>CM052317.1:2923517-2945771 GCA_028455605.1 Lasioglossum malachurum
ATCCGCAGTCTACATGTATATAACGTTCCGATCACTATTGCGTTTTACACCCTGTTGCAAACTAGAGCAGGCGAGCACATCGTTCGAATTGCTTTTCCAAGTGTGCTTTCCGAATAATTGTATGATTTCCGAGAGTTTAATCAAGTGCCTGATCGACTTAATGAGGGAAACTGACGCCGAATGAAACTCGTGTACCTAATCGTTGTACATACACGCGTGACATACACACATACACATACACACACGCGCGAGTACGTCTTTTTCTAAGTGGACGATAGAGGAAACTTTATTCTCAGTCTCTTTCAAACTATTTTTTTAGAAAGAAAACAAACACGAGGACAAGCGAGAAGTATTAGAACCAGCGTTGATTAGTTTCCACTCGGAGCTCCTCTCGATGCAGGTGCAACTGTGATAACACTGCCCAACAAATTTTAACTTTTTCGCCGCGTTTGGGAATTCATTAGGCGATTCTTGCGGATTTCTATCTTGAAGAAATAGTCAATTTTGCAACTTTCGGAATTTCTTCAGATTTAATTGTAGAAGTCATGCGAATGATTCCGTACTCTTCATTTGTGTGCCTTTCGCGGTTAAGGCAGGAAGGGTTCTCGAAGTTGATCGAAATCAGCAAGGACCGTCTACTTGTTGGAACGCGAAATCGGTGTTGGACAGTGTAATTAGGACACTTCTTCCAGTGTAAATATGATGGAGTATGATAGCAATAAAAGGATATTAATTTTAAAGAACACCCTCGTTAAGAGATCACTTTCCCCTCCAAATACAATTTTAATATCAACGTTTCCAGGTGTCGGATAATAATTTTACTGAACAGCCTCGTTAAGAGTTGTCCTCCCCCTCAAATATGATTTTAATTCTAGCACATCCCGGTGTGAATAATAATTTTACAGAACAGTTACGGGTTGTCCTCCACCCCCGAATGCGGTTTCAACTTTCCAAATGTTGGCGCGTTCATTTCGCGTTGACCGCGTTGCGTTTAAAAGGGGATTTAATTTCATTTTCCGCTGTCTCTCTCCTAGCGTAAAGTAAATTCCCGAGTTCCCGATTCCGGTGAAGTGTTTTCCCCGCTGTTAACGCGCCGCGCAATGAGAAAAAAAGAGAAACCAACCCGAGGGAAGTTCAAGGGGGGTGGTTCTCTGTCGTTCCGCGAAACTGTTCAAGTCTCGTAAAAATTCACCGGCGCTCGAAGTCCTCGTAAAAGAAACTTCGCCTGGCCCCTCGCGGGGAAACAACCGTTCCAGACACGTCCTGACCTACATTCGTGTTTAGCACCGACGCCGGCCGCTTCGTCGAAATATTAAACTACCTAAAGTGTTTGTATTCTCGTCTACCAGACCTGTTATAGTGTTCGAAGACGTACTTTTATCGACGGAAATACTTTCGGTCGCGATGCAATCTCGTTAGGCGAGCTACAATCATATTTAACTACAAGAACTTTCGCGATAGATAAATTAGAGACCTAGGGGGTGAAATCAACCCTCTGAGTCTACAAGAATAGAGTGTATAATAATTTTTACAGGAAATCTCTTTAACAGGGTGAAGGCAGAGACTCGAGGGGTGATATCAACCCTAAGAAATTTTATGTTTTAGCTTCCTCTTTATCTCGAAAATTTTCTAGTGGTTCTGGACACTTCTAGTATTATAATAAGGGCTAAAATAATTTGTTCACAGCACACCCCCTCAGTGTGGATGAAGCTACAGACAAAAAGAGCGAGATCAACCCCTGGTTTTCATGTCCTTCCATTCTCATTCGTTCAGCAAATTATTCCAACTAACCAAACGCCATTAACATACCAATAAAATGTATCTCCAATAAAATTGTCCAACGATTTGGGGGGTCGCAGTAAAAATACGTCCGCTTAAAAACATGATCAATAAAATCTTCTCAGCTAAAAAAGAAATAAATATTCTACGAGGACACCGGTAGTGGCTAGTCGATTTTTCCCTTTTCTCTTCGGCTTTCGTAAATACACGAGGTGTTATTTTTTCGAAAGTCGAGCGGACATTTCCCCGATGGTGGAAGCCGAGCAGTAACGTCGCGTCGTGAGGAAAAACAACGAGCCACCAACCGGACCAACGCGACGGTTGCCGGTTTCAATTTATTTGTGAGCTGTGTGGCGGCCAGACGCGTATTCACACAAAACTGGCACACATTAGCAGTCGGCCAGCAGTTTGCTTTGATCTCATTAATCATGGGGCGCGCGTGCGACTTCTCCGCGGGACACCACCGCGCCGCTAGAAATGATCTAAACACTAGTGGCCACACCGTCTGTGGAGAAGCGATCGATCGTTCGCTTCGTTTGCGTTTATATTTCGTTCGCGGACGTATAATCACGACGGGCGTTCGTTTCGAGCAAATAAGATCGCCGGGACCGATACTCCTCCGGCGAAAACGTGCGCGTCCCAACGATTCCGGCGTTGCTGGCAATACCATGAAATTTTAATCCCGCTCTCAGATAAACATCCAAGCACGCGTTTTGAAATAAGGTACAGCATTTTCTTCCTCTTACCGCAAATCATACTGTCCACTTTTCTTCGCAGCTGCGTTGCTTTTATCTCCGACGATGATTCCCTACAAAAAAAGAAACGTATCAGTGTACAGGATGCAATGCAACAAATGAAAAATAGAATTTTATTTTAGTCTTTAACCCCTTGCCGTACTTTCAGTGATCAAAACTTTTTTGTAGATCGTAATTTCATTGCACAGCACATTAACAAAACCAAAGTAGAATTTTATTTCGTCTTAAAGGAAATTATTCACGAACATTTTTATCAGAATCTGTTCACAAAAAATTCGTCATAAGTCGATATTGTAAGGCGAGGGGTTAAACTTTACAAGGAGTTGTACCGAATATTATAAGGATAACAAATTGCCTGAAGATCGCAAGGTGGGAGTTTTGACCAGTAGATAATGGGTCCAATTACACCATAAAGGGTCTAATTACACCATGAAGTGGCACTTATCAGCGTTCGACACGGCAGTCACCGCATCTCCCGCTTCAAGTGCAGCGGTGACGGCAAAGAGTGCATCGTGACGCCACCGGCTCCTGAATGCCTATAGAAATTTCCTGTACAACAATGCCCATAGCTGAGCATTCTCAAAGCTTCCCTCGATTGTACGTTCCAGGATAAGTTTGAAAGAACGCAAGAGAAGGATCCGTTACATCGGTACCAAGTGAAATGGAACGTCGCTTAACATCTGAAAAGACGTGTAGGTATGTATGGTGGTGTGAGAATAGCGTGTCTCCCGGAGGCAGAGAACCGTCGAGATTGACTCGTAAAAGGTTTATCAGCGAGTTTGATAAATGAACACGGAAGATGACGCGGTGGAACTCGCAGAAAATCTCTGCACCCTCGCGTGAACTTTCGGCAGAGAGAAAGAAAACGCGCCTCGGTGAAAGGTATTCTCCGAGCGGAATTTAATACTCCCCGGTGGAAATCGTTTATTTTCCCGAGGATTTCGATGGTCTCGACGTTCTCTTTCAACGGCCAAGACAGCTCACGCGAGCTCTGGATTTTTTACAGAACTCGTAAAACCCCGCGAAAAGTTCGCCCATTCCACGACCAATTCGTCCGATCACCGCTTTGTGCCCTTCCCACTGTCTGTCGAGAAAAAAATATTGTCTGCCATTTACCACGCGTAAATGAAGCGTGCACAAAGCAACGAACGTATTTATAGCTGTTCCATCGACTTTCCTTCAAATTCTTTCCAGGTTTGAAGTCGTCCGGGAATTGCGACTGCTCGTAAAAGAACGAGATTGCATTTCAATCCAGGACCGCGCGAGTTTATCGTCGAAGAATCGTGCTCCACAATGAGGGTGTACACGAGTATACGGGCACAGAATGCAAAAGGAAATAATTATTGTTGCGAGCCGGTTCCTCGGGTTGTTCAACTCTTGAGGATCGATCCTAGTACCCTTCTGTGAATCACAAAAATTTTAAATAACAAACGAAGTCGAATACATTTTTATACAGCTTTGATCCTATTTTTGTCAATCGGACTTGGTTTACTGCTTGTTTTACTGCCCACAAGGACACGGCTTGTAAATCTGCCAGTTTATGCGATCCCCAGCTTTGTTTTAGAATGATTTAGCGTGTCGCACAGATTCTCTTGTTCGCTTTGAACCTGTTAAATCCACAGCGTAGAAAACGTTCTTCATTTGATTTCCCAAGGAAGCTCTATGCAGCTGTTTCTTTGTCACGATGTTTTTTTCTATTTGATTTGTGCTTTGTATGTTTCCTCGTATTTCATTTTATTAGGAATTCTTTCAGGATTCTCATTTTTAATCCATATTCTGACGGAAAAATATGCAAGTTTTTTAATATGATGGATACGTCTCGTATACTTTTCTCTGTTGCGCTCCAATAGGAATGAAGAGAAGTTATATCTTCCATGCACGGAATAAAAGAAGCATTAATTACTCGGAGAATGCACGTTAATGCTTTTGCGTCACTCCATTTTGTTTTCGCGTTTGTAAAAAGGACCAAAGGATCAACACGTTGACGGATAAAATGAATAAAAATTTAATTTATATTACGTCAGTGTAAATTGTGCTGATGCATTTCAACAGGAAATCGAGCACGAACCTTTGCGCACTGACCTAATATTTAATTAAATAAAAATTTAAATTAGAGTCTCGAGAATTAATTGAATGAAACACTGACTTAGAAATTAAACAAGCCTACTGAACAGTAAAATTACACTTGCTTAGGTTTTAAACATATTTCATTATCTTTTTGTTCTGTTATAATTTTTGTATTCGGTATCGGTAATCCCTTTTTCCAGCTTATAATTTTGTGACACGCATGGACGACGTCGGCGTTACAGTCAACGTGTTGAACGAAAATTCTACCTGGCTTTACTTTGTCCTAATTGGACGCATCAGGCAAGCGGCTTATCAATTTTTTAATACGAACGAGTTGCGGTCCTATCATATTCAAGGGGGCGGACTCAGGTAAACCAATAAAAGCAACCGAGAACTGTTTTTTTTAATGACGGTTTGATAAACCCCTCTGAAACTTTCAGTACACGTTTCCGTTTAATATGAATTTAATGCGCAAACATCAAGCGAGTTTTATTTACCTGAACTAGATGACATTTTTTGCGAAGTTGTTGCGGTCAGTTTCAATGGCGTCCGGAGTAATAGTGTTTTCCCAGCAGGCCAGGGATTTGTAGTTTTATTCTGGAACAAAAATCCATCGGCAGAGTCCAATACGTCACATCGAAAGACATATGTATATAGCAAAATCGATCAAAAATGTTTTTCGAGTACCACCACAAATTTCGAATAATTTTGAATCTATGATATCCTACCAGAGGTAAAAATTTAATAATTGTATTGCGCATACGTGTTCACAGTGCCACGGTCATTGATCAACTATTTGTCGACCTTCGCTGCAGGCCAATTTGAGGTGGGGGCTTCGATAAAAACGCGGTTGAATGTAATGTAAATAAAAAATGACGAAATGTGAAGGGCGAGGGGACGGGGTGTTTATTATTCGGAACCAGCTCGAAACAGTGTGTTTGTGACCGGCGAACGTGCCGCTGTACCTACGCGCTCGTTAAACCGGCGTGTACACCTCAGTTTCGCAGAGTCCGTCGCCGCGTTCGCATCCCTTTCGGGACCGGCCGTATCTCATCGCAGTGAATCCGTTTCGCGTGTGTACCCCCATGAACTTCGACTTCTCTACAATCTCAGCACCCCCGCAAATCCAGAGCAACCTTCTTTACCCGCAACGAACGTTTTCCTCAAAAATACAGGTCGTTTTATCGCGATAAAAAAGATAAGAAGAGGCACCGGAAGAAATTGTGGGAAAAAAAGTTCGCTGGGAAATTGATCACCTGCACTTCAAGATCCCGGTAACGAGCCCGAAGAAGTTGTAACTGTGCGTGGCTACTTCAGAAGAAAGTTCCTGGAGAAACTTCGTCCAAAGTATTATAGAATAATTGATTCTTTTCTAGAGGTGTTGAAAGGAGCAAGTTCGAGTGATTTATAAATTTTTCAAGTGGTTCGTAGGATTCTAATTGGAATAGTATTTAGGCACCCAACTTTGTCACACGCTCGTTAGGGAATTTTTCTCGTTAGGCGGTCGACTCGCGCACGCGGTTCTCGCAATTTTGCAAAACGCTGCCGGATTTCGGAAACAAGGGGCGATTTAGCACTCGTTATAATTTTAACATTCGCGTAATGTTACGGCTCTCCGCATCCGAGTTTTTTCGCTTTTTTAAAGCTGTGTGCCGATGGCCACAATTCTCTGCAATGCTCGATAACGTTGCGCTTTCATAACTTCATATTTCCAACTTTTTTATTTTTATGTTACGAGTGCAAATCAATTTGTAATACTTGAAACTTTGTGGACCAATCTTTATTTTCTCAATTCACTGTTATTTTATTTCACTCTCTCGTATCCAGATAGTAAATCTCGATTCTTCATTTTCGTTTGAAAGAATTGGAAATATTAAATGTGTGCACAAGTGTTGCTCTTTCTTTCAATTTTCTTGCATTTAGACACGTCAAACGCGATGTATCTTATCAGTGGATAATGGAGCTACTTATTTGAACGCGTAGATAACAAACAGACATTTGCAGAAAAATTATAATCATTATAATTATAAGCCATTACATATTGCACATTTCTATGCAAAATAAAAAATGGGTCGGCAACAACGAGCAGGAGCCAATTGGAAGTTTCTCAAATTCTTTTAATCCATCCCTTAATCCGCAGTTTATAACAATACTAGAACATAACTAGAAAATATTTACAAAAACTCCCGGCAGACTTGAGGACACTCTCAAAGCAACCCCATAACTTCTCAACAAATTAAAAACGCCTGTGGGTCCACACAATTAATTTCTAACGACTTGAAAACGCCCGGGAGGGAGGTACAATGCATCCAGCATTGTTCTCAAGTCCAAGTAAGTTTCCTTTCTTACTGGACACTGTTCGAGTCCTTTAGTTATACCCTCACGAGCCACTTCTTCGGCCCCAGGGGTGCAGAATGCGGATGGAAAATCTGTACTCCGTCAGAAAAGTTTGTTCCACAGTTGCCGACGTAAAGATCCGTTCTCCGTCCTTTACTCGAGAGTCCTTCACAAAACGCGTGTCTCGAAGAACTCGAATTTCGACGATTTTCCCGGCTGGGGAACCTTTCCACCCCCTTGCATAATTAAGACGCGTTGTTCGTACCTGTTGGCTATCGTTGAATTCATGAACTCGCGTCCCAGGTGTCGGGAAAGCCGGAAATAAAAGTAACCGATCGTCCAACTTTCCTTCGGAGACCAACTGAATTTCCCGGTCTTCGGAACTCGTACCTGCCTGGGGATACTCATCGATTTTTATGCATGCGAGTTTCGGGGAATGGAATGAATTCCTTAACAATTCCCCTGCTACTTACTGCAGGGTAAAGAATTTTCTGCGCACGTCTTCGGGCTGCTCGCGTTCGTCGATTTTTATGCATTCAATGTTGAGGAATGTAATGAAATTTTTCACTTAAGAAGGTTTTCTACATCATCGGGATGTCTGGAATTTGTCGAACCCAGCCTGTGCCTGCCATCGATTTTTATGCATTCAATTTTGAGGAACACGATGCAATTTTTAGCAGCTCGATACCGTTTTCTGTCTCATCGCGATGCCTGAAATTTTCAGTTCGTGGATATAAAAAGATTTTCGTGTATCGCACTTCGATGGGCGTAATGAAAATTTAACAATTTTTGCATTACTTACGGGATGGAACAATTTCTACAACGAGTGACGAGCTTCGAAATTAACTGCACGTAGCCTGTGAACGTTAATAGATTTTTGTATGTTACGCTTTGAGAGTGTTTTTAATTTTCAAACTTCATTTGCTGCAGCCTGCGAACGTTCGTTAATTCTTAATAATGCATTATGTCGAACTATAAAAGGTGAACTATGAAATTCGTATTAATTCTTTTGGTGCTTGCAGCGCATTGAAATAATATTCAATTTAGTCGGGGCATGTGGAGCCTCGTCCTCGAAAATCGTAGTTGATCCAGGGGATTTTCGCCGCAATCTTAATTCGAGAGCCCTCGATTCTCCGCTCGTGGCGTAATCATCATTTCGCGAGGGGTCTAGCTTCGCCGTTGCTGTTTCTATAATAATTTCGCGATGAAAGGGATACCTTGTGGGCGGATTTGTTGAACCGACTGAAGGTGCATGCCTGTAATTTCTCGGTGAAATCGAGACCGGAAACGGAACGCGTTAAAAGTTTTCCGGATTGAATCGAACGTCTGATGTCGAGGATTGACGCAGAGCCTTAGCGAATCCTCGGAAGGAATTTTTGAAGACAGACTCTTGAGGCAACACCGGAAACGAGCTCGTCCTTCAAATCACGGAAAATTGCATTTCGCCAAGGCGTGCCTCGATTTTCGCCTGAAACCAAATAAAAATTCAGTTAGCACGTGTTACAATGGGATAATCATTTATTTTCCCCATCAGCGATCAAGCCGAGCTAAAATTTGCGGCTTTGTGCGTTCGTACTAGCTGCCGGTGATTTAAAAAAAACGCATACAATCCTCGGCCAGTGTGGAAATGCGTGTCGCAGTCGATTATTATTTTCGCAGACAGACAAGGCGCGAGATGAAAACAGAGTTGATGTGCGGACGAGTGACAATGTCGAGTTCTTTTCCGTGTATTTTTCTTTATGACGAGGTAGTTTCTGTTTTATATAGTCCCCGAGGAGTTTTGCCCCTTCTGCAACTGGATTGCTGGCTGTTTGTGTCGATCCTCTTGAAGGTGGCCCGCCTTCTGATGTTTAAGGGGGAAAATGAACATCTCTGGGTGTGCAAGAATTATTCAAATCTTCTTTTGACTGTTCTACTTCCCCAAACAACAATAAATTTCAATATTCTGCCTACTAAGGGACTCATTTCAATATCAATCGTTGCTCGAAAAATCCCTCTTAAACGCGGAGGGTGGGTTCCCGGTTTAATGAAAAGCCCCCTCAATTATTCTATTAATCTCGCGCGGTTTTTCGAGTGCAACCGCGTTGCCGTTGACACACGACCGGCCCCCTCGGCCAATTAATCAGAAAGTTGTCAGACCGTTTTCCCGGCGTTTCCACCACCCCGAAGCGTCCTCGATATATTTCTACGATATGTCGTAAAACAAAACACCGGTCGCATATCCCTGCCCCCCGAGACAAGAACGGTATGTCCGAAACATCTGTTTCTATACCATCCATATTTATATCCAGGAAACGATAGCTCAAAATGTACTATTTCCGATATAGCTAAGATTACGTTCTCCATATATATTCTCCGAAAATATGACCGACGTTATTTCGCTTTATATGGTCGGAAACATCGGAAATATTCATGCGTACTGCTGCGAGACCCGGCAGAATCGACGTAGGAGACCTTGGGCCTCCTATCCCGGTTTTCTTGGACGTGATTCCAAGTATTTATCGACTCCATGCCTCGAAATCGCACATCTACTGCACCCTTTCCGCCGATAAACAGGAGACGTGCCGATCATTTCCTGCTGTTGCCTGTTTTAAGGGACATAGCTTCCGGAGCTGCAAAATGAGAATTATTGAAACATGGATTTTATTATTACTTTTATATGAAATGCATATAATATTAAGCTCCTATTCCAATGACTTTTGGTCTCATTACATTGTCCACTAGTGTAGCCCTTCCGACGTCTCATAGTTTCAAAATTAGGCAAATGACTGTGCCTCCGGTTTCGTGTCAATTAGAAAGATAATGAACTTATGGAAACATAGCAACTTCCAGTAGTTCTCTTGAATCCCATTGCTAGCTGCGTCATCTTTCAAATGTACTTCGAACAACACGGTTAATTATTCTGTGTTATTCAAAATCGTGTTACTATATTTCTCCCGAGGGTTGTTAAAAAGTTTAAAAATTGCGCGGTTGGAGTACCGAGTTATTTAAAGGTGGCTTCTTCCTAGCTCTCTCTCTCTCTTTCTATCTTCTATCTTCTCTATCCTATCGCGTATTCCGTTTCTTTCCGCAAATCTCGCTTCCTGCAAACCTATTCACTGCACCCTCACAATATTTTCCTTCGCTAGTTCCTTCCACGCAACCTCATATTCTACCACATACTGATTTAATGTTCCTCTCGCCCTGTACCTTACATTTCGTTTCATCTTCCTCCGTTCGGAATCTGCTTTGCCGTTCCCTGCTCTCTCCCTTTTCCGACGGGAGACACAGCACTGTAAATAATCATAAACTGAATGCAATATTTATACACACTTCTCGTAACATTAAATTAAAAATGTGGGAAGCCTCTCTTACACATTTCTATACTTCAGAATCTACTTCTAAGATTGACGTTTTAAAGAAGTGCTTAAAATATCTAGTACTTTTTAAATTATTTTTCCTGCTCTGTTGTACCAAATAATTGATCACTATTAAATTAGCTGATTTAGCATTTAGCATGGAATACTACGCAGCAGTAATTGCAGTTTCACGTTCATAATGCCCGCAGCTTCTCCAATCGATTATTGGATGTTTTGTAGCAAAAAGAAGGATGTTGCTGTCATAATTCACTATGAACGTAACAAAAGCATGCAACCAAAAGAATGAAAATATTAACTGAGCTTATAAATATTCATACGATCTTTGTATATCCACATTCTGTTGCGCACCAGTATATAAAAATAAAAATCGCTTGCATGCAGCTGTCCTATGTAATATATCTTACTAGTACATATCACAACCTATCCAGCCCTACATTTTTGCATAAACATCCGCCATCTACCAATCTACGATTTTTAACAAGCTTCGAAACAGGAGGAGGTTACTAAATTCGACTTGTATGTGCCTTTTTCGCCGATTACGCCGAGATGGGTGGACCAATCGGCATTTTTTCATTCAAAGTGTGAAATAAAAAAATTTAATGAAAAAAAATTAAAACAACTTCGAAAAAACGCACGAAAAAGCATGAAATAATTTCCATTTAATTTATGTGAATACACACGAACTTAGGTACAATACAATCTTTACGGAGGCGGCAGAAAATTGAATGTATCTTCGCTTCCCACCTACTGATTTCCAAGTTCACCATATTCCAATGAAATCATAATCAGAAACATCTGTCATTTGGAAAATTTTCAAAATTTTGCGCCGCCTCCGAAAAGATTGTATTGCATTTAAGTTCGCGCATATTCACATAAATTAAATGGAAATTATTTCATACTTTTTAGTGCGTTTTTCGGGGAACGCCGCCGGGGCGATACGTTCAATTAATAGCCGGCCCCCATTAATTCCATTAGCGGTAGACGCGTAAACTCTGCAGTGTCAGCTGTTAAAGCCACGGTTAACGACTCGCACAATTAAAATTGTAATGGCGTCCCGATGCGGCGGGCATTTAAACCGAGAGCAACAACGTGATCCTCCAGGACGAATGAAATTCAGACGAGGCTGTTCAATTTCCGGGCGCGCGGAATCTCCAAGGTTCGATCCTTCGACAGGATATTTCTCGGTTTGCCTGGAGGCACCGGAAGTTGCTGGCAATCGTCGTCGATTCGTCGCGACTCGCTGCTCGCGGTCTCGAAAATAAACCGGAGTCTCGCTAGCGTCTAATATTAACTTCCTCTGTAAAATCTGCTTTGCCGGCCCCGGCGCGACGCGGTCTCAACGGGCAATCGAGTTCCATCCTGAAGTCCTCTTCTGAGAGCAAAGAGTCCGAACGAGGGCGAAATCGTCCGGGGAAACGCCGGACAAAAGTTTTATCGGGACGAGGGACCAAATTGCTTCCAAATGAACCAGTTACTTTCGGTTTTGTCGCCGTTCTTGCCCTCTGTCCTATATTCCCGCAGTTCAGCCGGTGGGTTGATTCAATCTCTGTAATGATTTTGATGCACGGAGTCGCGTTGCGAATCGATAGTAGCGTATCCGGTGAGGTATTCGTTAGAAATTGTCAGAACTGTTCTCGGAAATAATTACTTTCCGTTTTGTCGCTGTTCTTGCGGCGCTGAGTTATATTCTTGCAATCTGGCAGCTGGAATTCAATCTCCGTAATCGTTTTTATGCATGGAGTTGCATTATAGTAGCATGTCTGCATCACTATTCGTTAGAAATCGCCAGAGTTGTTCCTGAAAACAGACTGGAACAATTTATTAAGCTAAGTAATTAGACCTCGACGGCTCTGGTATCTCTTATTTTGTATTATTTTGATATTCCCCTTATTTCACCTGCGAAAGACAAATATCATAAATTAAGCACCATTTGGTGATGTTTCTCTTTCAGCATCAGACAATTCTCTTTGAATATTCAAGACTTTAGAGAGCTTTTCGAGACGAGCAAGCAGATATTATTACAACAGAAACAACATTTATTAATAGGAATTGAACGTAGTATTTTATAGCAGCATGAAAGCGAGTCAAATTCTTAGAAATCCTCTTTTGTGATGCGATCATTCTATCTCGGTGGATTGCGGAAATATCACATCGCGAAGATGTTTGTTCTTTTTCTCTGTTTCGGTGGCAGAAGAATGGGAATGAAAGTTTTCCGCGGGTAGGGATCCTAGAGCGAATTTGTCGCAGCGGGTGGTTGGGAATGATTCCATGGGCGAGGGTCACAAATGAAAAGGGCGAACTCGACCTAAATCGCGAATAATTCCTTAGACATCTGGCGACCAGGCCAGCGCCAGTTGTCAGAAGAAGTTCGTTAGCCGCGACACTTGGGAAATCATCGTACCGGACCGCAGCCCCGGAAAACTTTTTCTCCAAATCACGAAATTTCGGCCTTATTTTACCGTTGTTTCGGCGGCTTTCTTCGAAGATTGCCTCTGCGAGTGAAGAATAAATCGAGCGAGATAATGGAGGACGTTCCGGAAAAATTGGACCGCGCGCCTTTTTTAAGCTGAATTACTGGCGATGAATACCGAATTGTTGGAGTTTTGGGGGCTTGTATTAAAGGCAGAGGCGTGTACTTCAACCCTTTGCACTCGGAGCTATTTTAACTGGAAAATTAAACATTTATTCCGACCTAGAATATTTTCATTCTCAATGTTTTTTTAAATTTGGTGGATTCGAAATTGATGTAATACCTCATATAATACTTAAATGTTTAATAATTGATTAGATACCAACATATCTAACACAATGTAAACAATATTTTAAATAATGGTACAGCAATTTTCAGTCACCACTCGAGTGCTAAGGGTTAAGTTCAGGGTCAGTTAGATCTAAAAGCAAGTAGGAGACCATGTTGAGGGGTTGCTTCAACTTCATTTAAAAATGTATTCCCACGGAAACTTGTGGACACTCGACAGCTTGAATCGAATCTTAACTTGCGCGCTTTAAAGTAGAGTCAACAGAATTACGAGATCCTATCGGAAAGCTATTCTACCGAAGAATGGGATAAAGTTCCCAACTCAAAGAAAAGTTATCCGGGAGCCATAACGAAGATTAGCGGTAATTTTCAGAGCAAGCGTTGCGATTCCCCTTATCACCGCGGGACAGGCAGCCGGATCCGCAGCTAATAGCAGCCACCGTCTTCCAAGATCAACGTTCGCGGAGATCCTCCGACTAATCTCCGTCGAATCGATGATTTTCGGCTAATCGGATCAAGTCCGATGACCCGGGGACACTTGTCATCCTCCGTGGCTAAGGAGCCGTCGAGCGACGAAGGGGAACTACGTTTAATGCCATGGAAATTGCCGGGAAGTGAACGACGTGAAAGAGCAGGCTCCGGTTAACTTTTCCTGGACCTATCGGGACTGTGCGGAGAAAGGGAGAGAGAGAGAGAGAGCGAGCTAAGTGTTCGGAGCCGCTGACATAATGGCGACCGAAGACGCAGGAGCACTGTGAAAACTCATAGCAATTGTCCTCGGATCCGGGTAAAATTTTCGAGAGAAGATATCTCAAATGCTATCTCACATACAGGATGTGTCCGTTAAGTTACGTCACCATTTTTTAGGCATTTCCGGTAGTGTAATTAAAAACTGTTTTAGACAAAAGTTTCTCAGTACTTGGTGAGCTACATGTTCGTATATTCTTAAATCTGAAAAAATGCTTTTTACGTAAAAAACTAAAGCTCACCTTGACTTTTTTAAATGGCACCATATGTTTTGGACGAATTCTACAGTCTATTATACTTAATCGGACCATATTCCTTCGGAGAAAATTTGACAGCTCCTCGATGTATTAACTTTTTCGAAGGAAAACTTCCACAATTATTGCAAGACATTTCACTGGACATTAGGAACGATATGTACCTTCAACAAGACGGGTGTTCTGTCCACAATAATTAGGGGATATCTTAGTAACAAGTCAATGTGACCTTTACTTTTTTACGTAAAAAGCATTTCTTCAGATTTAAGAATATGCCAACACGTAGCTCACCAAGAGAAACTTTTGTCTACAACATTTTTTAATTACACTACCGGAAATGCCTAAAAAATGGCGACATAACTTAACGGACACACCCTGTACATGTTCGAACAAATAAATATTTGAAATTTTACCCAGCCCTGATAGTCCTCTGCCCTGCGAGCGCGAGAACTGATCGAAATGGCTGGTATCGAGCCGATGATCATCGGCTGGCTGGTGTCGTTGGTCTCGACGCTGGTCCACGCCGCTGACTATGCCGAAGACTATTCGTCTATCGACTACACCGACCCGGAGATGAACAATAACGCGACAAACTGCACCAACTCCTACTGTATCTCGAACGAGGAGTACGTGGACCGAATGATCAGCTACATCTACCCGACATTCTGGGACTGGATGCTGATAGCTTCGCACGCCATCGTCTTCATCATCGGCATCGTCGGGAATGCACTCGTCTGCATCGCTGTGTACAGAAATCACACCATGAGGACGGTCACCAACTACTTCATCGTCAACCTGGCCATCGCTGACTTTCTAGTGCTGCTGCTCTGTTTGCCTTTCACGGTGCTCTGGGACGTCACCGAGACCTGGTTCTTCGGGCTCACTCTCTGCAAGACTGTTCCCTATCTTCAGGTAAGACGACACCCGATACACCGTTTGATTACCCTTCGGCCGACACGCGAGCGTAATTGAAAAGAACGCGCCAGTGGTAACGGATAAGGTAACCCCTTGTCGGCGATTTATCACACGGTGGATCGTTGCTTCCGGATGCTGGGGATGCGTGGGTGTGTAGGTACCACCGATTCCCTGTGATCTCGTGTGGGCTTAACGCTTCCGGTAAGTGGAGCGATCTTTCTTTGAGATTATCGCGGTTCGTCTTCGTTAGGTCAACCGTTAAATTAAAAGGTCAGTGATTAATTGGTTTTTTGGGCGCGTGGGTGAACGGCTTCGGACATAGCAGAGTGCAGTGGGCGCGAGAAATTGGTGTGGCGTGTTCGAATGATTTAGCGACCTTTATATGAATTTTTGGGGATTGTAGGTTGGTTATAGTATCATAGAGGCCTTCGAAAAAATATATACAGTCTACAGAAAAATTATGAGATCTACTAACGGATTGTATACCTCACAAAAGAAATGGTCGAACCTGTAAAAAAGTCGTGGAGCCTACAAAAAAAAAAAGTATATTGTAACTAGAAATATTGTGCGATCAACTCGGAAACTGTAACGCTCATAAAAAATTGTAGGTCCAAGAGAAAGCTTGTACAGTCTACGAAGAAGTTCTACGCCTCGTAAAAAAGTGTGGGGCTCGTGGAAAAATTGTAGGGACCCGGGAAACGCGGTTAATCCCAGCGAAAGTTAGGATATTGCAAGGCCGCGTGCGTGGGCGTGAAACGCGTGAAGGGTTTATGAAGTCAAGTGGCCAAGGGTTCCGTCCAGCGTGTATACATTTTTCAGCAATGGTAATTAAAACGAAACCGTATCAGATTGTCCCCAGGAAGCCGTGTACCGCATAAATCTGCAGGTCTGACTGTAACACAACCATATTACATTACGCGTTGTATTTTTTAACGTTTATCGCGAAGTAGTTTCTCCTCTCGTTATCTCCCGGCTACCGTTGTTAGATCTCGTTGGCCAAATAAATGGAAAAAGTAACAAACAAGGGATCCGGGTCGTCCTTCTCCGCAAATTAGACCGTAAAACGAAGGGGACGCTCGTTTAAAACGCTAATGGGTTCCTACATCAGCAGCCCTGCGCAGAGGCGGCGTTTTTGATAAACATTTATATAACACAACCGCCTCGAATGCAGGCTTAATTGAGTTTGCAACGTGTCCATCGCTCGCAGTATAGACGTGAGCTGCATTTAGAATTCCATTGCGATCCGTGGACCACAATCAACGAATACTGTAACCCAGTGTTTCCCAATCTTCCTTGTGCCATGCCCCACCCTAAGCCTTTCTAAAACTCTTATGCCCCCTAGGCCCTAGGTAACATACATATACAAAATTTTTAACATTCAAAAATTGAATTGTTCAAAGAAACCTTTGCACTCGAAGCTATTTAAAATATTTCCATTCCCTGTGATTTGTTTAGTACCCAAATGTTTAGTAATCGATTAGATACTGATATGTTTATATTTTGAGTACTGGTACAGCAATTTTTAGTGACGTCCCATAGTCATCATTCGAGTGCTAAGGGTTAAAATGATAGATTTTAGAAAGAAATCGCTTGAAAATTGTTGAACTACCTCTCTTGAAACACTGATATAACCACCAGTCATCGTTGGAATGAATTTAATTGGAGAGTACTACTACGATTTGCAATTGCATTTTGAGGTGCATTCTGGGAGGCGTCGGTGCAAAGTGGCAGCCAACAGCCTCGCGTCTACAAAAATTATGTACTGGGTATGTCTTGATAGCCATACCCCGCCAGCACGCCACACTGGACGAGCTGACGCGCTATTAAAGTAGCGAGCACCCTTTTTAAGCCGACTGAAGCGCTGCCTCGCCTTTAGTAACCTCGGTTAACTATCATTGACAGCGAGAATCGTCTCAAGCATCCAGACATCTATCGTAGAAACGATGAACTAATTCGCTGTTGCAGAACAGTGGGGGGCACACGTGATTTTTTCGCGAATTCAAATGAACTATTAACGAGGTGTTTACACAACTATCCGGGAGACAATAAGGAAACTAATCCTGCATTAACATGTTCGCGCCGGCACGTACCACCGGTGGTTCACACTTATACATCCCATCGAGCGGCGCGTACCACCGGTGGCTCACACTTGAATGTTCCATCAGACTATCAGACGGTGTGTACCACCAAAAATGTAAAATTTAAATAATGGAATTTATTAAAAATCTTATCGACCTGGTTACTAGCTGCATAGAATTCGACACGAATCTTAACAATATTTCTCGCATGATTAATGCAGGATCGAGCGAGTTTTAAAGGAAGTTTATTAGGACCGACCGATAATATCGTCGGGAATCGTTCACCGTCTCGTCACGCTCGATCAGACATTTTAATTGCAAATTTTCCATAACGACGACCGCCGACCGATAATTCAATTCACGATTCACGGTCAGGCTTTTGCCAATCGTGGTTGAGTCGTGAAAATTTCGGAGGCTGATATCGGTTTTCCTGGTCGTGGGTGGAGAGGTTTTCCGGGGGCCCGTCTACCTCCGGGATAACCACCCGGATCGGTATATTGTAATCCGGTTAATTAAAACTTGAATAAAGATATTTGTGTCCTCGAGGGGGATCCCTATTATCTCGAAACAGGTACCGGAGTCCTCGTCGGACGGGCTTACAATCGGGCGACGACGACGGAGTACGAATGATCGAATGATTAAAAAGAAAACTAATCTCCGAGGAGAATTAAAACGGGCTCTCCTTCGTTCACCCTCTACCGCCTACAAACCATTGTTTCTTGTTTTATCAAGTCCCTGTTCATCAAATAGTAACGCTCCGCCAATAACCGGCCTGTAAATTATTAACTAACTGCACTTAGATATTTATTACCAACGGTTCTCTGCGACAGGAGCCTCCTGGGAAAATCCGTCGGGGAGTGGACAGCACAATTTTTTTATAAGCTGTCTGTCTCTCAAGAAATCACGCCAACTTTTTTTCAGAACCTACGACTTTTTCCCAGGCCTAAACAATTTTTAGAAGATCTTATAATTTTTCTGTAGTTCTAGACGTTTTGCTATACAATATATAAGGCTCTATAATTTTTCTAAAGATTCTACAATGTATTAGCCATGTCTAAAAAATTTTGCAAGAGCTCCATGATCTCTTTTCGCAAGCCTAACGATTTTCTCAGACCTCAGTCCCCATGTCTAGGACGCCTCCAGGATAAAATAGTCCTCGTTAACCCCAATCGAGTAGTTCACGCAAGTTCAAACCGCATCGTCGAAGGAGTCTCCGAGGGTACGTGTACCCGTGAAAGAAAGGGAACGCAGGGGTGTAAAATGAAATTTCACCTAGCTCGGCCGAGAGTACCGATTTTCATCGCGAGGGACGGCGTCGAGTAAGCCGAGCGGAATAAACACTGCGATGGCGGCCGTGTCGCAGGAACAAGCGAACCCCGTAATTCGGCATTAGTCTGCTCGGCGGATCGAAACTGGAATCCCACGTAGAACCGGCGTTGTATTTATTCTATTATCGGTGTTGCAGATAACATCCGTGTTGCAGATAACATCCGTGCTCCTCTTGTCCGTCAACTGCCGGGTTTAACCACTTGCCTTTCAATTTCCTCTGATTAGAGCTACTCTATCTGAACTGCAGATTCTATGTTCCTGTGAAAAAATAACTGAGTAAAATTCCGAACAATATAAAGATTAAAAGACATCAACAACTTGTTAATAACACTGTCCATAGGCAATTTTTATAAATCTCGATGCCCTGTGCCGATAGCTCGTGACATCCAGGACTACTTTATTTTGCCAAACGACAACCGAATTTGCATTTCAATTTTTTTATGGCCCCTGGAGGAAGAAAGTGTGTTTTCTACGGTGTAGCTAGATTTTATCTGGGACCTTCAATTTTAAAAATAGATTGGAAACTGTCCGTGAAAATTGCTGTGCACACATCCTGTACCGGTGCGCTTCACTCTTTTTAAAAATTATTCAAACATTTATGATGCTATAAAAAGGTATACTATTATATTCGTAGAGTCTATAGAATTAATCTGTATAAAAATCCATTGCGTATCTTCTCGTAAGAAGGAAAAAATTGTCGAACGGTGTAATCGCACGAAAAAGAAAGAAGAGAACACAGATTACAAAAATACTGCATCACTCTCGAGATTGACCTAAAATCTGCTGGTAATCGTCGACAATTATTGAACTTTGCATGTGCGACCCCGGCTACGTATTCACGGAGATTAAGATATTATCGATAACTCGTATCAGAGTGCACGAATAAAGATGTATCGTCATTACAGTAGCAATACGTCGAAGTATTTTACGTGTTATCGATTTTATTGCAGATGGTGTGCATCTTTCGCGGTAGCGTTATAAAGTGTCCCCGACTTAAGTCTGGATTGACGAGGTCGTAACACTGCGCCATATTTTTCTGGGAAAACTCCACTTTTTATATATCTAACTAGACTGCACTCGGATGCAAAGATCTGAGCGATCATGGTAAACGGTGGCTTAGCATCTCAAAGGAATCGGAAGGCGTACATTGATCGGATCTTTCCCTAGATGGAATTTAATAAAATTGCTAGTCGACGGAGGTGGGGGTTGGAGTTTAATACGATACTACAAAGATCGTATCCCGTATCGGCGTCCAAGGCAACGTAGACTTGCTTTATAGCCTATTGTTAGGGTATTGTTTCAGGCTTTGTCGTCCGGCGTGCGAAGAGTCGCGGAGAATGTGCGCCCGGAATCTATAGCTGCACCTAATCATTGTCGCCGAGCGCGATCCGTATCAGACTACGGTAACGAAGCGCATTCGTCCTCGTTAAAAGACCCACGAGAGAACAAAGCTGCGTTAGCCTGGTCTTGGCAGCGTGGAATTATAAGCCGGTCGACAAACGCGACTTTTGCGAGTCTGCAAATTTTTCTGTAGATCCCACTGTCTTCGTATAGGCCTGTACAATTTTTCTATAGATCCCACCATCTTTGTCTAAACCTGAGAGAGGACAATTGTTCTCTAGGTCCTACAATCTTTATTAGAACCTGTACATTTTTTTCTACGGGTCCTATAATGTTTGTAGAGGCCTGTACAATTTTTCTATTGTTCCTACAATTTTTGTGATGGCCTTTACAATTTTCTAAATGGTCCTACAATTCTTGTAGGAGTCTCTATAACTGTCCAGCAGGTCCAGAAATTTTTGTAAGGGCCTCAGACTTCGCTAATGACCCAAAAGCGTCCTCCACGCAGCTTCTCAGCCCTGAAGATCCTCGGAAAGCCTCGGCAATCCATTAGCTGCGCAAACACGTCCCAACGTTTCCCACTCGAGGTGCGAACCTCAATGCCAACACGGCGTATAAACTGATAACGGTGGGGAGCAACTGCTGGAGTATAATTAACGGAGGTCAAGATACGATTTCCGGATCCAACAAGTCACTGGCTAATCCTCCGACACGTAGAAACACGTGGGGACTCGCATCTGCATAAAACAACGTGTATCGCCGCACCGATTTACACTTGTATGCGGGGCCACAGTCGCATGGAAATATCGTTCGGCTCGTTTATCATGGCAGGCTCTCTATGCTCGTGTTCGAGCTTACATTCCGTCGACGGTGTAGCTGCACGGTTGCGCGACCGGGGTAGCTCTCAGCCAGGTACCAAATCGCATTATCTTACAACGTGTTGTTGCACACAGTTCCCGGACCCGATAACTTATTCCCCGGTTCTCAACCGATTCTCCGGGCTTTTCCGAAGATCCAGGGAAGACCTTGTCAGGAACATCTTGTCAGGAACACCTTGGCGCGTTCGTAATTCGACTGTTCCTCGATTCTGATAATCGCGTTTCCGGGGAACTGTCGTCGCGCGAATTTCCATAGCCTTCCAGTCGAGGTGTTTTAATGACAACCATCGCGTCATCGTCCGGGTTGTTCAACGAAAGCTGGGAGCCTAGTCTCTGGCAGCTTTTTGCCGGGGAATTATAACGGGGGAAGGAAAACCAGCGCGCTGGGAAGCCCGCGGAAATTCTCACTGCAAAGAAAGAAGAGATACCACGATGAATGCTCGGCACAGGCGAAAGGGGAAAAAAGCAGAGGCGCGCAGCGGGTCGCTGGCGGTGAATATACACCTTTGCCGGAAGCAAAGAGGCCGAGCAAAGCGCGTATATATACATAACCAGAGCGAGAGAGAAAACCGCCACGCCGAGCCAGGTAAATACGAGTACTCGCCCTCGTCTCGGTCTCTACATGCACGCCATGAATAATTTCTTCGTCCGCGATTCAATCCCTTCAACAAACCCGCCGCGACAATTTCATTTCGCCGCATCGTTTCGCGCAACCACGACGCTCTTCTACCTCTTAACCTGCACGATCTACCTAGTCACACACCTGCGCGGTTAATACGGGCAGTTGGAGATTACTCGCCGGTAATTAATATCGTGTATTAGGTGTATAAATTGTTGGCACACTATATTTCGCATTTTCCTGGATTAACCGTGTTTGAACTGTTCTAATTGAGTTTACCCAGATCTCACATCTTTTTGTAGAAGCTTCTACAATTGTTTAATCCTTCGCACTCGGAGTTATTTCATTGTAGAACCAAATTTTTCTTCTGACCTAGAATATTTCCATTCTATAGAATTTTTTGATTCTATGCTGAAATGTTTAGTAAGTTATTAAGTACAAATTTGATAGTGTACGAAATGAATCTGAGGCGCCAAGGGTGCAAAGGGCTACCAGACCTCCACGTCTTTCTTTGTTTCAATAACGAACATGTTCTCCATTTCCGCGTGGAAATTCCACGAATTAATTCAAGCTCCGAATTCATTGCTGCAAACGCTGATTCATTCGGGATGAAATGAAGAAGAAAATGGGAAGTCGGTGAAAGACGGGGTCGAATGCCAAGACGAGCCCGAGCCAATCTCCTTCGGTTAGCGGATTAGCGAACCCACATAAATTATCAGTATGGTACGGACGAGCTACCACACGAAATCCCTTTTAATTACACTGTGCGCCATGCATCCGGTATCAAAGACATTTGCCTGCAGTATCAGGGCCGGCGCAACGAATTACTCGTATAATCGGGCCACATCGATCGCTATGGGCAAGATAAAGCTACCAGCAAATACGAGGACAGGAGCAACAGTGCTTCGGTTAGCATACTCCGCGTGGTTTCAGCCCTGAATCCCTGCTGGTCCTATATTTTTCTCGTCAGCAAACACCGATGAGGAATCCAATTAATTCTCTCTCTCTCTCTCTCTCTCTCTCTCTCTCTCTCTCTCT
>CM052317.1:2945871-2986453 GCA_028455605.1 Lasioglossum malachurum
CTCTCTCTCTCTCTCTCTCTCTCTCTCTCTCTCTCTCTCTGTCTCTCTCTCTCCCTCTTCACATAATATGCAGCCGCCGTTCAACTGCGAATAATCTCAGTTATGCGCGCAACATCTGTCTCGCGATGTCTTCTTGCGGTGGCTGCTGGCCAAGATGACTACAACATTATTACAGTCTGAAGAAACGTATCCTCGTAAATTTCCTATGATCTTCCCGAAGAATTTGTCCAAGGAATAATTTTCTTGAATGCTTCGGATGATGGATGTTTTTGATGCTACTCTGGCTTGAGAAAATTGTCTCTCTGCGATTTGCATCTACCTTGCTTCAGCTATTTCTGCTGGCATTCGCCGCTGATGTTTTTACATCTGTTCCATTTACACATTTGTATCCTTTAGTGCCTGTATAACTGTCCAGCAGATCCTACAATCTTTGTATAGGCCTGTACGACTTCTATACTTCGCTAACTGGAAAACATGTCTTTCCAGGATTGCTGCTAACTCACGCTTATCTGCGTCTCCCCATTCAGCGACCCCCAAAGTTTTATCTCCCGCTTGCTCTATGGAATCAGAGATAAGGAAAGAAGTCTACCGACGTACATCCTCTAACATTCTCAGATCTATGTCTGAGATTGGAAGGAACGTGCCCGGAGTAGCTTTTCACGGGATCTCGTTGATTAAACACCCACGTACAATCCTTGAGAGTACGTTTAACGATCCGCTGGATCTCCGAAAAGAAACGACTGCATCCGTGCCGGGGCCGTAGGAATATGTAACGAGCGACGTTCCACTTTTCGTCGCTCTCCACGCGCTCGCTATACTATGGTACAGATTCCGCGGAAATGCCGGAGAACCGAGAAAAACCGGAGCTCGAAACATTATCGTCCGTGGTGCATGGTAGCGACACAACGCGCGCTATGGGGGTGGAGTAAACGCACGGAAGTGGCCGCGATGCGAGCGACGACTGCAGCGTTCGCCAGGAGATAATTACATTCGGTCGTAAACTGTTATACTTCTTGTTACCGAGAGCGATATTTGCGGAACGTTTTCTTGTCAATTATCCCCCTCACATTCCCATCTCACCCGCCGCTGATCCTCCTGATCCTTCCATCATTTTTTAGGAACTTCTACAACTTCTTCTCCGAGTTCCAACATTTTTCTTCGACTTATACGGAGTTCTACAAATATCTACAACTTCTCCCTTGAGTCCAGAATTTTTTTGGGTCTCTGCCATCCTTTCTAGGTCCACGAGAAATTGCCAAAGACGCTTATCCTATAAAACGACCCTGGTTATGCAGATATCAAGCTTCAAATAGTAATCCTTCTCTGAACCAAGTTCTCTAAGCGTCTTTCGATCTATTCTCGTTTGCAGCAAAGATCGAATTCAAGAAACGCCTGAGAACGTTGCGGCCAGTGCTCAGGTATTTCCTCCTGCTAAACATAACTTTAAACCGACCCACGGTTGACAGACTAACAATCGAGTCGGCTGGTATATAGTGTGTCGCGGATTGCGCAACGCTAGATCGAACCGTGCTCGCAGTGTATCATAATTCTCGCTGTTATGACTGGCCAATGCCGAGGGGAAAACTAGCCTCGTGTAATCCGCGGTTTACGATCCGCGTAAAACTTCGGTTTCGCGGTGACTGCTCTTAAAGAACGATAATTGGCCGGCGCACCGATTACCTCGGAACTTTTCCAGGTTGTTCCGCCCTCGCGTTTTGAATCGCTGCCAACGCGGACAAAAATCGTACACGCTTTCCCAGCAATCCACCAGGCAATTCTTCCGGAAGGTCTCCGGGGTCCAGAAGACATTTCCATGCGTTCCCGGAAGTCGACAAGTTTGCCCGTTGAATGGTAACAGGCCGCACGAGTTCGCGGCGAGCTTGCATTTCATACAGAAAGTTGACCGACTCTGCCAGAGACATTTCCGCGAGTTTCGCCCGGTCTGACGAGCGATTTCCCGCCGGCTTCATCTGCCACAGCATCGATACATCCAATAAACTACCAGGCTTCTCTCCGGGGACCTGCGAAAATATGTTGCCCGCATCGCAGCATCAATTATTTGCTCCACCATAAGTGACACAGTTCTTCCCACGACTACTGTTCCGCGGCGCGGTCCTTCGATTCCTTCGAGATACATTAACCTGACGTTTCCCCGATACTTGAGACACGTAGAAATACAATCGCGCCAGCCAAACATTTTTAATAAGGCCGACGGCGTTTAGACTCCTTCGGATATCGATATTAATGGTGAATTTAGAAAAAATCGTACATTATTCTTAGATTATGTACTAAAATAAACCGCACTTTATAGAAACAAATCGTCGAAGATTATTCAGAAGCGAGAAAGGCACAAGTCAAACACGTCTTGACAGTTTGAAAGGAACTCGTCAAGTGAGGATCACTCGGGCCAGAAAATTGAACGATCCCATGAACAAATAAACAACGGTTTTGTAAACAAACTGACATTGAACCGATCGTCATGTGAGATAATAGATCAATTTTGTTTCTCGTGTACGAAGTACATTTCCGAAGAATAATCTCGCAGAAAAACGTGGATTACGACAAGTAAAAATTAATTACCCTGCTCTGCGGGCTCTCCTTCGGGTGATCTCCTTCACGTCATCTGAAGTCGCCTCCTTTTACAAGGCTCTCCAGCTATCCAGAAGCTGTAAAAAGCCGTAGGTCCTGCAGAAATAATTTGAGGACCTATAAGGGCATGATTAGATCCAAGGAAGTGCTCTTTAGATTGTTCCCGATCGAAGGAGAGTAGACTTGAAATCCGATTTTAAAAAGCAGTACGAGGCGTTCCACCTCGCCGCTCGGAAGACACGGTACTCGCCTAATGATGGAAAAGCTCGCGTGCCGGTCGTTCTATCGTGACGTCGGAGAGGCCGTGCCCTGGCGGAGGGCTCCATTCAGGTGATATTTCACCTGGAACAACTGTTTCTCGTGACCGGGTCGATCGCATGAATTTTTCAGACCGTCGGTTCTAATGTTCCCTCTTCGCGAGTCGCGATTTCCGGCCAGCGAAACGACACAATCCCGCTAATTAATCGATCAACCAGCGAAACAGGCGATTGTATCTGGCCTGGAGTACAGACACCAAGAATCAATGCTGACTACAGGAAAACCGAGGGAATCTCTCTATTCTTCTGGAATCCCATATTGTTTCCCGTCGACGTCGCCGGGATCATCGCGTGTGCTGTTGCGAGTGCGACTCCTAGATAGTCCAGGTTTAATTGAAACGTGCCCCGACTCGACAAACAGCGAAAAATTGTTCCACGTCCAACGCTCGAAAAAACAATGCGTTTTGTTTGTCCGAAGCTCTTTTTCGTTGCACACCACCTGCCGGACTCGTGTTTTCCTTCAGGACCTCTGTGATTATTGCGTCGAGCCACCGTGGATGTTGGATTCGTGGCAATTCTCTTCTATTCCACCTCGCAAAATTGCCTGAGACGTGACCTGTATTATTATACAATTTTCACTGTGTGATATGATACCGTTACACGAAAGTTTAACTATTTAAACCTTTTACTTACAAGAACTTTTCTTTACTCTCGCTGGCTCGTATAACGTGAGAAGCGTGTTTTAAAACAGGACGTATTAAAGAGTGCCGCGGCTGCTTGAAAAATAAGGTCTTGAAAAGAATATTCGCAGGAACAATGAATGGACGAAAGCATAAATCCCGGTATAAACGAACCGAGACACAAAAGATCGTACACTTCTATCCAGCATTGTAGACAACTATAATTGCAGAAATAATTGTAATTGTTGGCGGAACAAATGCTGCTGGCAAACACGTAAACTTGGAAGAAATGCCAAGAAATGTCGCATTTCTGGAAATGTCGGAGATGGAGGCTCTTACATGCACATTCCCAGATGTACAATTTAAGGGTTGCAGTAAAGGACGAACGCCTGCAGAAGACAACTTTACGGGGACGAGACAGTTCAGGTTGTGAATGCAAAAAATTAAGAGGGAAACGTTGGAGGAATGCAAAGAATCCGAAGATCAGCAGAATAGACTGTGTAATTACTGTACTGCTGGTTAGATTGCGGCCAGTTTAGCATCATCTGCATTCTAAGTTCTCGTTAGCCCAGTTTCTTTAATTTCCCCCGAGGTTTCTTTCGAGTTTCCTTCGAGGATTCCTGTTGTGCGTGTCGGAGGATGCGACTCGGGACGATTAACGGCGATTCTCCGAAGCGAAAACGATTAGTTCGGGACCGGTGAGCCTCAATGAGCTCGATGTCGACTTGGCAATGCGTGGGCGTTATCAAGCTGACATCCTGCATCCACGAATATTCACACTGAGAACGACCCACACAGATGGTATCGCTCGTTACTTCTGATTGCGTAATCCGGGAAAATCACCGTTGTACCAATAAACTGCAGGCCCTGAAAGAGTATTAGGTAAGTATCACAAAATCGTAGAGCCTTGAAGAACATTTTAAGAAGCTGTAAAAAATTGTGGGAACCTAGAGAACATTTTAGGTGCCTTCGAAAAAATTGTAGAGCCAGAAAGAGCATGTGAGAAGCCCCAAGACATTGTAGACACTGGGAGAACATTTGAAAAAATGGTAGACTTTCCTCTAATTTCATTCCGTCGCGAGGGGAAACATTATAAAAGGTGGCTAACCCTGGTCCACAGCGGGTTCACCGTTAATTATGGACTTCTGTGACGAACATGTGCGGATTTCCGACGCAGGGTCGATGAATAAATTAGGACGTACCTCTTTGCCGCCGCAAACCTCCAGTGTAATTGCGCGGAAACCATCCTGAACACAATAACGACCGACGAAAGCTCTCCCGAACAATTTACCCTGGCGCGTTAAACACACCGTCTCCGTTACGGCGTCGATCGATCTGCATTACACCAGCAGAATATCTTCCCATCGAGAGATCCTTGACCAGGTCTAATTATTACAACTGCACCCAGCTAACGATCGGCCTTTTCAACGTTCCGTGTGCGATAAGAAAGCAGAAATTTCCATCGGGTCGAACCTGACCAGGCGCATTCCGAAGGAAATTGGATTAACCCATTGCCCTTGCACTGTTTCATGCTATTTTTTTGTAGGACTAATCTGATTCGCCGGGCCAATGATACCTCGATGCGGTAACATTTTAATATTTTTCTTTAGATAGTAAGTTTCGGATATCTTTTTAAATACGTGATGAAACACAATTAAAGATTAAATTCCACGGCCTCTTGAATTTTTAATATTTTCATTAGCCATAAATGCTTAACGATCCATCACCCAGCCGCGAGCAAAGCAAACTCAAGGTTCGCTGCGAGAAAACTCGATATCGACAACGGGAAAGTGGCTGTAGCGAGGCAAGGGTTGATTTTTGAATAAATTAGATAAAAAGTCAGCTATACCGACACCGGCGAGGAACATTACCATGCCGGAACATTGCATTATCCTTCCCGTGAGCGAACTTTCTGCGAGATTGTTCTAATCATTTTATTTTCCGTGCTCGTTGGAGAGCCGTCGGAAGATAGTACCCAGGACAGGGCAGTGGAGTTGAGTCTTTGTTCGAGGCAGCTGCTAAATGAAGAAATAGAGAGGCGTAAAAACCTGTAGTCTAGCTCGCACCGGAAGGTTTCCCCGCTTATCCAGAATCTCGCAAGAACGGAATAATTAATCTCCAAGCTTCGGGAAAGTTACGGGCCCCTTCGCGGAGCGTATTCAACACGCGATAACGATTGCCCAAAGAGCTCTCGGAATACCGAGGATTCCTCCTCAAATTAACCTCTTCCTCTAAGTTAGGTCTCCGAGATATCGCGGGTTTTGGCATGCGACAGTTGATCAAGACGTCCCTGCAATTCTCGAAGCTATTTATCGCGTTTTTCCTCGGACAAATTTTTCTTTGTGTTTTATTCGTGTGCTCTTTCCTTTAGAACTTCTGGGAGGCTCTCCAGAACATTGTCCCAGTCTCTGCAATTTTTCAATGTTTCTTAAAATGTTCCCCAGATCTCCGCAATTTTTGGGTGACTGAAAGCACCAAAGAGTTGAAAGTTCGACGGCGAGGCGGCAATAGGCGCGTGTTTCGTACATTTTCAATTCTTGAGCCGATAACGCGGTTTATCCACGGTCGGGCAGGCGTACGAGACACGTCATGAATATAAAACGGATGCTGAGGAAATATGGGCGAAGTCCTGGTAGTTCCCGTGGAAATTGATAAAACTGTAGCCCGCTCCGAGCTCTTTCCTCTTGTTTTTAGTCCGAGGATTTACTGCGTCGTATTCACGGCTAAAGCACGGAGTTATGCTTTTATCGAGGTTGCCCGTTCGTGGGAATTAATCAAATACGACTATGGCGAGAACGCCCTTCTATCTTCTCTATTCTCTTCGGTTCTAAGATCAATCGGAGTTTTATCCGGTCGTCCAGTTGCTCGTTAAGTAAATTGCGTTCCAGACGGGTGTAAATTCTCTCTGTTTGGTTTTTGCATCGTCGAGGGTAACGAGACCCGCGACAGCCTTGTCGCTCGATGTTCCCTGGTGTGACGCCTTTTCGGAGCGCATGCAGAGCGGCGCGTTTAAGAGGCCGACCACCGCTGTCGATTCAATTTCGGGATTGTCGTCAAAGGGCTCGTTACCGAGTGCCCATGCAGCGCCCGTGTATTTGAATTGATCGTCCACAGAGAGAGAGAGAGACGGAGAATGAGAGACCTAGCCCCGTTGCACGAGGATCCGCCCCCGCAACCTCAACCCCCGAATTAGTTCGCCTCTGATTAAATGTTTGAGCCACTACAGGTTCCGATTTCGCCTGATTGAGACTTCCGATCCCTGACGCAGTGCCACCGTCCACTTGTTGGACCTCTCTCCAACGTCCCTTGTCGATGAAACCTCAGAGCATTGTAGAACCACCTGGGGGAACATGTTGCTGAGTCTCAAAATATAGTTAGGAAATTTTACAAAATTGTGGGACCTCTAGGAGAACATTTTAGGAAGCCTGAAGGTGTGCGAATAATTTACACCCATGTTTCAACAGTCCACTTGCTGCTTGTGTTTCAAATATAGCACTCTCTGAATCTCAATCGCATCTTAAGCACCATATCGTGTTTAAGGCAGTTTTCCATCATTCTCGCAGAAACCCCGGAGGAGAACTCGGCAGAAAATTGTAACTATAGCTCTGTGGGTTAACGACAGAGGGGTGTGCAAATACAACCCCCGTTTCACCGCAGTTTAATTTCGGTTCACCATCAAAACGGTCGAACGCACACCGGTGGCTTAAACTCGAGGGCCAAGTACCGACTCAGCTGACGTTTCGGGGGGCCCTTATCGTCCTCCTGATCTCCAATGCAACATGTAAATGCCACGGCGACCGGAAGTTATGGAAATTTCACGACCGATGGCATTAGAATCACAAATGAGGGCGATTAATTCTTTCTTGTTCTTTTTTCCACTCGTAGACAATCGCGCACAAGAGGCGACTGCGTCCGTGCAATTTTCTACGTTCGCGCCGTTGCTCTAACTTCGCTGATTCCGAAATTCCCCGGGGAACGTGACCCGTTGATAAAGGTCCGAGGCGAGCACGGGGAAGGGGCTTCGTTAATACAAAGTAAACTGGCGGACGTTTATTCGCGGCATCGTTTCGTTTTTGTTTCAGACAGTCTCGGTGACCGTGAGCATATTGACCCTAACTTTTATATCGATAGACCGCTGGTACGCGATATGCTTCCCCTTGCGGTTCAAGTCGACCACCAGCAGGGCGAAGACCGCCATTATCGGCATCTGGGCCGTTGCTATCATCTTCGGTATGTGTTCTTTACAAACAGTTCATACACCGAAGGAGTCCCTAAACGTTTACGCTCTTTTTCTTATGTTTCTTAGAATTTATTGTTTGCAAACCGTTTCCGCAGATATCCCGGATCTGGTGGTGCTGCACACGGTCCCACGCACCGACATCAGAGTGAAGACGATTCTGTTCACGCAGTGCGAGATATCCTGGAACAACGAGAGCCAAATCACGTTCACCATCGTCAAGCTGATCTTCCTCTACACCGGGCCGCTGATCTTCATGAGCGTGGCGTACTGGCAGATCGTCAGGGTCCTGTGGAGGAACGATATTCCGGGTCACAATCGTAAGTAAACGAAAACTAAAAGGGGATGAAAACTTTCCCAACGGGAACATACGCTTCCGAAGACGGCCATACTCAGTCCCGTGCGTGCAAGTTTCTCCGTGGCGACACGTTGTACAAACAGCGAACATATCCGGAGACGGCAGTAAGATATCAAACTACATGACCCAAGGTTCGCCCGGGTCGTTACGCATTTTCTTCATGGAGCTTCTTGTAGCCGCGACACCTTTTCTTATCGTTCCGCCAGAGTATTCAACGTTCCGAGCCGTAACGATCGCGCTTAACGGGACGTTCACAGTCCATATCGCAAGAAGGTATTCCTGAAACAATTAGTCCGACTGTAGAAACTTGTACGAGGATAACATCATCCGAGAGCTACATGCTAGTTAGTTTATTAGTTAGCAGGGCTAAATAGAATTCTAGGGGATCTTAGAGGGTCTTGTATGAACTAGTGCATTTGTTGAACTGATCTCTGGTTTCTAGCTATCCTCAAATAGTCCGTGCAAAGCTACAACTAGTTTAACGAAGCTTGAAACGCTCATATCGCGGTTAATTCGCTCTGCGCGGCAGCGGCAGGTCGCACTGGTTGCGGTAAATTTACGGAATGACTAATTATTATACGGCTTTGCAGTGGCACCGCGACCTTCGCAGATGAGCCAGACTCCTCCACCAACCGTCGGCGGTAATCCAGAGACGCAGCTAAGATCCAGACGAAAAGCGGCGAAAATGTTGGTCACGGTGGTCATCACTTTCGCCATTTGCTATTTCCCGGTGCATTTGCTCTCCGTGTTAAGGTACTAGTCGGTAATACAAAATAAAAAAAAAAACAGTGACACGAAAGGGCGCACAGAATGGTCGTGAAGAACGCAACAGGCGGGTAAATGGTAACTCGACACCGCAAACGAACGCGCCCGCACAGCGCCGTGTTGCACGGCAAAACACACGATTATTATGCCCGGGGTGCACCCAATGTAACCGTTATTTACCGTTGCAGGTATACCATTAGTTTACCGTCGTCCGAGAGCCTCAACGCCATCAGCTTAATCGCACACGGCCTCTGTTACTTCAATAGCGCGGTTAATCCGTTGATCTACAACTTCATGAGCGGTAAACGACCTCTGTTTTTTTCTAATATTCCGTTGATCGCACTTGCACCCTGTACCTTGCACCCTACGTTCGCGAATGGCTACGATGTTTCATGCGGGACAATTTTACCCGATTGCGTCGCGTTAATCGAGCGGGCCGCGTCGTTGTTGTTGTTGCTCCGTACTGCTTTGCGCCGCGAGACAAAAGATTCTCCCATCTCGCGTGTCCTATCGCGTCGATAAACGACGGCTACCCTTTGTCCGACAGCCCAGCTAAGCTTGAATAAATTCCCGCCGGACATCCTGCCAGTGAGGGAACGCTCTCCTGCTCAACGGAATTGACGCGCATAACGGATTGATACATATTTTTCAAGAGAGTTGCTGTTTTACAACTTCTCTCTGCCTATGCTAGACTGGGTCGCTTCCGGTACATGTAATCTAAAAATATGAACGCTTTTAGAGGTAGCAAATTAGGGGATCAAATAGATCGAGGAGGACTGATGTCAAGGAGATCAATCCTCGATGGGGATCTTTCCAAGCTGACGTGTACCTATTATTCATACAAATTGTCCTACCAACCGCGTGATACACACGTGTTCTTGAAGACCCTCCGACAAATCTTCTTGGTATTCCGACGTCCTCCGCGATGTATGATGGGGATGATGTAGGGAGCAAATTGACCCAATAGAGCCAGGAAGGTGATTGTGGGATCCGAGACAGACAGGATCCTTAGGTTCTTCGGGTGGATCTGAGAAGAAAGTTAATTAGTATTAACAAATTCGTGGCAAGTAAAAGATATTTGAATTGGTACAACATGGGTAATGGTTGCCTAATATACTTCCCGCCATTTTGGAGCGCAACTTCAAACGCGCCAACTTCATTCAATTCGAAATGTCTGTTTATTTTGTCTACTGCAATACGAATAATTATCTAATACTATAAATACATGTCCTAAGTATTAAATAGTTACATTCTTAACAAATTGGTGATACATAGAAGATATTACGTAGAATACTAACATGTGGACAAATTCGAACAACATTTCATTCGCAATAAGACGACGCGTCAAACGGTTCCCTCCACTGCGCGCCATCTTGCTTCTAGCGGAGCGCGCGAATTTTCACCGAGTTCAAAATGGCATTCGTTAGGTACATACTCGAAGTATTGAACGTAACTGCATTTTTACTGGAAAAAAGACCCGTGGAAGCTAATTAATGGTTTCAGTAGCTAGTACTAGGTGTTCGATAGTAGGAAGACCGGTAAGGAAAGGTAGAAGTAGACGGAGATATTCAGCGTGTGGTTTGCAGGTAAGTTCCGGCAGGAGTTTCATCGAACGGTGAGAGAATGCTCGGCGTCGAACCACTCGCATAACCGGCGGTTCAACCAGCCCCACAGCTACGCTTTCACCGGAAATGGATACCGGTCTGCTCCCCAAAGCCGTCGTGAACAAACCTGACACGCGGAGATGAGAGTCTCTTGGGTGAAAAAAGCTCCTAATACCGTCGCGGAAGAGCCCCATGACGGGAACGAGTCTCCGCAGGAACGATGTAGTCTCGGACTTTGCACCCCGCAGACTCGGTTGCGTTTAGGGTGAGCTATATTGTATTTTACAGTTATTGGCCGCTTTTAAAAAACAATTAGAAACTTACCAACGAATTCCAGCCAGCTACCAGAAGACGCCTTCAACGCCAGTTCGAGAATCGAAATAGCTTCATGCTGATCGATAGAAATCGATCGACCAATACTATCATTCCCTCGCTTTTTCTTTAGTAGCGATTATATGAATGAAAAGTTAGTTGTTTTCTGCGCTTCACGTAGAGGTCGATAACGAAATATTATATAGCTTGCCCTTTCCGTTATTTAGGCGTGCAATCGCAAGGATAATTGGCCGACTAATAGGTTAAGATCCTGCGATAGTGGCGCCACGTTGGCCGCCAATTCGATGAGATTTGAATTTGAGAAAATGTAACGACGCTGTTCAAATTGCAGGAAAATTTCGGAAGGAGTTTAAACGCACTTTTCGTTGTACTCGGGGAAGCAGTTCTCGGGCTCAACGTGGCTACCTCGCTAGTTCATCTAATCTTGCTAGAATAAAGACTCGGACCACTACTATACGAACAACGTTGAAAAACAATAATAACGTTCAACGAAACTCCGAAATCATACCTCTCAGCGCTATAACGAGCCTACAGCAAAATGAAAAACACGAATGATCGTAAGTAGAGGCGCTTAGAGCTGTCGGGTGAGCAATGAGACTCACAAGGGATCGTTTATTTTGCATTGTAATCGGAACTTTAATGTAAAGGTATACGGTACTTAATAGTTTACAAAGAAGAAACAGTATACGTTCGACTGATTATCATTTAAATAACAAAGGACATTAGAAAAAGCGATCTGTATTTAGTTTCTACTTCCGTAAAAATTGGTAGACACTGGTACGCGCAGATCCGCGTACGAGATATCGCATAATATAACGAAGCGTCGAGTTGTTTCGTTTTCATTTTTCTTTTTTTTTTTTAATGTACCGATCGCATTATAATAATAAAAATGATCAACGTCTGTTCTCGCTGAACATGAACTGGAACTATAGGCACACACGCGCGTCTGCACGTTATTTCGCTTATAATCGACTGGTAGCATACTTGACCGTTATTGACCGTTATTGTAACTATAATAATTTTTTTTCAAACGATATGCCAGCCACGCCGACAAAATCGTGTATAAAAAGTTTTTTTCGTAACATACGTATATATGTATGCGTACATATATGTATATACCGCTACTACTATGTTATAAATATAATGCGATGTAAAATTCCGATACTATGTACACTATTCTCCTAAACATTTTACGTCGTCTGAATGGAACTTAATTATTAATCCGCTAACGTTACAATTCAATCGTGTACGAGGATTATTGCGCGCGTAGATCAATTCCATTGTTTATACGATCTCGTCGCTGTGTTCCTCTTGAACGTTGGATTTTATACGAGTCGAGAATCTTGATCGGTAAGTTTTTACGTCCAAAAATGTCTTCTTCGTGTGATAAACCGAAACAGAGGAAAAATAAATTTAGTCACTTATGAAAAAAATCTTACGAATATATTATCTTTTCCATTCCACATCGCCAGTAACAAAGCATGCTGCAAGCGTATTAAAAAAAAGAAAACAGAGAGAGAAAAGAAAAAACGAAAAGATTTATCGCGGTTCGATCGAATCTATCAGAGACAAGAGCAGTATTATATCGGCGCCTTAAGTTAAGCTACGCGGATGCATAAAATTATAAATGACAATTCTTCTCCAACGATTGAAGGTAAATAATTCTCTTCTCATCATCGCGCATTGTATAAGTCAAATTGAAGCATTAAGTGATGATTATCTATCAAATCAACATAATTTGCTCGCCCATCGCTTTCACTCAACGAATCGTGGTACAAACGTGTTTGTACAGAAAGACATAATGCGTATTAAGGTTACTGACCTGACTATATAAGTCTATTTACAAGAACTGTGTTATTAAATAGATGTATCGAGACTTATTAATCGTTCTGCCCTGCGTCGATGCTGCTTGCGTTAATGCTCGTTACACGATAGTACATTTAAACACTAATCCCCTCTACTAATAATCGATTATTAGTAGACTTTTATATATGAAAGTAATTCAACAGTATTGAAGAATGTGTGTTTTTTTTCTTTTAATAGTACCAGCAGATCGATGAAGATTCGTAGTGGAACATTGTTACAAATGCGACCGACCCTACGAAATATACAACACGTTGGAATTAGATAAAACCATTCGAAATATGTATTAGACACGCACACACGGCGGTTTACGCCACTGTTTCACGAGCGGCTCGCGATCATCAATTTTCTATACGTATTGTATAACTTCATTAAAATTACACATCATCCTTTATAATTATTATGCGTACTCGTACTCACGAAGATTCACAATTACGTCTTTTGCGAGAAAAGTTAAAAGAAACTGTACAGCATTATTTCAAGCTGCTGCTTCCTCGACAACTTTGCTCTCGGTCGTACTGCTCTCGATGACGATAGGATCGTTCTCAGTCTTTTCAATGACTGTTGTTTTAATGTGAACAATATCCTCATTGTCTATAGCGATCTTGGACGAGTCGTTAGCATTTATTATCTCGACGATAGGTTCCGTCGTAACGATCTCCTGAAACACCGGTGCATCTATTTCAACGCTTTTAGTATCCTTCTCTTCGATCACAGTGTCTTCTATTGCACTCAGATCTCCGCCCTTCTGCACCTCTTGAATCGGCGAGCTCTGTTCGACCTCGACGTTCTCAAACTGTTCAGAAACTGCCTGCTGTTCAATTTCCACCAAGCTGCCTTTAATTATATCTTGTTCGAATTGTTGCGCGTTGCCAGACTGATTCAGCTGCTGCGGCTGTGTACTTCTGCCTCTTCCTTTGCTGGTCTGGTGTTGTTGATTATCGGGCGGTGGAAGAATCGGAATCGCAGCTTTCGGTCGTCTCATCGGAGCCGATTGCTGTTGCTGTTGTTGCTGCTGCGCTGGACTATAGTAAGTACAACCTTGTGGCTGGAAAAGCTCTGGCGGTGGCGGAGGACGCTGCGGCTAAAACCACAAGGATGTTTACGCAACCGTAGAGACGAAATTTCTCATAGAAGTTTTGTCAAAAATTTAGTAGTCGAAGTTTTTCCCTTTCTAATAATTAGAGTACCTGAACCGGCGGACTGTATCCTTGATAGCCCTGGAAGTTCGGTTGAAATGCGGGACCATTCGGGCCGGGAACATAATTGATTATATTAGGTGGAGCAGTCTGCGGAGGAATAAATTGCGGCGGCGGTACCAAAAATGGCGGTGGAGCATAACTAGCCGGTTGGCCATTCGGTGGCAAAGGAATAACAGGCTGACCAGCCAGTGGCGTAGCAGCGGCAGCAACAGGCGGGGTTTGTTCGAAATGACCTTGCGGATATCCTATCAACATTAAATCGTCATTAGAAAAATTACTTTGAATGATATTCATACACGCGACCACTCACGCAGAAACAAGACAAATACAGACGTAAAGAAGCTTGTCACACGAGTAAGGAAACCACTTTGTCTTACCTTGCGACTCTAAAACACCTCTTGAATTGCCAGCTAGATGCATGTACACACAAGCGATATATTAATACGAAATACATATGTAAGTATATTTACAAATATTTTCTCTGATACTAGAAGATGTATTGAACAAGGTCAAAATATCATCGAAATGTATTTGTTACCTTGCGGGGGAAAATATCCGTGTTGATTGTGCTGATTATGACTGTGCTGGTTGTGTTGCGCGTGTTGCCCGTGCTGTGGCGGGTAATTCTGTTGTCCAGGAGTTTCGGCGACTGTAGGACGTTGTCGCAAACTGGAGTATCGCTTCGGTCTGTTGGCAGAGCTATCTTGCTGTTGCTGAATCGATGGTTGCTGTTGCTGAATCGGTTGTTGCTGTTGTGGCGATGAGGAATGAGATTGCTGTTGTTGCATTCTTGGAGGTACTGTGTTTGACCTCTGTTGATTCGACGACTGACCGTAGAAATTTTCTGGAAATAGATATTTTAATAACGAATAGTTCAGAAAGTGGCACAGTGTTGTATTAAGTACGCATCGAATACCTACTATTGTGTCTCCCACTCTGGTGATACTGTGTACCATCGTTCACGCTGACATGCTTCATGTCATGCGTGATCTGTTGCTCGTCATCGTTCTGTACGTTACTATTTCTCTTATTCTCCGCGGTGATTGGACCAGCCCCGCGGCCCTTTGGTTTAGTTTCAATCGTTCTATTAGCAACCATATTGTTATTAGCGTTCGTCCTGAATCCTCGTCCACGTGTTCTACTCGCTGCCAAGCTTACAGACTCGTGGACGTTCCTCTTGTTGTTATCTCGCGGAGATGTCTTTGCATTCACCAATTTATCTGCGTCACCGCCAGCTCCGCTGTTTCCATTGTTACTCTGAGTATGTGGAGAATACTTGGTATCCTTTTTCCAAGCTGGATTTGTTGGCTCGTTCGGAGCTTTGTTCTCGTTCCTGTAAATCAAACGATCGAGTTAATCCGATAAGAAATTAGAAAGGCGGCTTCATTAATTCGACAAAACGTTACACACGTGTGAGTATTAGATGTACTGCTCGATTTCGTTTTCGGACTGTCGCTCTGAGTTTGCAGGGGTGGAAAGTTTTGTACTTTGTTCTGGATTTTGTTTTTACTACTGTACCAAGCCGACGAGATTACCGGCTCCTCTACTTGGGCAGTAGCGTTTTTATTAGTTCCCAGCGCAGGGAAGTCTTCGCCGCTTCTGTTAAACTTTCTATTTCTATTTGCAACATTAGTTCCTGGTTTTCCATAGGCATCCTCATCCTCCCAGTTGCGTGTATATTTATTGGGGCCACGACTGTAAAGAATGAAACATGTAAAATCGGTGAACTATAACAATTGCAACAGGATATTTACCCATATCTTCTTCTTCTTCTAGCCCTGGGTGGACCTTCTTCGTTTCTAATGTCATAGCCGTATACCGCTATCAGTTCTTCGTGACTCTTTGGAGCCTGTTCTTCGTCGTTGTACCTATCATGATCCCATCTGTCCTCTTTATCTTTCCACACCTTCTTCTCTTTGGTTTCCCTTTCGCTCTGCGACTCTGGATTAGTCTCTGGTACTTCGTCCGCAGTCCTGTCATCATGCTCATAGAATGTTCCCCTCTTGGGAATGTACTGTGGATTTCGTCTGTCCTCGTCGTCGTCCAACTTCTTCTGAGGTTTCTCTTCTTCCTGGCCATCTCCGCTCTCCCTCAACGCGCCGTCTTGAGATTCCACATCAGAATCAGACGCGTAAATGTCGCATTCGGAATCTTGGTGTCCATCGGTCTGTTCGCTGCTCTGTAAAATGGAGCACAAATGTAAAATAGAATTAACGATGCTGTAAACATTCTGCAGAATCATCATCGAAATTTCCTCATCTGATTCTACAATGTGAAAATATGTACGAACGGGTTTCTAGCGTATTTTGGACAAATGAAGCATAATCTCGTTTAGGCGATGAATTCGCTCGCCGGCAAATTAAACACGAAAGAAAGTCTTGTCAGTATTATACACAAAAGTATTACAACAGTCTACTTAATCCGCATAATCGGGTCTTCCGCCTAACTTTCGATCCGAGACGGTACGGGGGACTCGTATAAACAGTGACAACCCGGAGAACGATCGAGACCATGAGAGAAAATGAGATCGTTCCTCCAGAAGCATCGGAAAAATATCGAGCCAGAAAGACATTTGCAAACAGCTAACCTGGGTCTCTTTCGTTGCGTTCAACTCCTCGCAGGAGTCCGAGAGGTCGTCAGAACCGCACGACTGATTAGACTTTCGACGTCGCCTAGTGTCCGACATAGTTAATTCAATTGGGGCCACACGGTTCCCGAATTATCACCAGTTTTCTCGCGCGAGAACGTGAGCGGAACGATCGACGGCGGATGACTTTTAAGGTCGAACTAGCACGAACTAGTCCGCAGTCTGTGTCTGTTTCCACTTCAACGGGCCCCTGCCTGATCACGATTCTCGGTCACGAATCACGGACCAGATTATCACCGTATCGAGAAGGCACACCAAGTTCACGAAAATTTTCGCAACCGAAACAATTTCGTCAGGCCGCTGTCACTGGCGATTCTTACAGAGGCGAAACTCCGGCGTTTTTCGCGAACCGTGTAGATCCATCATGGATCACACAAGATCATTATAGAGGAAAAACTCGGCTGACTTTCGGTGATCAATGAGCATGCGCCCGTAAGTTTGTACACTGTGAACGTAGCTCTAGAACTACTTCTTTTAAATTCAGAATCAGAGACTTGTTATTCTATTCGAATTATTTGGCACTTACCTGGGATAGATACAGAAGCCATTTTATATAAATTAAAATATATAACATAGTAAAAACGACATTGTGAGCAATGTTTAATTTATTTCTAGCACATTACGTTTCAAATATTGCCGCGCTTCCGCAAGCGTCAGATAGCTCGATGTTTCTCGATGATCAACCTCACGGAAATTATTCGTGTTTTTCTATTCAAACTATTTAGTACTTATCTGGGATAGATATAGAAGCCATTTTATATAAATTTAAATATATAAAATAATAAAAACAACATTGTGAGCAGTGTTTAATTTATTTCTAGCTCATTATGTTTCAAATATTGCCGCGCTTTCACAAGTGTCAGAAGTGATGGTACTCCGTGATATGGCTGGTTGTTGCACGACTGGAAATATTTAATTCTGCAGACTTCCAAAAGAACTTTAGCATGAAGAACAAATTGAAAATTTAATAAATGATGGCACCTTTCATTTCAAAATGTACTTCACCGTTTCGTTGCGCGAGAGCGAGCGAAATATTCCACTGAGAATCATCCACGTCAGTTCGCGTGGCCCGAAATTACTGGCTCTCGAGCTAAACGATTTAGGCGAGGAACAAAATTCCTGTGAGACACCGCACAATTCAGAGAATTACAAGTTAGATGCTGTATAGTAAAAAACGTATAAATTGTTTTGAAGTTTCGAGATACAAATTACACTATTTATCGTCACGTTAGCAGAAACTCCAGAAACATTTCTGTACAGCCTTGATGGCAGTCACGTTAGCGCTGATGTCTACCAGTTTCGTTCGTTAAAAATATGGTGAAGTAATCACGATTTTTACAAAAATGTCGAAATATCGTACTGTCTACAATGTGCTGTTCTTTCTCGTCACTGTATACGGACATGATATGAGAAGTTTCGATGATACGATTCTGTTCAAAGTAAATTGGCCGGGAAAATCGAACGCCGATTTATTGGTACGCATATAGTAGATAAGTTCGTAGAATCTTAGTCTGTGACAGATATAAATTAGTCATTTTTATTTCTTACAGGAGAGTCGTCCAGATCTGGAGACTTACTTCATAACAACTGCGAACAATGAAAAGTATCAATGTTTAATTCCCGATGCAATCGATTCAGAAGACGATCATAATGAGCCTTACTACGGAGCGAACCCTATAGAAATTTTATCACTGCTGCCCAAGCATAGCCCTTGCTCTTATAAGGTACACATTTCAATTATAAACTACCTCTGCATGAAATTTCCTACATTTCTTCTCTACGGTATGATCCGTTTAGGTTGAATTGTACTGGACGTACGAACTATGTCATGGAAAGTACGTACGACAGTATCACGAAGATAGGGATGGGAAGAAAGTAAAGATACAAGAGTATTACTTAGGTACGTTCGACAAGCTGCAAGAAATGAAACTGGTGGCAGAGTATCAAGAAAGAAATCTAAGGCCTAACAGGAAAGCAGAGATACCGGTCACCAAGGTTGACGGGATCAATATGCCTTATGTGGAGATCGAGATGGGCGATGGTACAGTTTGCGATATAAATAATAAACCACGAAAAGTCAAAGTCCGTTATGTTTGTTATCAGCACGGTAGACACGACTTGTTCTCCGTGAAAGAGCTTGTAAGTTGCGAATACGAGGTGATTGTATTGTCTCCCGTGCTGTGCCATCATCCCGACTATAAACAACAAGGCACAGCGGGGAACGAAGTCAACTGCTTGCCAGTTGACAACGCGCCAAAGAAACCGAGGGCACTTATTTCAATGGAAATGGAAAGCTTGAAGCTGCAACACCAAAAAGTGACGGTAAAACCACTTTTCCTACACCCTACACAGTTAACTATTTATTCCTGAATATGTTTGTGTCGTATGTATATAATGTTGTTATTTAAAATAAAATTTTTCACACGATTCCTGTGTACAACAGTAGTATATTTTTCTTAATGGATTTTTCTGCGAGACACGCAGATTTTTGTTTAGACAACAAACATTATGCCATGCACTTTATCCATAGAAAACACTATATGTCACGCAAATAGTAGGAAACTGCTTTTATTGATACTGATTCTAAGTTTCTACATATACACAATTCACATGACTTGTCTAGCGACCAGCCATGTTAGAATTTGTTTCGGCTTAGTGTTAATCAATATTTTTCTTTGTTTCTCATCCATATACTGAATTCATTATTTGTTGCACAGGATGACAAGCCGCAGAAAGTCTATGCAATCCTCCATGTAGATCAGGAGGGCCAGGTCAGAATATTTTGTATTTTTGGGAACAGGCTATAAGCGCTTGGTGGTTCTTATTGTCACTATATGTCATTAATGTATATTTCATTCTGTCCCTTCCTTTTCTACATATATATTCGTTTCCTCCCCCCCTGAGACTGCATATTTCTCCAAGAGAATACTATTCGGAATAACAGTATTTAATAACAGATAATTTAATTAACGTTTACATGTACATTTCAGGATGGCGAGGCGCGCGTCAGAGTTGAGGTACATCCGGTCGAAATGATCGACAAAAATGACATCGAGGACTTGATCAACTCGATAACGAATCGAGGTATCAGTCCGGCAAGGGAAGCAAGTCCCGTGAAAAATTTCCTAAACGGCAAGGATTGTTTACACGGGGTCAGTACATCACTTAGTCGAATTGTACTCGCTGCGATGGAATCTAATTAATTATTAATTGAGAGCAGGGCAACGGATGGTGGAAGTACGAATTCTGCTATGGACGTTCCGTGATCCAGTATCACGTAGAACGGGACGGTACCAAAACGACAGTCAACCTCGGCAAATTCGACAAGCAGAAACACTTAGACTGGATCGCGGCGCACCCACACAAGAAGCCAAAATCATCGGAGCTGCGCAAACAGCTTTCACATTTCTACAGCGACGGGACTATCTGCGATAAGACCGGGAATCCCAGACAGACTGAAGTATAACAGATAAGGAGAATAACGATAAAGAATATAGCCGGATAAGGATCATACCATTCGATAAGACATCCAAAGAAAACCTTTCAGGTTTCAAGTCGGTCGGTCTACCAGAATGTTTTCTTTGGAGGCTCTATCGAATGGTACAATGAAAGATCAATTTATCTGGCTGAATCCTTTACAATTTCACGTCGCGCTAACGAACAACGAATTTTCAGGTGAAGCTGAAATGCGTCGAAGGCCACACGGCGAGTACGTCCAGCATTTCCCTATTTCTGCTCGAGCCAGAGACCTGCGAATACCTGCTGGGAGTTGAGTCTCCTCTGATCTGCGAAATTCTAGAGTACGCCGACAGCAACGGGCTTCTCAGCGAGAAGTTCGAGGTGAATTTTGACAAGCTGAAGACCACCGCCTACCACGAGTACGACGATTTAGACGAGAGGATAGCGAACGGGGACGACTAGAGTAACGCGTTAAACAGTATCAAATTTATCCGTGCGTCGAGAGTGCCAGCATCGGGTGCTGGCCACGTGTGTTTCAGTTCGAACTGAAAGCAGTGATTCGGTTGTTCTATGTTTGTTGGTTTACGAACGTCGCGTGTTAAAGGTTTCGTGTATACAAGATATACGCGCTGCACAGTACTCGTGCAATCACACAAACTCTCCAGCTCGGACGTTGTTTGTACATTGAATCAAGAATTGTGATGGTTGCGACGAGATGTGAAAAAGGCTTGTCGGAGACAGAATAAAAACCTTTCCACGCCAATTTCTTTGTTCTTTCTACCGTGCATGCGGTCGACTCACACAAATGTTTATGTTCCGCCATCATTCATCTTACTAGGATTCCTATGGTTACTATAATATGTTCAAACAAAATCAGTGTACATAAGATCGTTTAACGTAATATAAAGGAACAATGGTACTCAGAATATTCACATGTTTCTTACAATTTCATTCAGTATAGGATTAACATTGATCGTAGACAGCTGTTCGCGTTCATCGGGTACGATGCATGATACTTTCATTAACGTTTACATGTATATTTCAGGGTGGCGAGGCGCGCGTTAGGGTCGAGATAAATCCGATTGACATGATTGACAAACATAATATGGAGGACTCGATCGACTCGATATCGGATCCAGGTATCAGTCCGGTGGAGGCAAGTCCCGCGAAAAATTTCCTCAGCGGCAAGAATTGTTTGCATGGGGTCAGTAAATCACTTTTTCGAATTGTGCTCTCTAAGGTGGAACGTAATTAATTATTAATTGAGAGCAGGGCCACGGATGGTGGAAGTACGAATTCTGCTATGGACGTTCCGTGATCCAGTATCACGTAGAACGGGACGGTACCAAAACGACAGTCAACCTCGGCAAATTCGACAAGCAGAAACATTTGGACTGGATCGCGACGCACCCACACAAGAAGCCAAAATCACCGGAGCTGCGCAAACAGCTTTCACATTTTTACAGCGACGGGACTATCTGCGATCAGACTGGCAACCCCAGACAGACTGAAGTATAACAGATAAGGAGAATAAAGATAAAGGGTATAGCCGGATAAATTGATCTTTCATCTTACCATTCGATGGAGCATCCTAAGAAAACCTTTCAAGTTTCAAGTCGCTGTCCTATCAATTTATCTGGCTGTATCCTTTACAATTTCAAGTCGCACTAACGAACAACGAATTTTCAGGTGAAGCTGAAATGCGTCGAGGGCCACACGGCGAGTCCGTCCAGCGTTTCCCTATTTCTGCTCGAGCCAGAGACCTGCGAATACCTGCTGGGAGTTGAGTCTCCTCTGATCTGCGACATTCTAAAGTACGCCGACAGCAACGGGCTTCTCAGCGAGAAGTTCGAGGTGAATTTTGACAAGCTGAAGAGCACCGCCTACCACGAGTACGACGATTTAGACGAGAGGATAGCGAACGGGGACGAGTAGAGTAACGCGTTAAACAGCATCAAATTTATCCGTGCATCGAGAGTGCCGGCGTCGGGTGCTGGCCGCTTGTGTTAACTTCGAACTGATTATGCAGTGCTGCTCAACACTCGTGCAATCACACAAACTCTCCAACTCGGACGTTGTTTGTACATTGACTCAAGAATAGCGATGGTTGCGACGAGATGTGAAGAAGGCTTGTCGGAGACGCGATAAAAACCTTTCTACGCCAATTTCTTTGATACCGTACATGCGTTCGACACACACAAGTGCATATGTTCCGTCATCATTTGCCGATATTGAGACCGACGCCCACACGAAACTGTTGCTTGCTATGATTCATAAGACCGCTGATGACCAGCGAGCACTCGGGTATGGGGTACAACCGTTTCTCGAACACGGCGCCGACGGAAGTCTCGGAATTGACGATTCCGCGGAACACTAGGTCCGCGTAAGGGACGTTCATTTGGTAGACTATCGTGGCGATCGAGTGATGAGTCCGAACATTGGTTTCTAACTCGACACCGAGCTCTAGTTGCGAGCTGGCCTTGTGATGGTAGCACACGTGGAGGCCCGCCTCGCCGAGAGTGCCGGACAGGGTCGTAGGACCGGTGCTGTAGCGGAAAGCGACACACATGACTGTCTGCAGACCGCCGGGTACTTTGGAGCCACGAAGACAGGCCAGCTCTGCGCCCAGGGTGATCCTAGACGTAATCGCTTGCAGATAGTGCATTACCAAGGTCCCATGACTCCTGGCAAAGTCTGGGTTCGCCATGGTCACTGCTACTGTGAAATCATTCGCGCGATACTCTGCCGTGGAGCTCGACGCCTTGTACAGCCCTTTAGCGACCTGCGCCGATAGCTTGAACCGGAATCGACATCCCAGCGTGTGTACGAAGGAAGCAGACAGGTTCCCATTCGGTGATATCTCACCCACGACCACGGGGTACCTCTCCTTAGGTCCTACCATCTTCGTACCAACGTAACTCGCTCCAAACTTGTAACCGGAAGGCGTCACCGAGCTCAGCGTGATCGAATGCGTCACGTTGAAGTGCTCGCTAAGCACCTTTCGAATTATCAACCGCGCTCCCTCGAAGTTCTGCGGGTACAGCTCCTTCACCTTTCTGTGCAGGTCCTCGAAGCTTCCCGGATTCCCTGGACCCCTGTCCTGTGGCTCCACGCAACGTACACATTCCGTTTCGTTGTGCAATGCACTTGGCTTCTCCTCTTTCCTCGCCGACGCGTGCACCGTACCCATCGCGAAACATCAGATGCAGTCGAAGCTGTGTCGGAAGTTAGTAACTTCCTACAAGATAAGAGAAGTTTTTAACTATTAGATATCTGCATTTATTTTAACTTTTAATTTACTCGCATATAGTATTATTTAGAATCTGAAAACTTGAAATTTTGTGTTTCGAGCATAAACAAAGGTGTCGACTACATTAGCAAATATTTTGTATTAAAGTATTTATTTCATCAAATGTGTAAAACAATTTTATTCTGATTTAGAACTCCCAGCCCGACGGCGTTTAATCCTAGATGATTAAACTATCATGCATCATTTTTTAAGGAATTATGATGTGAGGATTTGACGGTTTTTAGTATCGAACTGAATATAGAAGAGACCGAGTATATTTTTACTTTAGTAACAGTTGCTAATACAGCTCCGTGTGGTATATTTCCATAAAGTCCCGCATACAGGGGATGGCAGTTTATCGCGTTGTACGGGGGCCCGGTCGAAGGGGTTAAGATAAATGGATAGCATCCATAATTAACAAAATCTTGTTCGAAATCTTCACGACATTTCACTCGAGGCTACAGGGAGGGAGTAATTGTCTGAATTTTAATTTGGCTCGTTGCACACACATGCGAATTTCGGTTTTAATAATTGGCGGGTTAGTAGTCCTAGTCGCTGCCACATTTCAAACCTGAAGCGCGCTGTCGCGATCGATAACTGCGGAACGACCCACGAGTCGATTGTAACTGAATCGACTATGCTTCCTGCGTCGTCTGCTAGATGGCTTTTTAGTTGATCGTTTCTACCCTCCGTTCAATTTTATATTATCATTTAAGTAAAAACAAACATTATTTATATGAATAAGCTTGCTCGAAGTGTGTAGACACTGCGCAAGTATTGTGGTACTTTGCCGTTTATAATATTTACGTTTTAATTGCTATAAACAATATTATCTTTGGTAAGATGAGTTTCTCGCTGATACTCGTAATGCGGATCGTTTGTATATATACCGGGATCGAGACCGTTACTTTTGGAAGTGTGTGCTAGTGATGGCACAGCTGAACATTGATCGCTAACGTAGAAATTGTGGCAGATCTGCTCAGTGGGTGTTGTCACGTGGTCGCTTCAAGTAGCTTGTGTTCGGCTCCCGATTGCGCGTTCAAGTTCGTGGTTTGCTCAAACCTCGGATTTGCACGCCTGCACGGTCGAGTCCTTCACGTCGCTCCTCGAACTACCGCGATTTCCAAATTGGGGGGCAATCGAATAGGTCAGACGAGGTTGTAATTTGTCGCTTCCATATGCAGGCACTGCAGAAGCAGTATGCCATGTTTTTTTGTACGTTTTACTCTATCTACCTTTTATTTACACGAACTACCATAGGACCCCAGGATTGGACTATGGCAAGAGGTATAAAATTCGATTACAAGATTTGACGCATACAACAAAAATACGGCAAGTTAATATAAGCGTGGTGAAAACGCCACTGTCTCCGTATAACGCAATTGTAAAGACTGTATTCACTAATAATTTGTATTTTTTCTTCTGTTGCATAAGAGGAATCGGCAAGTGAAGAGATGTTCTGACGTCAGATATATTTATTTATAAAAACGATACAACGTTCACGTAGAAATTTTCTTCTGAGCCTCGCTGTTTATTTCAGAGGCGACCTGAGTGAACAGGAGATTCCAGTTCCACACCTCGTCCGGTTCCTTCGTCAGGTTCTCATTGTATAATTTCTCGGCAAGAAGGGAGAGATTGACGCCATTTAGAGAGGTGAACGCGGCGTTCTTCACCAAATCTGTGTCGAGCTCTTTGTAAGCGGTGACTCTGTTCACGTTCAACCTGCGAAGTGATTAACAAAAGGACATAGAAGAATGCAGTCGAGAATAGGGAATATACAACTGTACCTACGTGGGAGTATTGATGTCGGACAATGCACTGTCCTCCTGTATCTCATCCAAGTCTGGAATAACGGGAATGTCTGCGAACGGTACAATATTTATTTAAAACATTACGGATCTGAGGTCAAAGTTTGTTGAACAGTGCCACTAGTAGAAAAAATTCTCACCGTCAGCAAGGTCCTTCTCGATCCCGCGGCTTCGTTCCCTAATAAACAGTCTATCAGTGACTATGGTTGCCTGATTTCTTAAAGTTACGCGATATACTCACTGTTCAATCATGTTAGACGCTCCCCGAGATCTATTGAAACACAAGGAAAGAAAAGAATATGATAAAACAATATAATTAACTCTTTCAGAAGCAGAGAATTGTAATTTACCTGCCGCTCTTCAGTTCATCACCCCATCCCGTCTTCCTGGTGCGAGGGGGTGCCACAGGTGGTTGCGTCGATTTCCCAGCGGACATTGATACAGGACTCTCCAAAAGATCATCGTCCGATTTGCTTTCCTCCTGCGCGACATTGTGCGTCGACCGCCTGCCCAGTCGGGGTAAAAGCTACAAATCAAATAGCTATGAAGATCTATTACAGACTCACGTAATTTTGATTATTTTCACTTGAAAAAAATCAGACGTGTTGTTCAAACCCCAATGAATAATTTTTCTGTCAAAAATTGCTAAATATGCGTACAATCCCCACCACCTGTTAAGCCCGGTGGGTAGCAGTCTCCCGCAGAGAAGACTTCTAAAACACACCTCCTGCTGGGTCCTCGGACCCTCGGACCCTAAATCATTCTCTCTCAACAACATTCTTCACTCTATCTCTCCGAGTGTTCGGAAGGTGTGAAAAATTCCACCCTGCAGCGACAATTACCGAGGCAACGCAACCTCTATAGCGAAGTATGCGAAGGTATACCTTTTTCGAAGTGATCTCCAAATCCGCGGCCCAGTCCATGACTGTCTAGACTCGTTCAGGCGGTGTAGAAACGAAACGGTTCGCGCAAGGTGTGTGTTTGCGACCAGTAACCATAACAACTGACCGCCCCGCCACGCGACGTTGAATCGACTTCGCTGTGCACGTCTTCTGCGTTCTCCTCCCCTCTTCGGCATCGGACGAAGCGCGAGAAACGTGACTGGAAACCTTGCGAACCGAGTCGGCTACGCACTAAAACCGGTTCCGAACTTATCAAGCTTCTGGACGCGCGGCTTTTCAAACGTCCTGCGCTCGGCACCTAAATCCTGAAAATCTAAGGGTGTCCAGGAGAAGACGGAGTAAGACTAGAGAGACGTACAGTTACATACAATACATTTATTACACGAGGTTGCTCTACACGCTTAAATTATGTAAATACAGTCTGCGGTGCTCGGCGGGTGGCACTGTGCAGGGATGGAAAGGCAACCCCCTTTGCTTAGGCAAAAGTGTATTCCGAGAAATAGTCTAGTCCTCAGTCATCTTTGCACAGTGGCTGAACATCATTTAAATAGGGATCGTACGAGCTAATAGTACTTCGTGTTGTCAATTTGTCGTTGATACTCCTCGTCATCGGGGTTCGGTTCGCAGCTGTTGTCGTTGTTGGGCGGTCTGACTCCGTTGTACCTGAACACATTCGACATGTTGAATGCGAGACGTGAAAGAAGAGTGTCTCATTTAACTTTATATATTATACGATGCATGGCTATCACAGCTCTCTTGTTTCAGGTACCTGGAAAAGTCCCCCTTGCAGAGCCTCCACGGCAGCACGTCGATCCTCTCGTGCAGAATAGCGGATATCTCCGGGCTGACGAAGTTCGGTGTGCCGGCACCGGAACCACGGGTCAGGAGTTTCCTCCTGCGGTCGTAGCAGCAATGCTGAGCGGCCGCACTTCCGCTTCCCTGGATGAGCAACGATCTTACGCAGTAAGCGGCTCCAGGCTTGTAAACGTCGAGCCGTTGAGAGCTGCCGCTGACGTCCCGCCACCTGAAATGCCTTCTCTGCGGCTCGTCCCAAATTTTGTCGTCGTAAAAGATGTTGCTGGGATATTGACAAGGGCAGGCGGGCAGCGATGCCAGGCCACCTGCAACAGACCCGAACGATCGCGTTCGTAGAACCCAGCAACAATAGGCTCCATATTTATCCCTCGGCTCGGAGATTTTTTCTTCTACGTGGGCTTACCTAAGAAAACCTTCTCAAGCTTGTCCCTACTGTTCAACCACTTCTGGCAGGGATCCTCGCTCGAACCGTTCACGAAATTCAGCTCCTTCAAGATGTCCCGACCCTCCACGCCGGAAGCGTTACGCAGACTTTGGAACAGCCTGCCCAATAAAACGCCCAGGCCTTCGTGGAACCCCGTTTGATCCTCCACGGCCGAACGGCGGGCCGTTTCATCCCCGTAATTGTCCGTCTCGTTCAGCCTGTCCTTCTTTGACCAGTCCTCCGCCCAGGACGGCAAGCTGGTGTCTTGGAACTCTATCTCGTCCAGGAGGCTGCGGTCGTCGAAGGAATCCATCGACTCTGAGCTTACGTTCCTCTCTACGTTGAAGCTAGCTTTCTCTTCGGGGTCCCTTGCGTCGTAGTCCTCGCCCTTGGACTCGGTATTCACCTCCTGAAGAACAATTAGATGACTGACTTTGACGGTAGAGTTCTTGTTAAATAAATCTGTATATTCATAGCAATGTATCGAGGACTGATGATACTATTTTTCCAGGTAAAGGACAATCACCTGTATCTGATCATTCGCGTCAGCAACGTGCTCTTCATTCTCCAAGACCGCATTAGCGTCTCGATCGTTCTTGCTCTCGTTTCGAAACGGTTTAGCGATGCCTCTCGAGCAGATCGACCGATTTCGGCAGCGACGTCGTTTCCGGTGCTTCGCGTGCCTCGTGGGAAGCGTTTCCTTCTCCAGCTCGTCGTTCCGCTTGTCTTTGAGGGTGACGGTCATCCAGGGGGAACGGAGGAGCCTCGGGCCCGAGTTATCCTCGATAAGGCCGTCCAGATTGCGTCTAGTCTCCTCATCGTCCAGCTATTAAAAGAAATCGTCGAGTTTCAGGAAGAATACAATGGAATTTCAGGAAGAAGACAATGGAATTGATAATTGGATCTATTGTAGCTCCATGTTTGGATCGTCGCTCCCGTGGAGGGCGGCCAGTCGGCACATCAAAAGAAGCCCCGTGTTTGGCTCGTGGATCTGAACAGGTAAAGGGACGCAGCACGAGTGGAATGGAGCGGAATGGGATACGCTCGGCGGATCCGGGAACGTTTCTACTTCTGGGAAGCGTGCGCCGCGAACTCGGCTTCCATTCAATGGCGTAGCCCGCGGAATCTCCGTTTCCTGTCTCGGAAATTCGAACTACACTGCAATTCCTTTGGCAAATTAAAGATCTAGGCCCATCGCAGTTCATTAACACCTAGGGAACGACGCCGATTGCTGAGATTGAGCTTCACGATCAGCAATTAATTGCAGGACACAGGAATGCGTAGTCGGGAATGTTCAATGAAAACAGCTTCGCAATTTCAGTGATTGTAAGAGCAAAAATTAGGAACTGGTCATTCGACGAACGGTGGTAGTTTTAGTGTTAAGACTCGGTATGATTGATGTCGCGGCGCTTCTTTTGATGTCTCCAGCGCGCGGCTACTTTGATGCCGTCCCGCTTGGCATTTTTCGTCCCCGAAGTGTTAACCCCTGTGATTTCCTCCACCGCTGCGATTAGGACTTCTTTATCGTCCGCTATAACGTTCACGCTCTCAGTAGATTCTCTATGAAACTATTATCATGAGTTTACATCAATATTTTAGGGCTGTTCATATTAACCCTTTGCACTCGTAGCTATTTTAACCAACCTATATCAATTTTTTTTTGTATGAATATGAAATTGATATAATACCTCATACAATAGTTAAATGTGTAGTAATTAATTGGATACCAACATATTTAATAACTATAACGACTCTGAAGAATTGTGGTGTACCAAACCGAAGCTTAAACGAAGGAGCCATTAGAAGATCCTCGCATGGATCATGGACTTCCAAAAATTAGGAAATAATCGCCGGTATATGTGTAACGTGTTAACAGAACAATTTGCGATTTCAGGGAGGAGGAAGTCGAAGTCACGTGTACTCACCTGATGCCTCGTGTGCAGACCGTCGGTGGTCAGTATCGATCTGAAGACGAGTATCCAGCAGATCAGCGCGGAGGCTCTCATGACTGTCAGGGACGATCGCCGCGCTTGTTTGTCATAATGCGCTCCGTACACCATTGACATCCTGGATCATCTTCCTCAGAGGTGATGACCGCTTCTTCCCATCTTCGCTGACATCTCCGTCAGACTCTATCATCGTACCATCTCCGAGAGGCACTAACGTTTGAATTTCAATCCGCAGGATCAAGGACGTCGCTGGTGGTGTCTTTGGCCTCCGGTTGTTTACGCGCAGGAAACGGAGAGACAGGACGATCGACAGTGTCAACAGGACCGTCGATAACTTGTACGCGGCGTAGCGGGCACGATAACAACCGCGGAAGATAGATAACGAGTTCGCGACGCTGGCCCTTCGTTTGTAGGAAAAAGGACGCGAGAAAGAAGGAAGAGGAACACGAGGCCACGAGGCGCGCACCGTTCAAAGGCCTACCGCTATATGTATAGTTGTGAACCGGTGAAGTGTTCTGTCCCACTATAATGGCCAGCTGGTGGTAGTGGAGAGGCTGCTGGAGAGGTAGCGCGCCGGATGACAGAACACTACGTCATTGTACAGACCGTACAGTTCACGACTTAGGGTTTCTTACTTCTTAGACCGCGGCAACGGCCTACGTCTCTCTCTCTCTCTGTCTCTCTCTCTCTCTCTGTCTCTCTCTCTCTCTCTCTCTCTCTCTCTCTCTCTCTCTCTCTCTCGACCCTTCTCTTTCCGTTTCACACCGTTTCACCTTTCTCTTCGTTCCTCCTCGGACACGCTGCTGTCTAGTCTCTCTTCTTCGACCCGTAATCCTTCCAGCGCTCAACATCCATAACCCTTCCGCGGCTTGACCGCTCCTCTCTTTCTCTATCTGTGGTTCTTCAACGTGTTCCAACCGAGCCTTGAAAGATGCGACTCGGTGAACACGTTCTCGCTGCAACTCTTTGTTTATGTCCGGGTCTATCTTATTTTATAGTCCAGCTCCACTATATTTCAGCCAACAATTAGTTATGCTAGAAGTATTTTTCATGTTAAGGATAAAATGGCTAAAGCAGATTCAAAGCATAATTTCTAATCACTCAATACTGTTATTAACTCATCTTTTAGCAACAGTGCTGACTGTTTCTCATGTTGCAGATATTATATGCGGCGTAGTGCGAAGATAATCGACGATTCCAGGAATTATCACAAAACGGAAAGGAGATGAAGTCAGGGAGGGGCGGCAAGGGTCCCCGGACTTCGTGATAACCCACATTTTCTGCAGAGTCCGGAAGAGTAACTGCGCAACACCGAAGATTCTTACATCATTCGTAGAACTGATAGAAGAATAACGTTCAACGACAGCAATATTACCGAACGTAGAAAATGTTAGACGTAGGAGTTGAACAGAAAGAGATCTCTGGTTTGTTGTCCACAGATTAACCCTTATGTCTAGATCGCGAAATTTATTAGATGAGTAGATCAACTGCGAAGCAGTAAATGTTTATAAAATTTACACATACTAATGCATTATTCCCAACTTACTACAAGTATTAAAAACGGGAAGGTCCTGCAGCTTGAAAGAAATGCAGACAATTTGTATCTCGCATAAAAATCCGCAGTCTAGTTATTGACATTAGTGGTTAAATCGGTGTAATCGAATGATAACATTGAGGTCGTTCGCCACGAGAATGCTCGAGGAATCTCGGCGCCGTAATTATGTAAACGAGAGAATAAGTTGTTGCGAGCAACGCGAACCTGTCGGGGTGCGAGGTATACGCGTGTTACGATACGCGAGGGATCTAAATACAGCGGTGGAATGCAATGGGACGTGTTCCAGCTATTTTTAGCCGGGCAGATTCGAAAATACACCCACCGCGAATTAAATATAACCGAAGATGCACGCGCGCGGAATGCAGCGGCGATGGCACGCGAACGATCGGGTCGCCGCGCAAATATGCAAATCCCCGTATATCGAAAGCGCCACGGTTTTCTACTCCCCTTCGCCGCCTTATTTATCGGCCTCCCGTATTTATCGCTGCGACTCATCCGCCTCTAGCGCCTTGTTGCTGTTCATACCGGAGAATTATACTTTCGCGGAACGTCCCCTGCTCGAGGGAAGTGTTCCGTTCCGTTAGGCCACCTCCACAGATGCAAGGGGACCCAAACTGTAAAGTATCGTCCATTAATAATTAATAGAGGCCGATCTTTATTTAGCTGTATGAATTTTTAGCTGAATAATCTGGTAAAATCTCTCTAAAGTCTCAAGATTCAATGTAGACCCGAAAGAAAAAGATTGTAGGGAGCAACAATAGCGGCATTTTCAAAATTTCTTTTTCGCATCACCTAGTGAACTAATTCTCCAAACTTCTCCGAAAAATGCGGGTCTCCCGGTGGAATTTTGAGAAAGTTGTGGTGGTTCGAATTCTATTCAACACGTTGAATAACTTCGAAGTGATTATCGAAAAGTTGATAGCACTAAAAATGTGAATTCGTAAAGCTGAAATTAACTAGAATCTATTCTCTTCTAGGATCTATTCTTGGACAAACGGAAATCGAGGACAGATCGAGGAAAAACCTAAAATTATGCCTGCGGACAAATTGGTCTCCGGGGCTGTGGGTAAGGTTCGCGTGGGTGGGAATTTATTCGCGTGCAACGAGCCCAGTGTCTCGGCGGCTAACGAGAAAACAGGAAGACGCCGAGACGGTCAATCCCGTCTGATATCGCCTAATCGGCCTTGTAATTTCGCTTTGGATTCGCTGCCGGTCCCCCCTGCTACGTAGATTGGTCCTGCGAGTGGTAGCACTCCGGGGATTCCAACGGGGTCGTCAAACTAATTTGTTTACCTGTTCAGATATTCCAGCAATGAAATAAAATGAATAAAACGTCGAGTCGGGTGGTGGTAGGGAAGAAAAACGAATACAGTAACGGGCGGACCGCGAGAAATTTGGAAGAGTTTATTTACTCGGAAGACGGGGAGACAGAAGGGGGTGAAAGTGGCAGCATTTAACACCGGTAGCCGGTGACATTCCGCGACTGCCTTTCTGCATCCAACGGCGCCAAAGTCATCGTCTCCGGCCACTGTTACCGTCACGATCATCTTTATTGGCTCGACCATTAAGTTTACGAACGAGCGCTCGCCAAAAACACTGCGCGGCTCTCCGGATCCGTTCACCTGGACTCCGTTTATTTGGAAACCTTCCCGAAAGATAAACAGCCCGCAGAACCAGTTCATGCAATCGGGGTGGCGAGAACCCTCGGAGCGCTTTTACATTGTTCGATTTTCAGAGAACCGGCAAAATTAAGAAACCAACACTCACTTAGTTTAACATAACTTGATCACTAAAAGTCTTATCTTTGCGAGTCGAGACGAATTTAAAGGGGGATATTGTTTGTTTTGATAGGGCAATTGTTGTGAAGAACAGGCGAATTTCTGTCAAGGTCATATTCTCGAGGATCTCAAGGTCGTCTATATTTCTTTTCAAATGGCGTAATAGCTCGGATATATTCGATCAGTGTTATTATTTTACGGGGTCACACACCGAGCGTTTCTGCGTTGCGTGCGGGGGTCAACGAGAATTGGTTTGTGCGTGCCCGGAGGCGAATCGCTTCTAAATCGCCTCCATTCATCCTTAATCGTCTGTTCTATGGGTGTTCATGGCCGAAAAATTGGGCGGTCGTCTGGGTGAACGCTCGGGGCAAGGCAATTGCAAATGAAAGGGTCTCGCATTGGTCTCGCTTAAATATCCGTGTTTATTCAATCGTAATTAAAATATAAATAACCCTAACGTCTACGATACAGCGTTTTATATACAGTTTCCGGCGTGGCTGCCTGCGTGCGGTTATAGTATAATAATTTAATTAACGACAATACAAGATACGGTGTCGGGCCGCGCGCCAATCGTGGATACGTGTGACCGTGCGCGAATTTAGGAATGTTCTTATGTACAAAAGTCGGGTGGAGCTTAGGATCCATTTAGACGACGATCACGAGGCGAATCTCTGGGAATGACTCTCGTTCCAATAATTTCTTACGTCGCCACGAGCACACATTCGATCATTCTCTCACAGTCATTCTTCACAGTCATCCTGTCTCTCGATACCCTCTGTCTTCATCTATATAATCTACAGGGCGAGTCACAAAACTGTATCACCTATCTCAAAGAAGAATCCTTTAAACGAAAGTAAACTTAGGTGGTACAGTTAAGTGGCTCACCTTGTATACTTTCTTTCTAGAGGAGTCTCTAGCGGCATCCGCAGCGATCCGCGATCATGTCCTGATAGTTCTTCAGGATTATGTTCTCGTTATCGTCGAAGAAGAGGATGGGTGTTCCCAGGAGCTTGGTGGGCACGCAGCAAGGTCGCTCGATGTCCTGTGCCAGGCCCATCTTGTGGACTATGCCCTGGATGGTCGCATGATTCGTCGGCTGCTGGTCCTGGCTGAGCGGCGACTCGCAGACGCCTTTACAGTGGTTAGCCGAGTAGCCTACCGGAGCTATGATCGACGAGGAGAGTCCGATTTCCTTGAAATCTACGTAGAGCTCGTGCCTCGAGCACTCGGTGACATTCTGCTGAACGGAGGCGTGGCTTTTGGTAGCCCGTTTCTCTCTGCGGTTCTTCACGCGCAGCTTGGACCTCCGGTGGTCCAACCTTCCCCTGCGCATGGCTCTTCTGTAAATGTCCATCGAGAGGAACAGGGCGTCGTTGGAGAAAGGATTCTCGTGACGATCCGACAAGGAAGTCGCCTCCCTGCGACGACGATTAGAGAATTGTTCGTCTTCCAAGTCCTTCGCTTGCGTTCTCTTCTGACGTTGGAAAAATTCGGACCTCTCCCCACCTTCCCATCTCGCTTCCTCCGGTTGACCTTTCCGCGAGCGTCTATCGGGGCTCTTGTCATTATACTCGTTCTTCAGATCAATCTTCTCGTCCTCTTCGTCGTACGACACTTCGCCCTCGACCTCGTTGTTGTTCCCGTACGCGTAATAGCGCGGGATCATCTTCTTATTGCTCTGATCGCTGCGGCCGTCGTCGTCGAACAGAACCAAGATCGGCTGCTTGCTGTGGTGGTACTCGTTGCGACGCGAGAACTCCACGTCCACTTGGTCCTCGAACAGGGTCGACGCCGTCACTAGCAGACCCAGATTAGGCTCGCCGTTCAGCCAAGCGAGCACCGCTTCCTTGACGTTGAAGATCTGAAGACAAACGGAGGAAGAATTTTAAAAATGTCCACAGGGAAGAACCGTGCTCCCCCCATGGTCAATCAACGAGTCTCACCTGCCAACCGGAAGCGTGCGCCCCGACGTACCGAACATTCAGGAGCTTATGCTGCTGAGGGGCATCGAGGCTCTTCTCGTCCAGAACTTGGTAGACCCTTATCTAGAAAAGTACAAAATTATTCGAGATTCCCAAACGATGACCTAATCTCGTCCGAATATTCACCAGGTAGTAAGCAGAGGCTAACGTGGAAGGATGCACGGTCTTCGCCGAGGTCCTCTTCCGGTACAAGTGCAGCTCCGCCTCTAGAACGGACTCGTTCACCTCCAACCCCGTGATGTTGAAGAAGTAGAACCTCGACATGGATGTATCTGCCGGAGAATCATCGTTCCGATCAGGATATTCGCATGCACAGATTATGATTCGTGGGAGCATCGAGATCAGTACCTCTTTCGATGAAGCTGCGAACAACCTTGGCGTTGTACGGGTTTCTACCGCGAGTGACACCGCTGGAATCGGCGACGTTGTTGTACAACTCCACCATAAACTGCGGGGGCACCTTGCGACGACCCGTCTTCTCGCCATGGCTGCGGATCCCGAGCACCTGTAACGATTTCGTCTTAACCCTTCGCACTCGCAGCTGTTTTAACTCGAAAAGGAAACGTTTCTCTTCCGACCTAAAATATCTCCATTCTCCATGATTTTTTAAATTTGCTAATTGATTAGATACCAACATTTAAGGTCCACGGATCTTCAACTATCTTAACACTTTATCTACCTCATCAACACGTTCGCTACCAGCATTCGTTTCGCTGCCTACAATCACTGTCGATTATGGGACTTTCAAATATTATGGAATAATCGCCGCGGCAGCACAGTTTTCTGATCACGGACCTGTTGCAGCTTCTCCAGAGCCTCGTCTCTGAGAGCGTGATGGTCCTCGCCGTGGTCGAGGTCGGCCAAGGACCAGGAGTCCTCCGATCCTTCTGCATGGTCACCGTGGGCGTCCAGGGTCCTCGACAGCAGCAGCAACCCCAGGAAGAGGTACGGCACGGTCCTCGTCATCCCTCTCTTCTGTCGTCCCTTATTCCGACGATTCTCGTTGGCTCGTGGTAATCTCGACGACTGTACGATTACTAATTAGCTCGATGATCGCGACCTGCGTCGACCGAACTCCCGGGATTGTTCTCGCGCGACGGGGCGAAGGAAACTGCGTTCTCGCGAGGAAGGAGAGCGGACACCTTCTCTCTGCTTGGCGGACAGGAGGTTTGCCGAACCGAACGGGACGCTAAGTAGCATATGGGAGGTCTTCGCTGCGAGGAGTCACCTTTATGCTATGCCGGGAGTTGCCTCCCCCGCGTTGCTCCCCGCAGCGACAGCGGCTTCCTCTCGCACGGGACACCGACGACGCACAGTGGTCGATTTTTCGAAAAAGTGGGACAAAAATCAGCACGCCGCTGTATCAAATTAATCTAACCAGCTTCAACGTATTCGTTTATCATTTTATCATTCTCGATTAACGAGATTTTTGTAGTTTATCAGAAATTATCAGTTGTACGTATTAGGTATTAATAGATCGAGTTGTATTACAATTTTCCAGACTAATCGACCACTGTGCGAACACGAGAGTCAACGAGACCCTCCCTCGGGGAGAACGCACACGCGTCATCGAGAGACACTTTACGACCACACGGCAGTCAACCCTCCGATAGACTGGGTCCATTTCGACCCAGACCTTCCACCTACATTTCTATTTTCCACCGGTCGATGACGAAAATCGTGCATTTTCACCCTATGCCGTCTTATCAGGGTCTTATTGCGCTAACAACTTTCGCAGTCCCGTCCCGGCTGGTTGTTAGCATTCACTTGACCATTTTAGGACGGCTTCATATGCAAAATAAGAGGCCGCAGTGGTATTAGGGACAGCAGAAAGAGTAATAGCTAGACTGTGGATCTTTGTGCTAAATGAAAATTGTCTGCGTCAATTGCACGAAGCCCGGGATGAATAAGAACATATTTCTTTTCCTAACAGCTTCAATAAGCTGCCTATCAGCTGACAATAACATAATATTTCTTTCACAAAGTATATTTAAAAGAGTTGCTTCAAATAAGATGGATGTAGTCACCCTGTGCAACCCTACACCGAAGACACGTGCGAATAGTTCTCAGAACATTTTCTAACGTCCGAAACTAATTTCAGGGATCGGGCAGGACCCAGTGGGACCGAGAGTGCCTTCTTCATCTCGAGAAGCGGAAGAGGAGGCTGGATAGTCCGGGCGATACCTTTTGGAGTCGATGATGGCACCGGCGGCGGGGCTATTAAAAAAAGCTCACGCTTCCTAAATTCCGGCGGGATTCGTAAGTGGCGAGTTATGTGGCCCCGCCGGCGATATTTAGATGTCGCGAATAATCGGTTGTTTTCCTAAGTGGACGATGACGGATCGCGACGGAGGGTGTCACAGCCGGTATTTCTCGCCCACGCGCGCGTGAGCGTGATCCGAGGATTCTCTCGGGTCTCTCTTTCTCTCTCTCTTGGCGACGACCTCGTTCTTTTTGTTGCATTTACTTTCGTACACGGGCGGAGCACGCGGAATGAGAACAACGAATGGAGGGCTTCGGACCCGACGACTCGCTGGTAACTACAAAATTGGCTAGCGGGCAATTTGCTGGCGGGACTTTCGGTAGAGACACGTCGTCGCGAACCAGACACGTTCTCGCGTTTGCCAAAAAGACAAACCGATTCTTATTTCCTACGGAGCGGCGCACCGCGAGGAGGATGCGTACCGGAGATCTTGGATAGCCATGTACTTTTACAAAGTCATCGTACGTTTATTTATCATACCAGTACACGGCGCTTGTAGGAACATCGAAACGGTACTTCGCGGGCGAAATCGGTTCTTATTCGATCCAGTGATTCTTCAGATTGATTTCTTGAGTTCTCGATGATTTCTGTACCGTCTAAACGCAGGCGCACTGAGTGATTTGAATGATCTCCCTCTTCGATCCCCGACGAGTCCTGGAAACGATCGATATGATGTCTTGTTGTTTGGCTAGTGAGTCACATTTTAAGAAATTTCTAGTGGTTGCTAGTGAGTCACATTTCATTTTAAGAAATTCATTATTCAGTGGTGCACCAGCACTTGCAATCGTTTATAAATACATGGCCAAGACATTCAAGACAAGGCACGTTAAAACAAAACTTTTATAAAAGTCCTGCGCACTGTCTCAATGAAACTACTTCCGCATTTGTTACTGCACCTGATTCTGTTACCACGCGTTGCCTAATCGACTAACAAATTTAAAAAGAAATCGTCCCTAGTTGCCGTTTCAACTAGAAACAAGTAACAAGATGCGGTGCCAAATGTGGATGAAGCTTATGGGGCTGTCTGATTGACAATCCTAGGGTACCTGTACTCGTGAACTTCGAATCTAGCGGGCGTGCAGGTGTTCTGCTTCCTGTACAAACTAGCTAAGCATCTCGAAGGCTCCTTCTTCGCCCGCAGCAGACACATTTCCGTCCCGTTGCCTGGACACGATCCGACGCATTGTCCCACGTTGATTTGCTACAACGATAACAGTCTGTAAAGCGATATAGTAATTGGAATTATGTTATAGGAATGGGAAGAACTAACCCGGATGACCGGTCTGACGTCCGTCGTGTTGGTGCCATCTTTGATTTCAACCTCGCTGAAGTCCAAGACAGTCTCCATGTGGTCCATCTTGTGGCAGGACCCGGCGCAGCCGCATTTCTCGATCACCTGGTACACTTCGTCCCCTAAAATGAGAACAGGTTCGAATGTTAGAACATTAGTACTGCTGTCGTTCTATAGTTCTTCCTGTTTCAGACTCCTCTTACCGTTCGGCCCCTTGATGCTGACCGTGCTGTTCCTCAGCGGCTTGCACCCGAGTTCTACGCAAATATGGATGAGGAATTATCAAGAAAAATTGATATACCGGGTATGTAAATATGAAACCGGAATTTTTGTATAGAAAATACACGTTTATATAACAATGATACAAAATATTTTATTCGAAGTATTGCCCATCGGTAGCTACACAATTTTCCCATCTCTCTGACAATTTGTGGATGCCACGCCAAAAGAAACTGTTCCTCTTTTGAGGCAAACCAGTCATCGAGCCATTTTCGTACATATGAAAATAAATAAAAAGAAAATAATAAATATATATTATTATATTTTCTGTTGTGTATGAAACTTGTATGGTTGCGAGTTGAAAATCTTTACCAGATGTAACAACAAGAAAATGGCGTCAATGACGCGGTTTGGCGGTAACTACATTGACAGCTAGAGCCACCTATGGGCAAATTCCAGTTTCATATTTACATACCTGGTAATATTGTACAGAGAAGACAGGGATGAGGTACCTTTATCACAGCGACCCATGCACACGCCAACGTCGATCATAGCCTGATGAGGGGTACCGGAATGCACTAAATGCGTCATAGATTCCCGTCTGCAGTACGAGTCCAGCGTGCATTCGCAGGCTTCCACAACTTCTATCACGCGGACACCTTGGATCGTCGTCACCCTCTCCATTTTCGCTGCTTTGGATCGACAATGGGCCTCCTGGGAGCATCTCTAACATTCCGTAACAAAAACCAGCATTAACTTCTTGCCTACTATCAGTCTGAACATCTTCGGAAAAAGCAGTCATGGTATTTGCGTTAGACTGCCCTGAAAGTTCACTTTTGTTAGCTCTGCGTGAGCATAATTAGTATTTTGGTAATTATTATTATTATTTATTATAGACGGACCCCGAAGTCCTCTTACATAAATGTTTACAATAGAAAAAGATAAAGTAATCTGGAAGCATCATCACGGGACGATATGCTGCTGAAGATTTTTAAATCGTCTGCGAATAGGAGGTACTCACAATATTGAAAAATGTTCTGCTATTTCCAAATCGTTTAGATTGTAAAGATGCATCCATGGGGAATTATTCAACATATTTGCTTGTCTCTACAGCTCCCAATAATACAGCAAGTGAGCCACCACGGCGTCACACCGTCCAAAAAGACGATGCCAACCGGGAAGGCGCTATAGCGAGCGGGGCAAGGTAGCCAGGAGGTGAAAAAGAAAGGCTCAGAAAGCGTGGAAAACGAGGATATACAGAAGCGGCCCGGTATTCCTGGTTGATTTGCGGGTTCTGGGAACGGCGCGGGGATTTATAATGATCGCGGGGCTGGTTATCTCCTCTTCGGTACTCGATTTCGTTTCGCGAACACGCGGGCCATTTAATTATATCCTCGCTGCGGGATAACCGACCGTTATCTTTGTCCATGTAAATCGGGATCCCTCGGATCCTCCACGGTTCGAATACGGCCGCGATATTTTCTGGCTAAGAATATTTTCTAATAAATTTCGTTCGCCGGGCACATCGATCGTCCGCGCGGCCCGGTCCCAGGAACACAATTCGGGATTTAGTATAGCCGGCCAGGCCGGCGCCAGATCGGTGACCCGGCACGACACGACCTTCCAAGGACGCAAAACACATCCTCTCCTCGCTTCTGCATATCGCGTGCAGAAACGTTCCTTGCATACGGCCACAGCAGCAGCTTGTTTCTCTCCCGCGGCGTGGGTGCTGCAAGATCGTAAACCAACGATCCGGTTGCATCACGTGACCAAAATAGCACGCTGCACCGGGACGAGCGGCGTGAGCTGCTCTAGGGGTCGTTCGCGAATCGTCTGTCTAGGTCCTAGACTCTTGCTGTCCTCCTAGTCCGCATCGTTCACCCGTTCAGAACCATTGTCGACTATTCATCTAATTCCTGAATTGGCATGCGGGCTATTCAATTGTTTACACGACGAGGTGCATGTTCTTCCATTCTTTCTTTCCATATTGCGAATGAAAATATTTTTGATCACAATTTCATAGGCCCGGTCTGGCTAATTGTACGTCGACCTCCTTTCTCCTATTCTTGAAGCTGCTTCTTCGTCGATCGTTGATCTTCTTGTTAGATTTAATATGAACGCGAATCCATTGGCACCCCTCTCTAATGTAGTTGAATGTATTAAGTGTTGAAGTAATTGTAATGATTCTTATGCATTTCTTACAAAAATTGTATTGGTCGAACACAAACGTATAAAGACATTAGAAGACTAGTACGATGTTATTGTAGTATACAGTTAACTTCTCAGATAAGCATATTCGGTAAAAATGTTTG
>CM052317.1:2989796-3041464 GCA_028455605.1 Lasioglossum malachurum
CCTCTCTCTCTCTCTCTCTCTCTCTCTCTCTCTCTCTCTCTCTCTCGCGATCTTTCTTGCGCCGCATCGTCATCGTCGTCGGTACCTACAAGCACGATAGTTAGCGTTCAATTTTTGAGATTATTTATCTTGGAATATCTAATGTACTCTAAAACTAATTGCCTATTCCAGTGTCTTCATACTCTTCGAGGTCTCATCGTCATCTTCGTCGTGTTAATCTCGAAACACAGAAGACATGGAAAGCTGAAATTTATTACACACGTAGCCATGTTATAATCCCGAAGATACTTCAGGATCAAGTGTCAGGATTTTCCTCAACAAAATCAAACTTTTAGACGAACAGCTTTTCAAAATTATTACACAAATTCAAGACAATCCCAAAACTCAAGTCGATTCCAAAATAGAAAAAAATATGGGCCATTCTATCGACGAGTGTATAAAAAGATTTGTTGCAGCTAGACGTTCAACGAAATAAAAATACCGGGAATAAATTCAATCACCCAACACTCAAGTGTTCATCCTTCGTCCCTTGGAGGTTTTCTACCGCGTGTTATATCCACGATTATCATCGTCATCATCGAAAATACTCGCCTTACCGTCGTACCAAAATAATCACGATGGTGCTTTCCATCTGTCATCAACATTATCAATTTAATACAAAGCTCGGGTACGTCATTTTAGATCCGTGCCTCGCAGGTACAATCGATATCTCACTGATATTCGATTAACCGCTCATTTTGAATATTCAAATAGAACCAACTACGATTTCAGCGATGCAACGAACAATTCTTGCAGCACTTCAATAATTGTTCATTGTCATCATCGAGCATTAATTTATTTATGCGTCTGTCAATCTTTCATACTTGTTGCATCATCGACCCTGCCGCATGATTATGCTACCCGACATACACGTGCCTCGATGGGTAGCAATGGGTAGCATTCCGCAGTAAATGTTTCTATGAAATTACAAATGTTTCGTAGATTATATTAACACTAATTCCGACTCAAAAATCAACATTGATTCTATTAAATATAAGGTACTATATATATACACGTATATATACATATTCATTTCCTTTTTCTCTTTTAAGTTATGATCGTAGCGATTTATAGGTTATGTTTTCGTAGCAAGGTATTCACCGTATTGTGCCGCCTTATAAAAATTGTCTGACGAATTCTGTATGTATAATGCAACAATAGCGTATCAATCGATTTATCCATTTTAGAATGACGGCTAAACAAAAAGACGGCGCGAGGAAAAGCCTTCCGCTGTGGCTCACGTGCGAAAAATGCGAATGCACATTGACGCAGAAATGCGTGGCCGAGCACGACGCGAATTGTCCACCGAATTTGGAAAAATGGAACCACGATTTCATTTACAGTGGTATGCTGTATAGCACTGTAGAAATGTATAAATCGCAAGGTATATCCAGCTAGATTTTTCTCACTGTCCGTACCAGTTCTTCACTTATACATTTCTTGCATAGAACAGCCAAAAAGTATTTCGCAAAGGGCGTTAGATGACATGGTGTTTATCTCGCTATCCGCGTTGCAGCTATGCGATATCGCAATAGGGGATTCTGTTTTGGTCAGCGCTGAAGGAGGCACGGTGGTTAAAACTGCCTGGCCGACCAAAGACAAAACCGTCACAAGTGTTTCGTTGACAAAATATGGTCAGTTGTATATCAAGTTCTCTTGAAGCAAGAACATACCTCTATCAATATATCTTTTACAGCCATGGAACTAAACGATCTACAAGGTCTTGTTAAAATTCAGAAACTGAACTGCCCCGTCAGCATCGCCAGAGAGTTCATCATTTCTTATAAAGGAAAACAATCGTTGCCAGACGCAAGCACAATGATTAATATAGTACTGAAGAATCACAACGAGCACAAGATATTCTTCGTTGGAAACAAATTCAGTATACCTTTCTATGGGAAAAGACTGACCTACCAGATTGTACAAGTTACGTCTGATGAGAGTACAGACAGTATTTCAGAACAGCTTAAACAGTTGAATTTGACAACAGATCACACATACAGCATTAAACTTTACAAAGCGCTTTATAACACAAAGTGGACTGTTCTAAGTGAAGAAGGGAAGGAAAAGGATGAGCGTAAGAAGCATAAATATCAAATGAAAGACATCGGAGGGTACTGCAAGTTATTAGAAGACATCAAAGATGTTCTGGACATTGGTTTGGGTAGATGTAAGAGCATCGGGGATTTTTATATTAGCAAAGGTGTATTGTTATATGGTGCTGCCGGCGTTGGTAAATCTATGATTGCGAATGCTTTGGTGTCTGAATACGATCTCCCCTGTTTTACTGTTCTCAGTTCAGATATTTATAGCAAATCCCTCGGCGAAACAGAACAGAAATTGAAAGATATATTCACGGAAGCGAAAGCTAAAGCTCCGAGTATAATTTTAATAGAAGAGATCGATAGCTTGTGCCCTAAGAGGAGCAATTCGAGCACCGATCACGAAAGAAGGGTTCTCTCCCAGCTGGTAGCACTTTTCGACGATATACAGAATACGGATGACAACGTTTTAATATTGGCAACAACTTCTAAATTGGATCTAGTAGACAGTTCTCTTAGGAGACCCGGTAGAATAGACAAGGAGTTCGAAATCTACGTGCCTACGCCGACTATGCGAATGGAAATATTGCAGAAAATGTTACTAAAAGTCCCGCATACTCTATCAACTGAAGACGTAAACAGTATAGCGTTCGTCACTCACGGATTCGTAGGCGCAGACTTGTACGGTCTTTGCTCGCAAGCAGTCCTGAACGCCGTGAAACGCCAGCAAAAAACAGGCGTAGTCTTCGAAACATTGTCAAAAGTCACACTGCTGGACTTCAACCATGCTCTCACTGTGATCAAACCATCAGCCATGAAAGAAGTCCTGATAGAAGTGCCTAATGTTAGGTGGTCGGATATTGGAGGGCAGAGAGACTTGAAATTAAAATTGAAACAAGCGGTCGAATGGCCGCTGCGACACCCTGAAGCCTTTCAGAGGATGGGTATTGCTCCAACTAGAGGTGTCCTGATGTTTGGACCGCCTGGTTGCTCGAAAACGATGATCGCAAAGGCACTGGCAACGGAGAGCAAAGTTAATTTCTTAAATATAAAGGTGACGAGGTTTTCCTTTCATTTAATGGAGTCTAGAAGAACCTTATTTAGAAAATTCATTATGGAAAATCGTTTTCAGGGTCCAGAATTATTTTCCAAGTGGGTAGGCGAGTCTGAGAAAGCTGTGAGAGAGGTATTTAGGAAAGCCAGGCAAGTGTCGCCTTCGATAGTATTTATCGATGAAATTGATGCATTAGGGGGTGAGAGAAGCTCCTCTTCTAATGGTGGAAGTAACGTTCAAGAACGAGTCCTGGCACAATTGTTGACGGAACTGGATGGAGTCACTGCGTTAGGCAGCGTCACGTTGGTTGCCGCTACCAATCGGCCTGACAAAATTGACAAAGTCGGTGTAATTCTACAAAATCGTTCTATTTGATTTCTTTTTAGTAACGAAGACATATATCATTTTTCAGGCACTCCTTCGACCGGGTCGGCTGGATCGCATAATATATGTGCCATTGCCCGATCACGAAACCAGGCAAGAGATATTCGATATAAAGCTGCGAAACATGCCGATCAACGAGGATGTAAATATTCAAGATCTAGTCGAAATTACGGAAGGATATTCCGGGGCAGAGATCCAAGCAATATGCCACGAAGCCGCGATGAAAGCGCTCGAAGAGGACCTAAACGCTGCAATAATCACCAAAGAGCATTTCAAAGCTGCGCTGGCCATCGTCACTCCTCGAACTCCGACGTCCCTGATCAATTTATACAACTCCTACTTACATAAAAATTATTAACCGCGAATTTGTCTCTATTCGCTTACGCTTGTCAAACTACCGTTCCATTATTTTAATCGCGCACTTCAAGTTACAACTTCGTACGACATTTTTGGCTCGTTTCAACAAAATTTACAGTAACATTATTACAATAATTCAAAATGTCGGTGATCGTAAAGTGTGATCGCCCTTACGGGAAGAGAGAACTGAGGAGAATGATTGAGAGGTGCTGCTTTTATTATGTACAAATAAGATACTGGATATTATTAGTAGATTATGTTGCAATTGTGGGTTTGAGAGTTTACAATTCCCGGTTATTGAAGTAGAAAGCCTATTAATAATATCCAGAGTTTCCTCGACTCTATTGAATAATAATTAGCAATATATTGATTTCAGTTGTGGTTGTTGTCCTCCGATGGAACCACAATGTCCGTGCCCTCCATCATGTCCAGAGCCCATAATTTGTTGCCCTCCTAGTTGTCCACCGACGCCATGCTGTCCACCACCTTGCTGTCCCCCGCCTTGTCCTCCACCGTGCTGCCCCTCGCCTTGTCCTCCACCGTGCTGTCCCTCGCCTTGTCCTCCACCGTGCTGTCCCTCGCCTTGTCCACCGCCTTGCTATCCTTCGCCTTGTCCTACACCTTGCTGTCCTACGCCTTGCTGTCCTTCGCCTTGTCCACCGCTACCCTGTCCTCCAAGACCTTTCATTTGTCCACCTTGTTGTTGTTATCCTTGTGTTACCTGCGCACCTATACCTAAACCAGTGCCTGCACCTCCAGACTATGGACCTGTCATAAGGACACGCGTCACCTCCGGCGGACTCTTTTACACAGGGACAATCAAATGCTATCCTTGTGGACCTTGTCCGCCACCTGTTTGCTGTCCCTAATTACCTTTTTACCTGTCCCCTTTCCCAGTCGTAATTCTGTCAAAATCTCTACGTTCTTCTGTACAAATAAATGACCTCTCATAAAATCTCTCTGACAATCTCTTGCAACGTACTACAATGCTTCATTCATCAAAGATATTTTTAGACCAGGGTGTTGTAATCGACAAAGAAGTTTTATTATTATCTTGTAGGAGCGACAAATTTTGAAAAATTAGCGATCTTTGATTTATTGTAACTTCATGAAAAAAATCGTACAATACCCTAGTTCATTTTAAAGGGTGAAACCTCCATTTTCACGTGCCTAAACTTAATTTTTGTAAAAATTCTTTACACCAAAGAATATAGAGTGAAGAACTAAAGTTCGCAAATTCAAAAAATTATGTTTTCCCTTCATTGAGCCACATTGTGACGTAGTGTGCGACGGGAAAACCGGTTTTGGGGGATGCTAGATGTACAGGAAAAACAAATGTAACTGTAACATTCAACTATTTTTTTTTTGTAAAAAAATTCTTTGGTACAATTTGGAGTTCTTTTAAATTCATAAGTGAGTGGGGAACAAATAGAAATGGAGAAAGAACAGTGCGATGTGTGTCCACGGGGGCACGTGAACAGGTCCACTACCATCGTAACTACGTCGAACTGGCCTTTGTTGAATATTGACCGACCCAAAGGGTGCCAGGAGTATTATCCTCCTATTAAACGGATAGAGGCAGTCAGGTAAAGACTCCATTGTACGCCGTCATAAAGTTTTATTGCTTATACAGCTGGCGCACTGTTGCAGGTTTGTGCAACCGGCGAATGCACCGTGGGGTCACACGCCCTGGACAAATTTATTGTATCGTCCCATCATAAAGGGTGGCCTTAAATACTTCGGCGTAAATAAATTAGTACCCCTGGGTCTTCCCCCAAATTCACCTGTGCTCTCTCGTCCCACACCTGTCAGAAAAACCGATTGCCCGGGGATGGTAGTCTATTGTGACAGTAGAATCTGCTAATAATTAAGTATGCATGTCCGAGTACACCCCCGTCCGTAAGTTGCCGGACACTTATTCAAATTTCGATGCGGACGATTTTTTGCTACATTACGAAATAAAAATAGTACTTACTAATTTTTTCGAATATAGAGAACATGCAAATCAAATCGGACCAAAATATCCTATATTTTCTAAACTTTAATTATTATTCTTATATTTTCTAACAGGATTGCAAGGGTGTGGGATGCGCCTTCTCATTTCTCGATAACGCAAAGATGGGGTTTTTCAATAGTCAAAAACGCTAGGTACAAGATTAATTTAGGCTGCAAACGCCCCCAAATTTCTTATTTTTACGTTTACGCTAGATACCCATATACTACATACATATATGTATAGAAGATCGGTGACTTGTGGACGGGAGACGGGAGTGTGCATTCACCTGTGATCACGATTTGTATACACATGTATTACTTCAATGTGTAGCACTCTTATGTGCATGTGTCTGTACAGGAGAATTGAGGTTATGTTTATCGTAATGTGTGTACATGAAAATAGAGGTTATGTTTTCATTCAGTCTAACAACAGACTGATTGTGATATTTTAATATAATTGTTGCAATTGAATTAGAAATATGGACGCTTTATGGAATCATATGCAATTGGAGCGTCCACCGAATGCAACTTGTTGTATCCAACGTGAAAAATTCGGTATTGTATCTGTCAATGATATCCCACACTCCAACTTCTCATAAGAAAGGAGTTTTCATTGAATAAGTATTTATTTTTTTATTATCAGATGCGACAGGATTTTTTAACACACTCGACAAGATTGTAGGGGATTTGAATTCTCAAGACCTACTGCACAAAGAAGCAGCTATGCTAAGCAGATTAATATATCGCATGAAAAGTAAATTTCGGAATGATAAGGGTGTGAAAGCCATGTCGAAGCTGAACAGAGCTATGTTGAATTATCTCTCGTTGTCCCTCGAGAAAGAATATGAAAATTTGAGGAACTACGTTGAACTGGAGAAAACGTATTTTAAGATACCCACTAAGCAAATGGTAGAATACGTTTTGGTAAGGACTCAGGGGTTTGCGAAGTTGATGGTGCGCGTAGAGGAAGTCTCGAAACATGCTGCTCATTTTCTTAGAAGTAGAATCATGTTAGGCCATGCCTGGTCTATTGCTACTATTGCCTACTCTGTTGTCAGCAGGATATGGTACGTTATCAAAGTAGAATTACCATTCATTGATCATACCAACACAGTATAACACAAGTCCTTTCCCTCGCAGGATTTTATCAAGGCATTTAACAAACAGATCTTGCATTTGGTACAATGATTTATATCACTATTTAACTACATTCAAAGCCTCGGGATTAAGTTGGCTTCCTACAGAGTGTGAACTTCCATCTGATTTACGAATATGGCTTGCGTTACCGTGGATAGATGAGCCTACACCATAGTAATTGCAAAATTGATTACGCATAGTAACGTGTAATTATTTTGTGGCTAACAATATGAATTCTTACAGTGTCCCCAGCAGTCATGGAGTAAAGAATATAATGTTTAATTTAATTAAACCTTGCAATTACGATTCTGACGAGGACATAGCATTAAACAGGCATGACCATAGCAAAGAAATAAAATTAGAAAACACTTCTCCGAATCGACAGAAGGAAACTGCTGCACGTAACGATGTTATAATAAATGTAGTAAACCTTGACAATGATGCGGGAGGTACGAAAATCTTCAATATTAAATTATATAATAAATAAACAGAAATTAACAATTGATTCTCTCTTATAGAAATTATAGATCGTCGCACATTTAGTTTAAAACAAGCAGAACAGACACCGGTGAAAGAAGAAAAACATAAGAAAAGGAAAGCTGAAGAAAAAACTGCTGTAGTAGAGGAAGATATGCAACGAAAAAAGTTAAGCAAAAAGAAAAACTTGAAGGAGTTGACGTTCGACAACGTTAAGCACAAGTCAGAGCTAATGCTTCTCTTAGACAAGGAATCGTATCCTGGTTTGGACAAGTTACAATGGAACATGATCAGAAACAAGGGCAAGAGACAACTGAACAAACTGGAAGCATCCTCCGACGAGACGGAGGATCAATCCACCTCGATAAGAAAAGTAATTAAACGCATACAACGGTGGATCACCTGATAACAGCATAAACTAGGTCACCATCACAGTACAAGAACTTCTACAAATCTAACAAAGAAAGAATATAACATAAATATAAAAAGTGTTTTATTTCAGCGACCTAACGCGTAAGTCCACACACAACATTCAAAATGAATTCACGAGCGAATAGAGTTCAGCTTAGAAGTTGTTCATGTATTTAAACATCGGCTATAATGAACGTAATAGCAACCGTAAGCGAAACGATAGCGCGTTGAACATTTCCGAAACAATTCCTGAGTACACACATACGGCCTAGTATATTCTGAAATAATTAAAGTAGTCGGCCGCGTAAACGAAGGAACGGAACTGTGAATACAATTCAGCTGTAGAACGATTATGCGTCGTAGTCCAGGTGCAGGCGGTTCGTGTAGTGGCGAGGCCTCGTCCACAGTTTAACACCGGCGTCGTACTGTCTCTTCTTCATGTTGTTGAAGCAACAGGCTCGAAACTGTCGAGTACCGCATATGTTGGCGCACTCTCTGCCGCATTGGTCGCAGGACAGAGTCTCTCCGATGGTCCAGAAAGCGCAGACTGCAACGTAGAGCGCGCATGATTTTTTTATCTTAGGTGCCGAAGCCCGAAGAAATGCATTTATGGATGTCGCGGCGGAACGTAATGAATTTTAAGCAAGTAATTATAAGTTACCGCATCTACATGCGGAAGTCGATCGGAACTTTTTAAATTTTCCGGTCGAGGAGTTACGCGTCGCAGAAATTCGCGAAATTAACATCCTGGAGACTTCTAATCTTTCGGTTTGCGAAGCTCGAGGTATTAAATAGGGACGCGGTTGGTATTAGAGGCAACGATACCGCGGCGACTGTTTTAAGGGAGACACTGTTTGATAGGATTATCTCTTTGCCGAAGAGATTATACTGGGCGAGGCGGGATCTATCTATTTCGGAATCCTTTGACGCGCTCGGGATCTCGCGATTAACGGACTAAGATTAATTATTATAATTAACGGAAAAGATTAATTATCGTAAGAAGTAGAGGCGCTTACCTATGAGGAACAGTATCAAGCAAGTGCCGTTCATCTTCATGTTTGACGATCTGTTTGCGAGTGCCTTGAATGAAAGGATAATTTCTTTTTAATTTCAACAGAGTGGACAGAGATTTTATTAAATTTTTGTGCTAGATTAGAATGACAGGATATGATTAGTTTATTGTTTACTCTATGGAATAGGGTATCACACTTTGTAAAATTTCATCACTCGAAGTATGGTTGAAAATGTAAAAAAAGGAGGACGGATCCGGCCAGCACAGGATATTAAAAATAAAATCCGTGTGCTCCGTGTACACATGAATTGTCTACACAGAATTTCAAACAGAGAACAAGTGGTTGAAGCGTACAACACTGATCAGAGCAAACTCACCAATCCTTCAGGGATGACCGACGAGGACCAAGTGATAAGACCTCCTGCGGAGGAACGCCGCCTCAAGATATAGTCCCCCACCAGGCTCCTGTCGCCTCCTGCGTCCTTAACGCACACGCAATCGCATTTTCTGCATCGATACGATACTCAGAACAATCTCCAAGTCGATCTACAACTATAATTAAACGCCTAATCGGTAGGGACTAGTGGTAAAGGCCACCTACACACCTCTACTGGCCAGGGATTTGGGGAGTTCGGAACGATGACGGTATAATAAATCAATTGGATTAAACGTTCAGAAAATATTAACATCGCTTCTTTAATATGTAACTAATATTAACATGCATGCACAAATGATGCTGATGATCGGGGGTCTTGGGTGATGATTTCCGTTACTTGTCTGTGACAGGGATTGAGCTGAAACAAACGGTAATTTAATTTTTTCTTTAATATTTCAGGTAATTGAATGAACCAACACTGGCTAGCCATTAGAGGCTTTAGAAAATATGCAAACCGGGATAGTAAACGATCCTCTCTCTCCGTTTGTAATCCGTGCTAGGGATTGAGACCTCGCAGTCCAACAACGTAGGCTCGAAGGTGTTCCTGATGATCACGACCCGCTTCACGGATTGATCCTTCCTGTACCACTCTGTTTTTTCCGTTCTGTCGTAGTAGCTGTGCACCTCCACTCCTTCCACGTAGAACTTGAGGATCGGTCTCGGATGTGCTCCCCTTGCCACGCACGTTAGGTTCAAATGTGTATCGTTGAAGGAGGATACGTGAATCGTCGCGTCCTTTTCGGGTGCTGAAGAAGTACCAAATATATTACTTACGAAACGGAATTAAGAAGTACTCAATAATTGAAGATCGTTAAGATTACCGTAAACGATCATTCGCGATCTCGCCGTGTCCTCCTCCTGGAAGGTGCTCACCATGCAGGTGTACTCGCCGCTCATCTCCACGGTGACCATTCTTAAATGGATGATGGACCGCGACGTGGGATACTGTACATTGCCCTCGGGATACTCTGCGAATCCGTTTATCACTCCCACGTCCTGCGGTGGCACTATAAATATTCACTCTGTTTCTTAATTACTCAGACAACTGGTAAATCGATTAATAGTCGAATTGAAATTACTTGGCGGAATCCATTGATAAACCTGGTCCATGTTGTGGTACCATTTCACCACCAGGCCGTTTTCATCCGATCGAACGTGGTAGATGCAAGATAGATCGATGGGACCCGTCCCATTACGCACAATGCGTGGAACATCCAGCACGTTGATCTTCGAAGCGCGCGTGTCTAAAAGAACATCCATTAATTAATTAATAATTAATTTCCGATGCGGGTGAATATCTCAAGTGTAGGATGCATCGATTGATTACCTTCTTGTAAAATTAGAATCTACGCGATACACGCTTTAGAGCATACATATACGTATAGGATGACATTGTCGCGTTAGAGCGGACTCTACGCAAACTCGAAACAATCGGAAAGGTCACATGATTTTTTTGGTAATTTCCAGAGAGTCTTAACAATTTCAATTAGTTGGCGATTCGGTATATTTTACCTGGGAACGGGTCCGATATTGTAGCAATGGCTAGCAGAAAAATCGTGCACACCGTTGACAGCATTTTCAACGAAGACCTCTTTACAGACTGATGAACAATTAACTATGCTTCGTTAGACTTAAATCAAGCGCAGGCGAAAGATTCTGCGCAGCCATCGGACGTGTATTGTTCGTTGTACGAGGATTCGAACGATCAGAATTGTTGTCGTAATTCGATTCTATATTTTTAGGTATTTTATGGACAGATGATTTTCGTCGAAATGTCGTCGCGCGCAAATTTATTGCAATTTTGCAATCGATCTGCCGCCAATCCTTTGAACACTTGCTGACGCTCTTTCTGATTTCGTTGGGCGCCCGTAGATGGCGGTTCGATATCCTAATCGACATTAGACGAGGTCACCGAAAGAGGTATACCTTTTCTGTGATATGTAGATTACCTCACAGAAGAAATAGACCTATCATTTTATGGGACTTCAAGTCTCATGTTCTAAAATACCGATCATATATTTCTATTTTCTTGGAAAGTAGCAGGAACGCGATTTAGACGAGTTTGTGCCACCAATCTTCGCGCACAAATCTATTTCTGTTCTGTATACATTGGAAAATACATCGGATGATAGGTTTATCCTGTCTGTGATTACTGCGGGTCTTTATGCATTTATGGCTTCTGAAAATGATCAAAAAAGGGTGGAATATAAAATTCGACAGAATTTAGTACAATTTTTATTTTTTGAGATCTGCAAAGGCTACTATCACTGGAAATAAAACTGTATTTTATTCCGCTTTCTTGAAATTCGTCTACAAAAATTGAAAATTGCGGTCGTATTCATTCTAAAATTCCCGCCACGTTTTGAACAGCGGAAGGCGTCATTTATACGTGTACAAATCAGAGACGGTATATTGGACGGGTTTTTCGCGCATGCGCGTCCAGCGCAGTAACGTATCTATATTGTGGTGAAAGCAGTGGGGTACGATTATTGGCGGGAAAGTACTGGAAAAGTTCAGGACGTGAAAGACCAGCGTGCTACGAATAATTGGTAAATTATTATGAATATTTGATCGACATAGCTACACATATTATACATTCATTCCTCAAAATCATACAACAAATTTTGCGGAATTATGCGGGGTGATCGAGATACCCTATTTTAGCCGAACTTTTACTTTACCGATGCTGAGATCATTGCGCACGCGCAGAAAACCGTTCATACAAGTGGGCAAGACTATAGAATCATCCTCCGTGGTGTACAACTGATTTCAACGTTCCTGTCATTCAAATAGTGGACACGAAAACAAACTTCTTCACCGATTTGCATTGTTATAAATCTCTATCAATTCGTGAACAATGAACGACGATCCGAGAGAGGTTCTATCGCTTTTAAATTCGCTGGGATTCGTAGGAATCACCGCGCAACAACTGAAAGGTTTTATGAAAGGTAAACATAATTATTTTATCTTTGTACACATTTCATGCACACTTGTTAATTACTTTTTACTTTCGCCGACAGATTTGAAAATATATAGAAAAGTAAAAGAACACGAACGGCAACAAAAGAAAGAAGAATTGGCGAGGAAGATAATAGAAAAACAGCAAAACGACATAAGAAGAATTCTTCGTGAACAAAGGAGACAATTCTCTGTGGACAATGTGTCCACAGATTCCTGTAGCTCTGTCGTTGACACTCCTATCGTACAGATAAAAGTACATTGTGTATCGAACGACAAGGAGAACAGCGAATATTTCAATTCTGGGGATAGTCCTTCAGCTGCAAGACAACACAGTGTTGCAAAATCAAGGTCCAAGACACCGTCTGATCCTTACAATGTTAGATCCGTTAGCACATCCTATGATGGGGCAAGTAGTAACATCCAGTTAAAAAGCTGCAGAAAATGCCCTGAACACTTACAACGAAATACCGGTGTCGCAAGAAAATCGAGAATAAATGTAGACACAGATAAAGTAGTGCAGCAGGTAGAGTCTGTATCTCTGCAACCCAGGAGGCCATTGAGTGCTCCTAATTTGTTAGAACATGAGCGAGAAAGGGCTGGAAGTAGTCAGGCGAAGAGTGTGTTGTCTACTAAAACCTCCCAGTCCGGGACTAAATCCTGTAAGATTTCAATAATGCCCGAGCTAATATAACAACAGAAATCAATAACTTATTTCTATTTTATAAACAGTCATCAGGCCGTGGAGGTTGCAGCCGGAAGCTCAGAAAGCTCACAATAGCAAGAAATCAGACCCAGTTACGCTTTACCAGAAATACCAACAGGAGTGGAAGCAAATGTCCTTCCCGGGAGAAGCCAAACACGCTGGCTTGAGATGGGCGATTCGTGAGAAGATGCTAGGCGGAGATCCTCATCCCATAGTAAGAATTTTCTATAAACGATGTACTATTCTCCTCTTGTTTATTTCTTCACAATGTTTTATCTTTCAGCCGCTTCCTGCAAAGTCGACCAGTATGCCGATTTTAAGAAAGAAATGACCTCGACTAATTATAGGAGACAAATTTTTCAGTAGATTTAAGTAACTATAAGGAATGCGATTTTTATGGTTGAATGTGGTAGTTCAATCTGCGAACGGTGAGCCGAAAAACTTCCGTCTTCCGAGGGTTCACCGTTGCGAGGAGAAGGATGTTGGTAAAAATTATGTGACAATCTGATCAATAATAAACGATTTAATTTTTCCTGTGGCTCGAGTTTACTGCTGGCTGAGTTGGAACTTATTCGTCAATTTCTTGTAATCTGGTCTATGTAGTTGATACAGAATCCGATCTTCGATCATACGCGCTGCTCTCTCCGTGAGGACCAATGTATTGTGTTTTAGCATACTGTACACGTTCAGCCCTGAGAAATAAACAAGGGTGAATTGTTTGAGATGATCGAACTGCACATGTTTGGCAGTGGTCTTACCATATACAGGCATGAGATTAACATGCTTTATATTATCTGTAGCTGCAGTTATATTTAAGGGCATAATGTCATCGGTATCGACAAAAAGTACAGAAGGACCCCAGCCTCTTTCTTTGATAATGTCTTCTATGTAAGAGGGTTCCTGTGTCGGTATCTCTAAATCGTTGACTATGAAGAGATCATCCTGAGCGAGTTTCACGGACAGAGTGGAATAGAGACCAGCTACGCGTGCGAAATAGGGCAGCATGTAAAAGTGAGGCGTTGGAGATCTAGGACCGTGTATTATACCACCGCCCCTCCACAATGGTGACCGTATGCTTCCATGGCGGGCCTTGCCTAGGCCCTTTTGTGGCCAAGGTTTCCTACCACCCCCTCTTACCTCCGCACGTGTTTTCGTGTTAGCGTAAGACTGAAACAAAACATTTATGTTAGTTCAATGATAATTACACTGCGGATTTTATGCATTTATTTCACTCCAGTTTATTGTAATTCAAGTAGAATATTTTTATTTTGCATAAAGATCCGCAGTCTAATGATAATAATGATTATGAATGATTGGAGTAATTCGATAATTACCACGAAACGATACATTTTCTGCCACGTAACATTCTGGTGAATAATGTCCACCCTTGGTGCCGCCGCATAGACCGCAGGGTGCAAGTACATTAAGCCTAATTTCTTGCTCTCGACCGTGTCCAAATTTTCCAGCCAGACTTGTCGTACTTTCTGATACTGAAATTTCTCATCTCTGTAACTCGATTTGGAGATGATTGGGCCAGTCGGCTCCAAACTGGTCGTCTGTTCACTGACAACAGCTGTGCAAAACTTTAATGCCTGCTGCGAACATGTTTGTAGTCTCGCAGTAACGTTTCTGAGGATCATCGACATTTTTCTAAACAAAGAATAAAGTTTGTTGTTATTCTCACACCGTGCTCATTGTTACACCGATAACCTAACCGCTTTTCTTCTGCTTCAAGTATAATACTCGAGTTCCGTGCAAGATGGTGCTGAAGAACGCAGATGTCGCTGCTGCCGACCATGTGAGTTTTGTTTTCGTCTTTGATAAACAGATGATTTCAAATTTTCCAATTTTTCAAATTTGTGTTATTATTGTGCCGTTTATTATCCTCAATTACCGATGAACCTTGATAATTCAAATGTCAAGGGGAAGCTGAAATAAATTTTCAGAGGTATGCCGTCGAGTTTTTAAATAAAAAGGCTCGGCAAACGAAAATTCTCATTTCTTAGATAAGAACGTTTTGTACAACAATGTAATATATTTTTCTCGACTTTTAAAATGACATGCTAAACAATTGTATTTCGATTTGCAGGAACTTAAAAGGAAAGGAGAGACTTGTCTTAAGAAATTTTTAGAAAAAGTCAGCTAATATAACTTAAATATATACTGTTATTTTATTGTATTGCATTAAACTGCTAAAGAGAGAGAGAGAGAGAGAGAGAGAGATGTATGGAAGGAAGGCCTTTAAACTAATAACGGAATTAGATTTGTCTGCGGAGATCCAACCATTCAATGTAAGTTGCACAGTGCTGTACATAAGATATTTCTATATTGAACAAGAAAGCAGTCCGCTATCATGAGGCAGAGTACAACTAAAGGCAAATATATTGTAGGAGGTAGTAGTCAAGGAAGTTGTCGAGGAAATGCATGCCCTGTATGATGCAAACATGGCCGATAGGTTTGTAAATGTTTAGAATACAATTAAAATGAGTCACTGATCGAACGTGTATCGATTCTAGCAATGCAATTCGAAACGAGGACAAGCTGGCTTTGCTGTCATCGGTTCAACTGCGGCATATAGCACTGACTAGAAACAAGAGATGCGTCTTGGCATATATCTATAACAGAATGAGAAAGCTGAGGGAGCTAAGGTGGGAGTTGGGAAGCATTCTGCCACCGGAAATAAACACCAACTTGCTAAATGCAGAGGTTCAATGGTTCCAGTCCTACAATAAATCATTGGCTACATACATGAGGTCTCTGGGCGAAGATCAGGGATTCAATCTGACTGCGAACATGTTGCCTCCGAAAACTCCTTACGTGGAGGTAGTTGATAAACGAGAATCAACTTCAAAACGTTTGTCAACTTATCGTACAGGATATGTAATTCATTTTGAATTTCAGGTGAGATGTATGGTAGACTTTGGCAAGCTAGAGCTCGAGGATGGTCAAGTGATATTGCTGAAGAAAAATACGTATCACTTGTTACCCAGAGCGATCTGTGAGCCACTAATAAGGCAAGGTATATTGGAGCACAACACCACGTAACATTTTTCATCGTTTCACATAAATAAAAATTCTGTATATTTTTATTCCCCTGGTTTTCGTATTAAATGGTTCTTGGGTTACTTTCTAGATACAGTGCACTCAGTCGATAATGCTCGTGACATTTCGTGCAAGACAATCGTTGCTATAGATGATAGAAAAAAATGTGACCTCGAACGAGCTCTCCATCTAAAACAAGTTTTGCCATTATACCTTCTCCACGCCCCCATCCACAGAAAAACGAGCGACACCAGACAGTATACCGTTCATAACGAGCAAGTTTAATCTGCCTATATTCAGGGAACTACCGGATTAGGAAATAGATTATCTTCCGAGTCGATAATGACCCAACTCCACCTCTGCCTGGTTGGATAAGTTCCGTGTCTAAGATCATGCTCAAAAATTCGTGGGCCCGCATAACGCATACCCAGCCGGCTTCATTAGGAATTTCCCGGAGAGTCTGAAATTCTGTCCGGCGACGCTTAATCATCGCAAAACAGTATGAAGTTGCTTGCCACGGCGGTGGCGCGGATTCTCGGCTCGTTCGTGCATGTAAAGCTTAATGATTAAGGTTTTCCTTCTAATCGAGGACGACAGAAACAACTTTTTCACCGATAGCATCAGTTCGCCGTCTATATAGCATGCTGATCGTCGTGGCAGTGGAAGACGCCTCTAATTATCCGGTAAGCGACCCACTTTGCATTTTCCATTGATTTCCGTTGATTATAAAATACGTCAGGGTTTTTACGAACTCGTAAAAGTACTGTTCCCGCTTTTACTGATCGATCTATGGGTCATGAGTTCGATCTGATTTTTTAAATCACGAGATACGACACTCGGCGATCGTCCGATTACAATCTATTGTTGCCTGTGCTAAAATCCCCGCATTTCTTATCGCATTAATTATGCGAGATTTCAGATTTCTAATACGTGCACTACTGATGTGCCCGGAGATTCTATGGAGAGATTACGTAATTCTCTTATCCCATCCCAAAGGTTCCCCCGTATCGGTTATCTCATAAGTAATGCGAATCTCCTGTCTTATCTTTATTTATACACCTTCCCTTGTTTTCTACAATCCGCGCAATCGCTAAAGATTTTTGTGCTTCTAGAAATATAACATTCGCGTTGCTTAGGGAACAACCCAATCTTTCATTCGAAGGTATAGTAATGATCAGACTGCGGATTTTCCAAGATACGGGAGGGATTTACCTTCTAAAAACATATAATTGCTCAGACGTCGACCTAATGCATTTTTCTGTCACCCTAGAGTATCCTGCGAAGCTAACATAATTAATTGCATCGGTAAAACATTCCCAAGTAACGTCTGACTTCCACATAAGGGATAAGATCCGAGGAAAACAGATTCCCCCGGGCATTGAGTCATCGACGCGTTTCCAGAACCGTGAAAAAAAAAGAGAATAAGACGACAATGAGAAGATACCGGGGAAACCTCTTTTAACGAGGACGCAAGTTCCTCGAAATTCTGTCCTCCGGCTGTGGACCTCGCTGCTCCACCTGGCCTAAAAAAAACGGGGCCTCACCGGGACGAAGTGTAGGTTCAACGGTCGAGAACCTTGTAACTCAAGGTGCAGCAACAAAATTCGCTGATAACCGACCTATCTGCCTCAGCGAATTAACTCTTCTAAACGATGCAGAGATAACATATTTCCAGGGCTTATCTCAGGTTTTCCCCAGGTGGCTTAAACATCCGTGCCTTCCCGACAACAATTTCTCTGCTACCAACCGCGGCCCGTTTTACTGCTTTCCTCCAACCCGTTGGCAATACCTGACGCGTAACGCCTATTCATAATTCCCTGTTATTAACTAGACTCGGGATTTCTATATGCGAGAAGAAGATCTTGAAGATTACAGGACATTGGAACTGCACATAGGAAGTAATTCCTCCCCTTAATAATTCTAATAAGTTGGAAATAGTACAAGAGGATTAAATTCCTCTAATATTTTTGTTACCACCACTACCAACAATTTCTCCGAGTCGAGAACACCTTGAGCAATATCTTCTCTCCGATTCGTTGACAATGCTCACCGCGCAACGCGTATTCCCTGTAGCCGGGTAATTACCCGATGGTAGATAATAATTCGCTTTTAGTTTTGTTAGATTCCTATTATCAGGCTCTTCTCGGCTATTCCTCGGGTCCACCCTACAATAATGTTCGTCGTGATTTTTCCCAGTAATAGAATAATCGCCCTCCGATTGCTAACAACGATAGTAGTAATTGGAATAACTCGGTGAGAGAAAAGGAAGCAGCGGTTTCGTTCTATTTCCATACATTTTTTTCCCCGATTTCCTGCTTTCCTCATCTTTCGAAAAAGCGTATGCGGTTGACAACATTCCCCGTTTTTCCTCGATATGTAGATACGGCGCGCGTTGTTGTTCCGCGAAATTTGTTGCTGCACCGCGTTCTATTTGTTCGATGTCGCGAACGAAACATTTTGAATTACATAATTCGCCGTGTAATCTAATGATTATCCGGGATAGAGGTGACGACACCCGGTGGTTTGATGCGACGAGGTAGCGCGGAGGCGAAAATTACGTGAAAAATTACATAATTGTTTTGGCCGCGGCGCCGGGGCCCAGGATTAAGGTGTATATCGTTTACAAATGGTTTTACGAGCGGCCTTGTGTTTCCAAGTACGGTCCGACTTCCATGTCTAGTCGACCACAGTCGTTTACGATTTTCGTAACGACGGATTATACTTATAGGAGAGCACATATTGTACGACAATGGCCCGTTATTGTCGAGTCGGCGTCGTCGCTCGGCCTCGTTCGTGTTCACGATAACACGGGTAGATGTACACACAGCTGTGCGTTCGCTCTCTTTGTGTTGCGACCTGGTGTCTGTATCCATTCGTTTGGGGAAAACCTGTGTTTAAACGACTCGACGAGAAACGGGGATGAAACCCATAAAGCTATGTGGACGTCGTCGCTATCTTCTTAGTATCGTAATGAGCCAACAGACCGCCAATATTAACGGAGATATCCCAATGGAATTTCCGGTGAACCCGCTCGTGTCTACATGGGACATCAAGCTTCGAAAGAAAGTAGTACGGTGAAATCTGCGTGGTCGCGTAGAAACTGCTGGATCGTCCCGGCGACGCTTTCCCATCGTGCACCGCCAGAGACGATCGGCCGGGCACGGGCATGTCTGAACACCATAAATCACAGGCGACACCGCCTTGGTTTTCGAGGTATTGTTAACAGGTGCCGAGGGACGCTATTGTTACCCGGTTGACCATTGTCGTAGGTTTATTTAGGGGCATGGACATCAGGGTAATTGGGAATGGAAGAGATGACTGTTGGTTTATTGGCTGGGCTCGATATTTCCATAGAAGTTTATGGATTTTCTTTATGCATTTATTGCGAGAGGCTGGCCTCTTTTATACGCACTGTAAATTAATTATTACTAGCTTATGCATTTATGACGAAAAGTAGTGGGTGTAATTTAAAGCAGTAAAAACATTAGAAGAATTTAAAAATACATGCTGTTATATTATTTGATCTTATTAAATATACTAAGAAAGAAAAAATATATATATTGCGCGCACACACACACACACAATTCAGGTAGAACATTTTGATTTTGCCGTATAGATTTAACAAATAAAACAATTCGTATAATTAGTATTCGTTTTTGCGGAATAGTTAGATGGAAATTCAGTATTTCGGGTACTTCCGAATATAATGTGGTCGTTAAAAATCCTATTAAAAAATTTGGTCATAAAAGGTCCGCAAAGTACAGTGCTAAAATCCAGAAAAAAATATTCAACACAACCGGTTCGAAAGCACAAAGGACTAGAAGGGGAAAAAAGAAACGGCGGTCGCAGAGTTGTAAAAGTTTTATTTAAAAAAAAGCTGTTTGTTCGTCTTCACGCAGACGTAAAATCCCGGTATGTTTTCCCATAATCTAGAACAGCGAATTCCGCAATCACATCTACAGTTCTATGAATCTCGACACTATACGTACACTGTAAACATGCGTACCCGAGGATATTCCCATTCTGCTGTTTGTCCTCTTGATCTCTCGATCATATACAGTGGCTCACGAAAGTATTCGAACGCCCTTTAAAACAGAATAACTTTTTTATAATCGTACCAAAAGACCTGATTTTTTGTAATCAAATAGAAGCATTGGTTTATGAAATGATATGCAAAAAAGATGCAAAATAACATTACATGCAAAAATAAAAAAGGCATTTTTTAACATTTTTTATTAGGGCCCTTAAAAAGAAAATTTAAAATACATGTTTTGTAGATCTATGTTAGTTATACACATGCTGAAAATTTCATCGAAATAATCATTTTTAACAATATACATAATATGATGCAGCCATTCTGCAATTTCTCATTGAACACACACATTCATTTATAAGTAATTTATTTAAAATTCTCAAAAAGCTTATCTGGCCGCGGTTCCATCGCAAAGCGCTTATCGCCGTAACTTTTCCAACGACTCAATTGCCGAAAGATTTTCAATTTCCGTTGCGTTTGTTCTTCCAAAGCGCGATTATCTACTAAAGAATGCAGAGTCGTGTCCAGGCCTGTGTGCGCGTGTGTGGGTTGGCCCTGCCAGAGAACGATGGGTTTTCCCACCCCTACCCTGCAAGTTTCTCGTAGCACGAGCGTACGATCACGAACCGCCAGGGGCGCCAGCATACGTGCGCGGCCATAGCTTCGCTGCGAACGCCATACGGTCAGTTCGTTTAGACAGCGCGACGAGTATCGACGTTCTTGACGACACCGAACGAAAACACGAACGCATCACGCTAGAACACGCAATATAATCTGGACCAGTAATCGCGCGCGCGTATAATCTGGTTGTTTTTTTTTCGGCTCCACGAAACGAATTAGCGAACATTTTCTACGAACAACAAAGTGAGGTTCGCGAGGATAGACAACACGCAAGTTGGAAACGAGAATGCGACGTCGACACGAAGGAACGACGAGTACACATAGAACCGTAGCCGAAGCCACAGCTGTGTAACGTGCGACGACGAGCGACCATCGGTATAGAGAACATCGTTGTAAAAGTGACGTTGCTCGGTCTTAGTCGAACGACACAGTGTTGCATCCCGGGACTCGATCTAACCTTAAACGCGATCACGAACGATGTGGAACTCGCTGAGCGAGACTCCGATCCCAGGAAATGTTGCAGAGCAAGGCGAGGATAAACGCAAGGAGAAAGGAGAAACCGACTCCGGGTTTCTGTCCAGCGGTAATCTCCTGGTCAGCTCGGAGATCTACGAGCAGGAGGTCACGGATGCTGCAACCGCACCCGTTGCACCGGAACCAATGAGGGTGGACAGCGGCGTCGACGTCAGGCTCAGCGAGAGCCTCAGCCAGCTGTCGCTCAAGCAAGGTACCCTGAACCCTCTGGCCACCAATGACCGGATTCAAACCGAACCCACATTCGAGCTGGCCCCAGTCACCGCAGAAGAACGCGAGCAACGGGAGATCGAGGCGTTTAGGATCAACGAACACCCACCACAGATCCACAAACCCATCGTGCTCGACTGGCAGCTTTACTACACCCAGGATGAAGACGGCGATACGTGAGTACCTGTCGTTTTAATTACCGGGTTGTTACTAGTGGCGGGAGGATAGGAGGCTAGGAGGCGGGAGCGGTTCGAAAATTTATGAGCCTCGGTTTTTGATGACTCGGGTACCCGGAAATTGCGGGTATAACAAAAATGGTTCAGTTAGTGCGACAATGAAGAATCTGGAAGCCGGCATGAAATATGTGGTTGTCAGGAAAAACGCCGCATGTCACAATTTCAAAAAATTCGAGTTTATGCATTAATTGAGCTCTGTATTTACCAGGAAAGAAGTCATGAAAATAAATTCGGAAGGCAAAGAAAGATAATGTAATTTAATCAATGTCCGTCCTATGTCAAAACATTAGTGATCAAAACTTTAAACGGCAATATGTATCTCGAAAGTGAAATTATGCGACGTGCGGCGTTCTTCCTGACTACCACAGAAATATTTCCAAGACAGTCTTCTCATTAGAAAAATGTGGTGTCGAAGATGATTCGGAACCAACCTTAATAAACTTAGATAAAACAAATAAATAGATCTTGAGCGGATCTTTATGCATTTATAGCACAAAAATTATCCAAATTTAAAGATACATTATTTTCGTCCTATTGAGCATATTAAAAAAGGAAATAAATTTCTATTTCACTCTAAATTGTAATTTACATAAAAAATTTTTATTTTGCATAAAGATCCACTGTCCACAAATAAATAAGAACTGTTGTGCATAGGTCCCCTTCTCTCTTCGATCGTTACTAGGTCAAATAACAACGTACTGCAGTTATTTTTTTGCCCTGCACAAAATGCGAGGTCAACTATTTAATTACTGTCACATGACTGCTCGGTTCTGAGAGGTTAGGATGCACCACATATTCAGTCAGCTGCTCTTTAGACTGTCTGTCTGTAGGACGTATGTAATACACATTTTAAGGTTATTTTGAACGGACGTATATCATTGTTTTCAAGAGATTAGAGAAGAATGTTTGAGGAGGTAGTTGGCATCGTAGAATTGCATCGTTGCATATCTATCACACCATGGTCTGTGTCGGAGATCAAAGGTTCAACGGTCATAATTCATATCAGCTGTCCAGGCAACTTCAGTAGGTTATAGGCGTACGATGGACATCTATTATGACTAGGCTATTCTATTTAGACTTTCCTTAATAATATCTAAATAGAGATTTACGTGGAAATATTTGTCATTGGAATTGTAATACCGATAAGCCATTGTGGTTGACCTTAGAGTTATTCTCGATAGCGATAGAATGAGGAGCAGACTTGTTGACATTTACGAGGGCATTGCGACCGGTTAGGAATTTATTCAGAGTTGTTGGTATTGAATCGATTCTCGGTTAGCGTACGGCGTACCTTAATCGTTGTAAACAAGAAATGGGTGAAAGGTGTTTGGGACGACGCGACGACGCGAAATAATGGTCTTCACTGCGGCATGTTTACATCGGCGACTTCGTCATCCAGCCTCTACTATGTTTGTGTTCCGCGTCCACGTGACCCGAGTCATCCGAGAGTATTTATACTTTCTCGAGTAAATCGGTGGATATAATCCGCGGTTATTCAGGTGATGCTAATTTACTAACGAGGTGAAATATATTTTAAATATTTCGAGCTATTCAGATTCTCTGCCTCGGCTCGAACTTTTGGCGGGAACTCCTTATTCGAGTAATGAATGTATAATGCTATCGCAGAATCGATTGAGTCTGATAATGGGTTCTCCGTTAATTATTCATCGGGTGGAAAATCATTCATATAATTTTTGTTTCTTCCTCGGTATGCGTCATTGCAATGATTACGAGTGTCATTGCCGCAATTATTACGATGGGCGCGTAGATCTGTCGTCATCAAAATCCCAGATCTCTGACTCGTTCTTTTCGCCAAGTGCAATAATGCCTCGGTCCATGTATTCGGAGGAGGACGTTCGCTTTAATTTATTTTTTATGATCCCTTTCCCAATAAATACATAATTTCAAAAAAATGTAGACTGCGGTTCTTTATGCATTTATGACTTCTGAAAATTTTCAAAAAATGCCAGAATATATCCTTCCATAGAATTTACTCAAATTTTTATGCATTTCATATTTGCAAAGGTTACTACCCCTAAAAATAATATTTTATTTGGTTCTCTTACTCCTTAAAAATGTCTACTTATGACACTGGCGGCAAAAGGTCCCGAGCTGTCCGCATGCATCGGAACATTACCGTAATGCCTCTGGCGGCGCACGCGCGTTCTCGCAGCTACCTGTAGCCCGCGAGGCTTTCAAAGCGTTGTTTTTAATGAGCGTCCTCGCGTATCGATCGCAGCCACGATAACCATGTGAGCCGTTGTTGAATGGGCGTGATTCTTCGTACCACGGAGAAACAATGACTCAATAAACTTACGTTCATCGAACGCGATTTTCCCGGTACCGTCCCAAGAGAAATCTCATATTTCATGAACGGTCGTCACCGTAACGGGTGACGCGTTTCAAATTCGTTGAACGTATGGTACGAGAGAAATTCCAATTCGATCTCGGTTTTTTCGTTATCGATAACATTAGGAATTCGCATAAGCGGGCTCCATTAATGGATACACGATGAGTCGCGCGAGTACTCGAACACCCTGTTTGATTTCAATGAACATTTTTATTACATTGTATAATTTTGCATAGCTACGTTTTCCTGCATAAATTAGGCTTCGCATACACTCCGGGACAAAAAGATAGCACACTTTAAAATTAACGTAATATTTATTTGTTTCACATTGCAACCCCAAGGTTTTAGCTTCAGTGTAACTGGGAAGCGTAGATTTACATACTACAATATTTACGTTGTTTTCATTTCTAGAATTCTGTTGAAGTAAATATTGTCGATGATATTCAGTCGACATATTATAATACTCATTTTTTTCAGTTTATTCTACCAAATGAGAAAAAATACACGTGCTATCCTTTTGCCCGGGAGTTTAAATTAGCGAGCGTCAGGAAGGATGCTGGGCTTTCAATAGGCGTGCTCTAATTCATTTATTCAAGTATCACTCTCTTGCAATATCATAATCTTCTGAGTCACTTTCTATAAACTTTCTATAATCATCTTTTCAGTACAGGATTGCTGGATCATTTGTTTCGCAATGCTCGCATCAATTATACGAATGTACCCAAACAAGTTAGCAAATCTTTTCATCATTTCTTTGTACCATATTTCCACGGGAAGCATCATCGTCACCTGTAACGACTGTTTTTGCGGTTCCATAAAAAACATGTTGATCACGAGGGACTATCTTCGCGCGTCATCACACACATACGGAACGCGGTTACGTTTTCTTATCAACGACCGAACGACATTTAACCCGTTAATCGATCAATTTTTTCCACGAGCAAATTCTGCGGTGACGTTGTGGTATCGGCTGATAGATAGGACACGTACTTAATCATCATTAAAATTAATAGACAACGGAGTCATCTCTTTTCTGGCTATGTTCTGGATCTGGGTTACATTGTAGTATATATTGTCTATTGTGTACAGATTGTAATGTATATTGCAGTCTATACTGCACTGTGTTCAAAACTGCTATAAATCCGTTCAGGGCGTTCTCCTACCTGCAATGGGACAATGAAGAGGCCCGAACCAGGGCTTCGGAGTCGCTAGACAAAATTCTCAACTCCAGCTCCTCTTTTTTTTTACCTCCGACTCCGACTCTCCAAATTGAAAAAATATGTACTCAAAATAATTAAGAGTTGTATAACTGAATAAATAGTTGAGATATTGTATTAAAGTCTAAGAATATGGAAAAGATAAGTCTGATACAACACAACGCGACTGTTACTTTCTCACTTTCAGGAAATAGTTAGAAAATACCACATACTACCATAACTTTAACTGTTTCTCCTCTACATAGTGCCGGGGTATATACATATACAATACGTCTGTACTGTAGATCGAGTATTAACAATTTATTTATGCTTTGTTTTCCAGGCAGCTGCACATGGCGATCGTGCAGGGTTACCAGGAGGCTGCGTTCAGCCTAATACAAATGGCTCCGCACTGCTGCCTGCTGAACATACTGAACGACGATAGACAGTCTCCGCTGCACCTGGCTGTGTTGACAAGGCAGCCGATAATAGTGCGATGGCTGATCCTGGCAGGTGCGAACCCTGCCTTGAGGAACTTTCGCGGGAACACGGCCCTCCATTTAACCTGTGCAACCGGAGACCTGGCCTCGGCCATGGCCCTGACTGATTCCCTGTCGCCTCTCGAGAGGAACTATCTTGGAGGCAAGGTGCCTGCATTGCCGCAGGATCTTGAACAACGAAACTACGATGGTAAGTCCTTCTACTAATACTTTGGGCGTGCAAATAAACTCGGTGCCTTCGCGAAAACCTTTCTGTCCTAAACGGAAGGTCCTCCGGACCCAGTCCCTCATTCTCTCCCTCGAGGCCCGAAAAGGAAAGGCAACGAACTTAATTGCACAGCTAATATTTCCGCTCCGCGACTCGGCCCCACCGCGGCCACACAGCTCCGCCCCTCTGGCCACGTGGCACGATCTCTGCCAATAGAAAGCAGCGTCCACTGGTCGACGTCGCGCTCATAACGTTATTGACGCAACAATAACGAGGAAAGTCTACGCGTAAACGATTTTACTACTGAATGAATGTAAAACGTGATTCCAGACGAAGAACCTCTCCCGTGCGCGCAGTATTTCACTATATTGGCCACGATAAGCGGATTGATGCGCTTCTGAGCGATGATGTACGTCCGAAAAGGATGATGCAACGGCACATCCTTGCGTAATAATCCCGGGAACTGAATTTTTCTTGTGAACCGCTCGAAACCGCACGAATTGTTTCCTTCAATGCTAATCGGCAGACTCCGCGGTTCGAATGGAGACTTATTTCTTGCCTTGCGCTTCTATTTTCGCATTGCCAAAATTCGGAGGGCCACTTAAGGGCTGATCGTTTGAACAAATTGCGACAGTATCTGAAAATTCTTCTGATTTTCCGTGTCCCTACAATCAAGGGACAAGCTCCAGCTTCTCTAGCGACCTAAAAATAGCCATTCGACGCTCACGTTCCCCTGTGTCCTCGTTTCCGTTTCCATTGTGCCACGTAAATCATATTCGTCTCGGCTATTCATACGGATTTAAAAAGCAAGTCTCGGAGATATCGCGCGTTGCGAAACAAAAGAAACGACGCGACGACGCGTGCAAGGCGAACTCTTGACCCTGTACGTCGAACAACGGACATATAACAGGTAGCGTTGTGCGACGTCGATGGTGTGTCTTTAGGAGGAAGCGAACAAGCGACCGTGACAATAAGAGAATCCTCGGGAAATCCTAACAGCTTTTACCGCATGAAGCAACAGTCACCTCGCGGGGAGCGTCGCGAGGCAGCGCGTGTTCGAACAGAGGCATAACAATCCTGTGACCACGATTACGCGCGGGTTTCCCGTGATTTCATCGTGGATCGAGACCGTGATCCACGTATCAGAATGCGCGCACGCTCGGAAATCCCATTAAGCCGTAGGACGATTCACCGTAAACGCCTGCGTCGATTTTTCGGCGCAACTCCCTCCGGCCAAGCTATTCCTCTGGGGTTTTGATAGCTCATCGAAGTCGATATGGCAGCAGATTTTTCTGCAATTTTTAACTCCAATAACTAATTTTTTAGCTCAGCTACTTCTCCGGGGTTTGGTCACTGTGGTTCATCAAAATTGATGATGGCAGCAGATTCTCTTAGCCGATTGGTTCCGTGGAATGTGTTGAGATTTCTTTGTGGTTTTTTCTTACGGCAGTTCGTTTTAATCGGCAGCCGATTTTTCTATCAGATTTTTAACCAGGCCTTCCCCCGTCTTTTAATTGCAATAGTTCATCGTAATCGTTCCAATCGACTTCCTCGTTTCTTTCCTCGTTCTTTCGTTAACGGTTCGCTAAAAGTGGTTTTTATTGAGAGGGTCTGCCACAATCGGGTTTCCGTGCTTCTTTCATTCCCGACGAGCATTCTACTTTCGACAGCAACGTTTTGTCGAGAACCGATTCGAGGAACAGCTTACTCGAGAGACTTCCTCACTCATTGTGCTTCGGCTCGTAGTTTCTCTGATCCCTCTCGCCTTTGTTTATCCGGGGCTGTTCCGAACGCCCGTCGAGAGCTTGATCGTTTCGAAGCAGGAAAAGCTCGGGACGGACAGCGTTCTTTTTCGAAGTTCCGGAATTCCCGTGTAACGTCATGCCCCGACGCATACACTCCATTGCGGGGCGGATGCACGAACCAGAGGCAGCTGGCGTAACCGGCTGCTTTTGGACCATGACGAAATATTAGGCTCTCGTCGGTTTGTTTGAACTGATTTTTCGTTTGACGAGCGTTTCCCGCCGAGAGTCCATCACTAGATCTATAGTTCGCGTTAGACAAGCGCGAAAATCCAAGTTGTTTTGGAGTTCAAGACATTTTTGGACCTAGAATATCTTCATCGTACTTCCATCATTGAATTAGTTCACATTTCACTTTATGCTAATATGTTGAGTAAATAAAAAATAGTGTCTCCAGAAAATATTTCTGGACAGTAATTCCAGTATAAAATAATCCCGATTATCGATCGTAAATGTTGAACATTCAATTTAATGATGTTTCCGGCGCAACTGTTTCGATCACTTGTTAAATCTAGCAATTTTGCAATAAACTTTTTTGCTTTGCCAACGTTCCTAACGTTCAGTTTTTCACATTTTTAAAGAAAAAACGATGATGAAAAAAGGTTTATTGCAACATCATTAAATTGAAAGTAATTCCAGTGTTGGAAATTTTAGAAACGTCAAAAAGAATGGTCTCCGCTCGAAATATTCGAAGTAAAAATCATTTGCAAACGTCCCAAACAAACCGGTCCCGCGAGAAATCGATGGGGCAAATCCCGAAGGGGTGTGTTCGTGACAGTTTCACGTGGCGAGTACGTAGATACCCGTGACGTACGCCCGACGATCGACCGTGTTAACGTAAACAGCATTCACTCGCGGAGCTGGTTGAATGGGGGTGGAGATCGATTTGTCTCGAGGGTGGCGTTCTAATTCAGGGCCGTGGTTTTCCCGGATTCCTACAAGATTTCGCCGATCGATACGACCGAGTCGGGCTTGTCTGCGCGGTCCCGCGCGACCGTGCGAACAAAAGATGGTAGTCCAAGGGTGAGAATACCCGACGGAATTCGAGCGGGTCGGTTTCGTGCGTGCGCGTTACATCACGCGCCGGGTGAGACGGCGGGCAGATGTTTTTGATATTTAAAAATACCTGCGGTACTATTTGCGTGTGTCGCGGTATTCTCGGCTCTCGATTCGACTCGGGAAACCCCACATTGGCGCGGGACACGGTGGGCTCGGCCCGCTTTCACCCCCGCGCGCGAACAGCCAGCACCGAATATATACATGTCGAATTTGCAAAGGTCGAGACGCGGAAGTGAAGTTACAGCAATCCACGGTCGAATATAAATGGGTGCCGTGAAAAATAAGCGCCAATCGTTTTAGTCTTATCTTTTCGAAAGTGGCACTAACGGATTGCCGAGGTTCTGCCGATTGAAACCAGCCCAAACACGACGCGCGTCAAAACCATGTCCCCACCGTTGTGCTTCTGCGTTTTAATCAGAAAAATTGGAACAATCCAGTACGCGTGGAAAGATGAGACAAAAATTACTGGTCTTGAGATTCTGAGAGAAGCGCGGGCAGGGACCATGCGCATTCAAGCGAGCACTGCGGCGCAGTGGAATACGACCACGATGCTCGACCTTCTTCTTTCCTGCTTTCGAATTCCGAATTTCATTAGACTGAACGGAAGGATCGTCCGCGATGTCGTTCACCGCTCGCCGGATTTCAATTGCAAATCGGCGATAAATCGCGCGCCGGGAAATTCCGCGCGACATGCTAATGGGGAGCCAACGGCGGCGCGTGTCGGCGATGAGCTTCTGCTACCACGTGGCGTAGTGGGAACAGCGTGTAAATATTTCAGTCGAAAAGCCAGCCGCGATGGAGTTGACGGCAGAGATCGGCAATCGAATTCCGTCGACGGTACCGGCGAGAGATGGTGTCGCGCGCCGATGGTAACAAGGGGTGGTTTAATTTTAGGCGGGTCGCCTTTGATCGGTACGAACCTAGTTTGGACCGTGGGACGACGGCCAAACCTCCGACGACAATGATTCACCGCGGCTTCCTAGTTCTATGTATATCTTTCTAGAAGCATGTGACTCGGTCGCATCATTCTGAAGTGCGCGGCCGCCCGTGGCCCCCCTCGGTTAGGCTCGTTCTTCGATTAAGAAATAGAAATCCGTGGCTAAATACGCGACGAGCGGTCACAATGCGACCGGCAGCCTTCTAATTCCGACGGCGCCCCGTTAGCAACCGGTTGAGAATGTTCGCCAGACTTAGGGGATCATCACAGTGTGCTAGGAATTCGTATCGCTGTGTTAATTCTATTTAAATTCTTAACGCATCTACCGGAAGTTTATTCGGCAATCGTGCTGCACAAAAACGGATGATTGCACCCTTTGCAACCGAGTTGAAGGGCGCGACCACTTCTGCACATAATTTACAAATTTCTTGAGCTTCCTTCTAGCAGCAGTTACTAATATACCTAATCATCCTGATTCTTCTGGTTCCAGGTGAGATGTGCCTGCATATAGCAGCAGCCTCGGGCCAAGTGGAACTAGTCCGGCTTCTGTTGCGTCTCGGAGCCGACCTGGAAGCCAAGGAAGCATCGGCGGGAAGAACTGCACTTCATTTGGCAGTGGAACGTGGCTGCCGATCAGTGGTCGCGTTCCTGCTGAAAGAATGCAGGCCTTGCTTAGACTCCCAAACCTATGCAGGCTTCACTGCCTACCAGATGGCCCTGTACGTGGACTCTCAAATGGCCAGGGAATTGGTCAGACGCGGCGCAACCCCGGAACCGATTCCGGAATCGGACTCGGACATCAGCGACGACGACGACGACGCGATGGTCCCTGCTAATTATCTGCCTGCGATCGCAAGACTTAGGCAGAACGTGGTCGGAGTGAAGGTGTAGGATCCTATCCATCGATCGTTTCGAGTTTCTCCCGTTTCCATGGGCCGATCGACGAGCGACCGATCCAGGACCATCCCGAAAACGGACATCAGAAACGAGAGCACAAGTATTATAGATCAGGCGATTCCGACGCGATCGATACGGTCCCTCAGCACCGATTGTCGAAATAGTGAACACAGTTTGAACCGGGGAATCGAGCCTCGGACAAAAGCGAACCTCTGTGAGGGACAAGTATTCCGAGGGACGATTACGAATTTAGCAAGAACGCTGTACGGAGGGGAACAGAGATGAGAATTTTGTGAATGTTTCACGAGAATTTACGCTTAAGGAGAGAGCCCAGGTTCTCGTCGTGTACATAAGAAAGCGAGAGGAGCGAGAGTGAGAGATAGACTGCGGATTTTCTCTTGTGTATTCCTCGCGCAGAAATTTACCTGATAAAATGCTGTGCGCTAGGAGAGACTTTTAGGATGTCGAGAACATTTGATTCAACTTGTTATCGCTTTTCATTGTATCCGCAGTCTAAAGAGAGAATGCGAGAGAGAGGATGCGAGAGAGAGAGAGAGTAAATGGTATTGAACCCGTGTCGATAAGAGACTTAGATAATTACATTATTGTATTCGAACATTCGTCATTTGACCTGTCACGTTCAAGCTGTACATACATTTATATATATTTATGCGAATTGTAGAGACCGAGACAACACTTTCCGACATATTTATCCGGGCAGACAGACAGAGTCTCGCCCCTGTTGTACATAATCCTTTTACTCTGTTAGGGAAAAAGGCGGAGCGTTGTCGAGCTCCGTCCGAATAATATTAATAGTAGAACGGCACTGTACGAGCGTTGTTGCGTAACGTGTCTACGATGATTTCGTTTTTTTAGTAATAAAATGGTCTTCGACAAAACTCGACCGTTGCGAAATCATTGTATACTGTCGCGGAAGTGTGACGAATGGGGTTAGCGAGGGCAACGGAAGCATTTATAGCGTATGCTAATGTGTGAAACACGACGAAGGAAAAAGATTCACATATATTCATGAACTCTGATGGTCTGTTCTTAATTTCTGCACTCCCTGCACCACTAATCGCACGCGCGAATACGAGCACGGTTCTCGCATATCTCTCTCCGTCTCTCGACGCTCAGTTACAGGGCGAGTTCGCTGGACGCTCTTTCTTCACGCTTTCGCTACCGGTAGTCTACTAACGACCCAGCTTGATCACTTCCTTTCGAAGCTCGAACATCAACAGTTCAGTGCGGTTCAAAAAAATCATATTACTCGAAACATTTCACTAGTTTATTAATATGAAATTGTTAGCGGTATATCAGCCACTTTAAACAATTCTGAACTGTCGATCTTCGGTTTCTAAAGGATTTTTATGTAACCGGTATCAGCACTGTCTCGAAATAGTTGCAATTATGACACTCTCGTAGCTTCATTGGAACATGCTCAAATTCGTCTCGGTGAATCTTTACAAAATTTTGCGGCCCATTCTAACTGTGCGAGGATTACACGCACAGTTAGGGTTATCGTTCTCTCGGAATTCTGGCGGTCATGGGCTAATCGCTCGAAACAAATGCAATTACGCACCTCGCGAATTTTTGAACTTCATAGATGTGAAGTTCAGACTGATCTATCACCGTCAATTCTCGGCAAACTCGAACCGATCGTTAATAGGGGTTATCGTAGCTGGTCCGGGATCGTATCGTGCCGCTAATTAAATTTAATCTTCCGCGAACATAACTGGCAATCCGTCACACTGATCGAAGTGAAAGTGTCCCCATCGAAATTTGGACTAAGACGAAAATGGGGGCCGTGGAATTCCCGCTGAGTAATCCGCGGGGTTAACCGATGATGGTCTTCTGCTCGTCGCGATATCCGTAACAGCGTAAACTATATAAGATAAATTCCGTGCACGCGCGCGCGCGCGACAAAATTGTGACGTGATTCACGTTGAAAAGTGTCTGCGTAGTTGATCGTGTTATTCGGTTGATAGGTCAGTCTGGTGGATAACGAGTTATGAGCTAAAGAATCCGCGCGCTGCGGCTGCGAGACGCTACGGGGGGTGGGGTTGGCGGTGCACGTTAATTTAGCCGGGACCCGACGTAAAAATGTAGAGCAAGGACCGGGTTGGTTATTTCGGGTCGATCGTCCGGTGTGTAACGGTCTAAGCATTCCAAGAAGCTCGTAGACTTATTCCTTTTTGGGGGAGTTTGGTCTGCGAGGCGCACAGGTTCCGGGATATATTTGGAACCGAGCAAAGAGGGGATGTACAGCGACGTCCAAAACCGTCCACATCCAAACATCTCGTCGATCTTCCCCCCCCCCCCCCCCCGGCCAATACGACATTATTTTTTTTGCTGATCTCTCGGCAGCCAGATGCAGTTAGTTTCGAATATATAAATTTTATTATTTTTTTTTTTTTACATCCACCTTGATTTTCTAGTTGAATCTGATAGAGGTAGCTTTGGATTTTATACTCCGGCTTAAACCCTAGTTAGGTGGATTATAACCCTGGGTTAGAATAGACCCCAGATTGACTAGCTCCTACTTGAGGTCGTAATTTTTTTTCTTAAAAACTCAATGAATTTTGATTATACTTTGTAAGAATTATATAAAATAGTGCTAATTAGATGTTATCGTTTGTAATCAAAAAAGAATAAGCTTGAACTTTTTTAATGGAGGAAGGAGGAGGTGACCGATGGTCGAGTACTTTGCTCCCAAGGCTACATCGCGGACGTAATTCTGTCGAAGTTGCTTAGTAACGCTAGGTGTTGGTAATTCCTTTGGTTGTCCTGGGTATTCGTGCATCAGGAAAACCCATTGAAATACCGTCCGGTAGATTGGAAAGGAAAATAGAGTATTGCGGTTAGTGGCACACCGGTCGTGCGGATAAATGTCCCTTCGGATAGATAAAAAGCGAGATCTCGGGCGATAATACAACACGGTTATCGAACTGCCTCGAGGATGAAGAAAAATATGCACGGACGAGAACCGTGTGTGGGGAATCCCCAGTCACTCCAGTTTGTGTCGAGGGAAATACCGAGTTCCGTGGCGACGAAAGCGCCTGCCAGATCGGGCAACCTTGGCCAGCCGAGCAGACCGAACCTCCTCTCAGTGGCCAAAAAGTCATTCATACTCGCGATACCGCCCCCGCACCGTGAACCATCGCAACCTCTTTTTTTTTCCTGTTTCCCTATACCGATGGACTTCCTCCTTCGCGAATTCGTAAACTGCGTATTTTTAGTTTCTAATCTCTCGTAAAACGCGGACTACCGAGGCGCGTGTCGGTAAAGTTTGACGCAGTTTTATGGAAAAGTTTGACGCAGAATGACGCGCGTCGTGACGTTCTATATAAGTTCAATTTTTAGCGCTTAATTTCTTTCGTACGTAGGGAAAAAAATATTTATAGATTTACCACATCATTTTACACGTTATTCTGTCTCTTTAACTTGCCAAATTGACGCGACGACAAATAATTAGAAATCAAACATATTTGACGCGTAATTGCACAATTGGCAATTATTAGGTCTCTCTATGACCCAATCTAAGAATTTTTTACGGCGCTATATAATCGAATACTAATTGCGCCGATTTAATTTACTTACCAGGAACTGCTGGTATGCGAGGCCTTGAAAGAAGTGGGTCAGAATTGACCCGTCGTACGTTATCAGACTGTGGTTCTTTATACAAAGACTTAGTTAATCGTGAGAAGTCGTAATTGCATAAAATTGAACATTCTTTTTAAGAACGTCGATAACTCTGAAATATTGTAACGATATTCGTCGATAAAATCCGCATTCTACGTATACATTATGTTTATAACATATTTCAGTATATCATCCTTGCAATGATCGTGGCGCCGCTGTGTTCAATAGTTTCCTTGTAAGCGAATCGATTAAATAAAAAGTCACGGGAAACTGTTGAAAGATATTGGTAAAACAACATCGACGAGATAGCTCGTCCTTTCTGTTCGCAAATTCAAAACTCTGTATCCATTGAACGGAGTACGAACAGAGTATGGTTTACCGTTCAAGTAGAATCGCAGTGATAACGTAGGAATTATGTAAAACATATGCAACATGCAATTAAGCATATATATATATATGGTGCATGATCGGAAAGAGGTCGTGTAGGATGTACAGTGACTCTCAAAAGTATGTGGACATTGTTTTTATTACTGTCACTTGTGAAAATAGTTAAATACATAGCAATTACTTGTCCCTTTTATTTTTCTTTTGTAATTATTTAATGGATTTAACGATCCCTATATTTTTTAGCTGACTGGAACGATATTTACTGCAATTACTAATTACCAATTACGATCAAATATACGATTATATTGACAATATTAGTCCTGTTCGAAAAGGAATAATTTTTTATTGACTCTCTAATTATATATAATTAATACTCTTGTTCTCGAGTGCCTCGGCCTAAACTCCCAGAAACGCAATATTAGTCCTGTTTGAGAAGGAATAATTTTTTATTCAATTAATCGTTTCGAATCGACCGTATTCAAAGTCTTTATTCCCTTGTTCTCAAGTGCTTCGGTCCAAAGCTTCAGAAACGCAATATTAGTCCTGTTTATATCCTGTTTATTTAATACAATTCAAATTAATTGTTTGGAATCGACCGAATTCAAAACGTGGCCGACTGTTTTTGTTCACTTATTCTCATGTGGTTCGGTGCAAAGTCCAAGAGATGGCGTATCGAATCCATTGATCCGTTCTCTGTCCCGCATTCCTCGTTGGACGTAATTACAAAACGTCGAGAGCACGCGTCGTTCTGGTGCGAATATTGCGAAACGAGGTGTTTCACGGAACACTTTGTGGTCGTTTCGACAGATCTCGAACCTGGCCGGACGTTACAGTCGTCGGTGTAGATAAAGTAGAGGGTGTTCCCTCGAACGTGCTAGAAAAACATCGACCATAATCGAGAGGGAGGCGCACATCGCGAACAACATACATAAGTAGTCGTATAGTTTCGCGACGATCAAGGAGCGGCGCTAGTTGTCGATTTCTGGAGCTTTCTGAAAATCTGCGCCGGCTCGAGGCTGAACATTCCCACGAGTCATTGCGTATCATTGCCAGCGGAAAACAATAAGTCTCGAAAAAGTGAAACGAAACCGCCACGATTCGACGGTGAAGCGTTATGGATCCGTCATGTTTTAAGGATCAGGTAAACTTGCTAGCGGGTGTGCACGCGGACGCTGAATTCGCGGAAACACTTTGTGTGTTCCTTCGCGAGTCCGTTGATCGCGCACACACACGTTTATCGCGACCGAATTGTTGTGTGCTGTCCTCGCCGAACGATTTTTCTTGAACGTTCGATCATTGCCATTCACCGGGTACCGATCTCCTTGTCTCGCGAATAACAAATTCAATCATTCGTAAAGACCGAAAACCTTCTTAATGTTCTCGAACCCGATTTCTTACGCGGATAACGTGTTATCACACGTCCCCGAATTATGTCGCTGAAATGTTTCGATACGATTTACAGGCTTCTGATATAAAAGAGAAAGGAAATGCTGCGTTGCAAGAAGGAAAGATCGAGGAGGCTATTCAACACTACTCGGATGCGATAGGGTTAGACAAAGAGAATCATGTGCTCTATAGCAACAGATCAGCCGCCTACGCAAAGGCTGGCAAGTATGAGCAGGCTTTGGAGGATGCGGAGAAGACTGTGGCCTTGAAACCTGACTGGGTCAGAGGCTATTCCCGCAAAGGAAGTGCTCTCGCTTATTTGGGTAAGTTCGACGAGTCTATCGCAGCGTACAACAGTGGCCTAGAATTGGAACCGGACAATGCTCAGTTGAAGAGCGCTCTGTCGGAGGTGAAAGTACGAAGATTAGCTTCTATGACTGGCTCGAACATACCGCCGGAGTTTTTCACCAAATTGCCCAACTTGCAAGATCCGGAGGTGTTTAACGCTCTGGACTCGCTAATGAAAGACAAGACTATCCTTAAAAATTTCAAGGATATGATGGGCAACAATGGAGAGAGAGGGGATGAGCCTATGGAGACTGATCCTCCTCAGCATCCGAAATTTCAGAAGCCTAAAGAAGACCCGTCTAAAACACAGAAGAAGGAGGAGGACAATCTGCCTCCTGAAAAGAGAGAAGCTCTCCGCGAGAAGCAATTGGGTAACGACGCTTACAAGAAGAAGAGCTTCGAAGAGGCTCTTGAACATTACAACAAAGCCATAGAATTAGAGCCTACGGAAATCATTTATCAATTGAACGTGGCGGCGGTATATTTCGAACAGAAAGAGTATAACAAATGTATCTCACAGTGTGAGAAAGCCATCGAGGTAGGAAGAGAGAATAGGGCCGATTTTAAATTAATAGCGAAAGCGTTCACCAGAATCGGTCACGCTTATAAGAAAATGGAGAACTGGAAACAAGCAAAGGTTTACTACGAGAAGTCTATGTCCGAGCATAGAACGCCTGAAATCAAAACTCTCCTCTCGGACGTAGATAAGGTAATCAAAGAGGAGGAGAGAAAGGCATACATTGATCCGGTGAAAGGGGAAGAGGAGAAGGAGCTTGGTAACCAGAGGTACAAAGAAGGCGACTATCCCACAGCAATAAAACATTACACAGAAGCGATAAAGAGAAATCCCGATGATCCGAAATACTATAGCAACAGAGCAGCCTGTTACATGAAATTAGCGGCGTTTGATCTCGGATTGAAGGACTGCGAAAAGTGTATCGAGATCGATCCGAAGTTCATCAAAGGCTGGATCAGAAAAGGGAAGATCCTGCAAGGGATGCAGCAACAAGGAAAAGCCCTCACTGCCTATCAGAAAGCGCTCGAGGTGGATCCTAAGAACAAGGAAGCGTTGGACGCGTACAAATCCTGCTCGGTCTCCTTCAGTTCTGATCCTGAAGAAGTTAGGAAGAGAGCAATGTCGGATCCGGAAGTTCAACGTATATTGAGCGATCCTACCATGAGGGTTATTTTAGATCAGATGCAAAGCGACCCCCGTGCTCTGCGAGAGTGAGTATTACATTATATTGGCGGCGTATGTGAACGTTACGCGTACTGTTAATCTTATCTCATTAATATGTAAATGTTTTCGCTTCCAGCCACCTGAAGAATCCCAATATAGCAGCGAAGTTGCAGAAACTGTTGGAGACGGGTCTTATCGCTATTTATTGAGAACGAAAACTTTTGTACTTGTGCATTGCTCTGACATTTTACTGTCACCAAGTTCCTTTGGTATCAAGGAAAAAGAAACCATGCCGTTCATTCTCTTTTTATTATGTATTAGAAATACGTTATTCGATCGTGCAGGCCGCTTAAACGATATATTCATTGTACCTAGTTTCTACTTCATAAGCGCTACACCTTTGATTTGATAAAGAAAATAAAGATATTGTAATTGATGTTGTAATAATAAAACAAAACGAAAGAATAACAATAGCGATAACGACGTAACTATAGGACATACTTCTGTGATTTATTTAACATCGGATTTCAATATAAAACTGCTTTTTGAAAGGAATATAGAGAGACAGCGCTTCTTCGATCGGAATCTTCTTAACATTAGAATTTCTTTAGGTTTCCTTGTTTGAAAATCGCTTCGATCTGTACAAAATGTATCTGTGGCATTATAAACGAATAAATCACACGTTACTTTAATCGGCGGACTGCGCATCTTTACGCTAATTCCCATCCTAATTTTCCGGAAGTTCGAATAAGAGAGAAACGATCGATGAAAGATTCCTCGGGGTGGAAATAAGTGCGTGAAGATGTGCAGTCCATCAACCCCTTGCCGTTAATCAATTTTTTTTCAATCAAAATTGAATGTTACTCGTCGGTGACCAATGGACTTTATGCATTCATGACAACAATACATTAAACGCAATTAAAAATGTTGTTACATCATTCTGGATTTATTCAAATTATCAAAAGAGGGAATACATTTGTTAAAGATCCGCAGTTTAGTTATCAATATTTGAAAACTACGTAAAGAGGACGTAATTAGTTTAGGTCTGAAGAGGATACGGGGGTTGATTCTGGTTCAAAAAATCGTGGTCAACACAGGTACCAAGATTGCAGTGTACGTGTTTCCAACATTTCGATCGCAACGCTGCCAGGATCCGTAAAAACAAATACAATTCCGCCGAGGATCGGTAATTACGTATCATCGCATCGTCCCCGTCGGAGTTGTATTTTCCCCGGATCCTGCTACAACATTTCACAGTGGATCCCGGTCGCTGCACATAGATGTGCGGCTTGATAACAGCGCGATCTATCGCCTCGTGGAACTAAAGGTGCCGTGTGTGTCTGTGCTTGTGAAAGAAGTAGTCGTGCACGTACACGGCCTCATGAACGACAGTTTCACACAGAGACACGGAGACGTTGGTCTCGTGCGATGGGTGTTGGAGGGCGTTGCAGTCGACGCATTCGCAGAGACCACGGCAGATTGTTGGCCCCGGAGCGAAACGATAGGAAAAACTACGGTCCAGAGATCGAACGCGAGCGAATCGTGGTGTACGGTAGTGGGTATCCTCGGCAGGTGAACGTCGGTGTGGAGCCCGAGAGGAGAAGAAACAAAGTATAAAGAGTAGAGTGAAGAGAAGTAATAAGTGCAGGGCGCTTGTCGTACCGGATACGAACCTGATCCATCCTGAAGCGCGGTGGTCCGCCGCGCTGGTGGGCCTAGCAGACGACATGTTGGCTGCAGGGAGCACCTCGTCTCGGATGTTTCGGCCGCGATTTACCTCGGGGATTCTTGAGTGAGGAGACCTGGCGAACGTGGTGAGGACCGAGGCGCTGGGAGGATCGGATAGACGGACCCAGGAAGCAGAGACCGCTCGAGGGTGTGCGTGAGAGAGGGCACACGGTTGGGTTCCCCGAGTGGTGGTTGGTGCTGTGGTTCTCGTCAACGAGAAGAGAGGGGTAGAGACCGAGAGAGAGAGAGAGATAGTAGGGTGAGGGGGGAACCCGGACGAGCCCTCGAAAAATCGAGGAAAATCCGAGGATCAAGAAGGAAGCGACCCGGGGATCGTGGGGGATCCTCCTCGCGGCTCCAGGAGGTGGGGGATATTCCAAGTCTTCCTTATCTACGGAAAGAGAAAGAGAGAGAGAGAGTGCGGAAAAAGCGGAGAGGCTAGCTACCGCCTAAGCACCGGAGCCGATCTATTTTAACTTCTCGTTGTTCTGGCCCGAAAGGTAGAGTAGGGAGTCGGTGGTAGGCGAGGCTGAGCCGAGGAGGTTGTGTTCTGCTGGTGGTGTACGGCGAGACACGCGACCGCGCCGTGTTGCGGCGGTGTCTCTTCTGCTCCTGCTGTAACTGCAGGAACGAAAAACCGAAGAGAGCAGCGGCGGCAACAACGATTTCGTGCGTGTACCGTTTCTCCCGTGTTCGCAGCGAGGCGCATCAGACGATAGTGCACGTCAACCTATTATATCCCAGTCCCGGTGTCTCGCTCCCACCTCTGTCTCTCTCTCTCTCGCGCCTCGTGCTTACTCCCTCTATCGCAACCTGCCGACGAGTGTCTCTCCGCGGCCGGTTCTGGCCCAGTGTTTGAACCGAGAGATTCGTAAGTGGCCGATACAACATACAATAACTTTACATACATATATATATTATACAATATAATATATATGTACATGTATATATAATACATTTATATATATATATACATACGTACACATACATATAGACATCGTGTGCGGGTTACATCGCTTTTCCTCTGTGACACACCGAAAAACTCGCCGCTCATGTCCGCCACGTAACGGAGCGGATCAATTAGTGACCAGGTGTCACACACCGTGCGACCGTTCGAAGAGACAGACAGACAGTCAGTGTGTGTGTGTTTTGTGTACGGATCACAGTGTAACATCCCCCGTAACATTCTTCTTTTTTTCTATAATAATCAACGTTGGACCCAGCGCAGCACCGTCGCCGACACACAGTGTGCGTGTAGCTATGGTTTCGCGGGAGACAGTGAGAGAAGCCGTGATAGTGAACGTGTGAGGTGCCCCGAGGATATAGTTGAAAGAGAGAGAGAGAAAGAAAGATTGTATATACATATATATACATACATATACCGTGGTACGGTAGTTGTTCTGGTGTACAGAAAAGGGTCTAGAGGGATATAAAGAGAGAGAGAGAGAGAGAGAGAGAGGGAGAGAGAGAGAGAGACACACACACACAACCACCGGGGTAATATAGAGGCAGCGGGTGGCTGAAAGAGAGAAGGAGATAGAAGGGAGAGGAAGAGAGAGAGAGAGAGAGGGAGACGTCGATAGAAGGTCGAAGGCTCGGAGGTGTAAGCGCCCGACGGTGATAGATTAAGTATCGAGTGACAGACAGACAGACAGCCGGGACGAAGGAACGGGACGGACCTCTTCGTGGACGTCGGGAACGGGCCGAATCACTCGAGGGAGAGAGGGGTAGTTTTTCGAGAACCAGATAAACAAGCCGGCTCCCGTAGAGCTCTCCAGCCCTCCGATACAGAGAGGATTCAACGGAAAACCGAGATCCAGCGTCGCCGGAGAGAGAGGATAGGTGTCTCTGTTTTTCTCTTTTCTCTCGGGTTTTCTTTTTTCTTTTGCGAACGCGGTGACAAACAGAGAAGCAACAGCAGTGGAAGGGAAGAGTGAAGAGGGCGAGCCGCGCGTGTCTCTCTCGTGGTGTGTCATGGGGTGTTTCGGCAGCCAGAGCAGCAAGGCCAGCCAGGATGACAGCAAGAACCAGAAGAGGCGCTCCGATGCCATCACCAGGCAGTTGCAAAAGGACAAGCAAGTGTACCGGGCCACTCACAGGCTTCTTTTGCTCGGTAGGAGATCAAGCTTTTCTTTCTTTCTTTTCTTCTTCTTCTCTCCACAGAGATCTTCAGTTTTATTCAGCATTTGAAACCGATATCCCGACCAACCCCGCGACTCGCGCTACCCCCGTCGGTAATCCGCCCCTCTCGCGATGCAACATGTCAATGGTCGACGCAGGGGGGGGGGTTGCGCGCTATTATTGCCCGATGGGTACGCGAACCAGCGTGGAAATCGAACATCTACCTTCTCGGTAGATCTTTCCTTTTTTGTTTAAGAGCGGTGGGGAAAATGCATTTACCCACTGCCAAAGATGACAGTCGGGGGGAAGTGTGGGGCTCGCTTGCGCAATACCCACTAAAATCCCCACCGCTCAAGGGCTCGCACCCGTTTCGTCTTCTCAATGACCAAGGATAACTACAGTCAGGGACCCACTTTTCGTATTACACCTGACTCTAGTGTTGCTCACCTGGTAAGACCACGCCTGTTCTTATCAATAAACCTTCTCGATAGATCTGTCGTCTTCGAACTTTAAAGCATCATTATCTCTTACCAAATGTTATTTATTACCTGTTTATGGCTATAATAAATTTTATCGAAGTAGCCGGGTCCATTTTGATTCGGTGTTTCAACCGCACGAGCAATTCGGTGGAATAGAAAGAATGAATAAAATACCATTACAAATATATTGAAAAAAATTGATGAAACATTTTTCGTGAAAGTAGATACTGCGAATTTTTAAGTTCGAGAGAGCCACCGGTGTCTAGATTGTTCTCCAACCCGTTTTCGAAGTTCCCCGGTTGTAACTTTTGAGAAATTAATTAGCGACTGAAATGTTAACGTCTTCAGCGTCCACGTTGAGAAATTGTGCACGGTAACCCCTTGGCTATTCTAACCGTGTGAACCCGCTACGGGTTGCCTGCAGCACGGGGCGGTTATTGCTTTTTTTATACCGCGTGAATGTTTTTTATACTACATATTGGGATAATTAAATTTTTTATTAGAACCGTGGCCAACGAGCGTTGGTAATTCACGCGAAATTTATACGGTGGACTACACACCTGCGGTACAAAATAAACTCTCGCTGGTGGGCGAGTATGGTCTCCTTTAGGGGTGACTATAATCATACCGACGAACGGAAGGGTTAAATAGGGGTGTCTCTGTTGAAATTAGTTCTCTCGAGATTGGAAACCAGATTTCGAATTAATGTTCAATATCTATAGTGTGTTTCTCGGACTCCGGGGGATGCGTATTGTTGCCGTCACTTTTTCAAAGAGTTGACTGCCCCCGTTCACTACCCTCGACATTCTTTATATGATAAAGAAGCGATCTATTCTCGTAGCAAGGCAGTCATTAAAGAATGGGTCCATTCAAGGGACATAAATTTAAGATCCAGAGGCTCTGTGTGATCCTCTCTCGATCGAACGATCGCGTGATCCTCCAGTAGGCAAGGGCAAAGCCAATGTACCAAAAGGGTGTCGCATCAGCGTTGCAGTTAATTCTGGCTCGAGTTCCGTTGCATGGTTCGAGTCATTGTTCCCCGTTTACGTATTCGATCCTGCCAGCTATACAGGGTGTCCTAATCCAGGCTAGTGTTCTGAATACACAAATTCTTTACCTCTTCATATTCCAAATCATTTCGATCGCATTTGTCTGTTACATAAAAAATTGTATTCTTTTGTATAACAAATTCGCCACTCTCGAGTCAACCTGTTGACCGTAAAAAGTTCTCGTGTTTCCTCCTCGATTCTTTTTATATTTCTTCGTTATCCTCTTCTATTAAAGCAGTCGTGGGCTTAGATCGCTCCACGGGGCAGTGCTCCAGCTCCGTGGGAGTCGGGACCGCGAAAGCCACGCCTACTCGGGGCATTGCCCACTCAGGGACGGAATAATTAGTTTTTTGACACCGTCGATGTTGAGCAGGCAGGATTCCTTCTTTATTTAACTCGATCTCATCTCTATCCTTGGGTCCATTTTGACCCAGGCATGCTACCCCTCTAAAATCGAATTTTCACCCATATTTCTCGTAACAAATGAAGATCTTTTACTTCAAGAGGATCCACAGAAAAATAGGGAATGCTAATTTCAGCGAATGTTGAGTCCGGGATTTCAGGAAAACAAATTCTCGTTCGTCCGGGGAAATAAATGTTGACATCGCCTCTTTCTCCCGCGGACCCTCCATTCGGAGCGGTTCCGCTGGTCTTCGATTCGCCGGCGGATTTGCTTCTCAAAAAGTAATTCTGGTTACGGTTCGCCGAAAGAGCAAAGGTTGCTGCGAATATTTCATGTGCACCGTCGAAATCACCGTCGCGACGACGCACTGTGGTTTAACATGCGATTCCGGCTCTCGGCGAAATTATTTTCATTCCCACATATTTATGCGACTTTTATACGCGAGCGAGCTGGTCGAATTAGATGGGTTTCCCTAGTACAACAAGCTTCCTAAATTTTTATTCGCGAGGTTCATTCGCGAAAATTGTGGACACTTCATTGTTCCTAAGGAGTTCAATCATCAATTCTTCAGACACTGAGTAAAAATTAATTTTGATATCGAAAAAGGAACATTTATTTCATTATTTATTATAACCAAATCAAAATTTATTTCTTTCCTCAATGGTTCCATGAAGTCGTAAGGAATTTTTGGAATCAATCAAATTCAGTCTAACTATAATACAATAATGTGTACAATAATTTTGTGTTTTCTAAACAATGTACATACTATCCACTAATTTTAAACAAAATTGAACGAGATCTTTGGTTGTTCAGATATTGATATGTTGGACGGACTATCTGTAGTCCAATAATTGGTAGAAAAATAGCTTATTGCGAGTGTCTTTTTCAGAAGATCGTGGCAAACACTCGTGGTAACACTAGAATTGCATTTCGGGCTGCACTGTCGCAAAAATGAACGGATAACCTGCGGGCTCGATTTTCGGGAAGAACAGGCAGGTCGCCGGTTCTTTGAGAGAGGGAGAGGACGAGAGAGCGGGAGAGAGATAGAGAGTATCGCAATGCTCAGCGGCGCGTAATTCAATTTTATCGATTATCGTACTCGCCGGCGGCACCCACGAATATCCATCGGCTCACGTTGTACCCTTTTCGTGCGCTCTCTTCGTCTCCTTCTTCTCGTTCTCCCGGGGTCTTTTTCACAGAGAGTAAAGAGAGAGAGAGAGAGCAACATGGTTGCGCGCGTGCGCACTCAAACGCACACACTCGCACGCACACATCGTGTCCACTTATCGCGATACTTAACCCAACACCTAACCATTACCTTCCTATTCTTCCGTTTATGTAGGTCGTCGTTCTAATTCGACCGTGGATGTGTGCGATCTTCCACGTGTATGTATGCACGTGTGTGTGTACGTGTGTGTTGCGTGTGTGTCCCTCTCCGCCCCCGCACAGTCGAGCGAAGCAACAGCTGTTGCTGCATTGTTTCCCTGTCGTCCTCCACAATTACGATCCGACCAGAGAAACAGACAAATAGAGAGCCGGGCGCGACCGGACGAAAATGCCTAACTTTCCGTGCATGATCGACCCGAGAAAAATCGGCTACGCGAGCACTATGTTGCCTGGTTTTGACGTACCGTCTCGACGGAAGCCTTTGAAGTTACCTGGTCTGGGTTATAGGTCTCTCTCTCTCTCTCTCTCTCTCTCTCTCTCTCTCTCTCTCTTTGCTTCTCTTTATCTTTCTGCTGTCGATCGCGAACCAAGTGTAGAACTGTAGCGCGATCCATTCATGAGTTAGGACTTGTTGATCGTGGTCCTCGGTGTATTGCCGTTTCATTCCGTTCACTGCCAGCGTCCTCAAAAATTCGATACAGCCTTGCTTCGTCGACGAAAGCGAGTTGAAACAATTGTTGAGACAATTAATTTATTAGACTTCGCGCAAATTGAACACTTTCCGCATCGGGAAGCAGCAGTCGAGTGTTGTAGACAGGGCTGAGAATTTTTATGCAGAGTAAAAATTGTTAATTGAAAATGGAACCTTGCGAAATTGTTTATAATTGGATGGAATAATTTAATTTCAATTTATCTAGATGCGTGTCTATGCACTTTCCGAACGTGTGGACACCACTTTCTGATTATTGTTTCATTTTAGCTATGAATACATGAAGTCCGCTGCTCAATTCTTATAGAAACAATATAATCGTCCGGTTCTTAGTAGGTCTCTAGAGGCAATAAAAATTTATTACACATTTACCAGGAATTTTCAATAATGGTTGGGATCATTCAATTATATTGACCGTCGCTGTTTACCTGCGAGATTAGCATAACAAGGGCATTGGCCCTCAAGGGCTCGGGGAAAGAGTGGGGGTTGGGTAGCTCTTCGGTGTCAGTCACCTGGGAACCTCGAAGCAGCAAAGGTCTCGTTCTCTCTCAATACTAAAATTTCTGACAAACACGCAACTGACTAATTCAGAGCAGATACTAATACACGTATTTCAATTGTTTCAGGAGCGGGAGAATCCGGGAAGAGCACGATCGTCAAACAGATGAGGATACTGCACGTTAATGGTTTCAGCGAAGCGTAAGTTCAGTCTTCGAGAATCCAAGATAATCTAGATCTTTTAAGAATTTAATCCTTAAGCAGCACAGTGTTCACTCATTTACTCACACTACGATGTATCATGCTAGGACCTCCCTAAAATTCTGTGCAAATGAAGTATATATACAGTGGGTGTGTAAAAAGTATTCGTTCGCCCTTTAAAACAGAATAACTTGTACCGAACGACCTGATTTTGTATAATCAATTAGAAGCATTGGTTTACGAAATGATATGCAAAAAAGATTTTCCAAAAATTACAATTTACAAGGTTACATGGAAAAATAAACAAGGCAGTTTTTAAAACTTCTTTATTTGGGCCCTTAAAATAAAAATTTGATATTATATGTTTTGTAGGTCTATGTTAGTTCTACACATACCGAAAATTTACACATACCGAAAATTTGCACATACCGTGTAAAACTACGATTTTTACCATTTTTAATCGCGTCGATTTCGATGAAATTTTCAACATGTGTGTAACTACTATAGATCTACAAAACATATATTCTAAATTTCCTTTAAAGGCCATAAAGAAATTTTAACCTTGTCAATTATAATTTTTGGAAAATCTTTTTTGTGCATATATGATTTCGTAAACCAATGCATCTAATTAATTATAAAAAAATCAGGTCGTTTGGTAGAATTATAAAAAAGTTACTCTAATTTAAAGGCCGTACGAATACTTTTTAAACTGTACATAATTTAAGACTAAATGTGTTCCAAGGAACAATGGTGTAGAGAAAATTCCGGATTTGGTTGAACATCTTTACCGATCTATCGATCTCGCCCTAGTAAAATGTGCGTAAAATCCGCAGTCTAGTTTCCTCCCCAAATTGGAGAAGACAGGTTGCGACGTCCTACATTCAGGTGTGTTTCCTTTCCAGCCTCCATCTTTCGCAACGCGTCCGTTCCCGTCGGAGAGCTCGTGAAAAATCAGGGATTTTTGCGGAAATCTGCCGGGAGACGACTCGTTATCGTTAGCAGAGATCGTCGGTGTATACGTGGAGAATCAGGAGCAGCCTAGATAGGATGAGAACGACGTGCAAACAGACGGGTCGGCCCGGTTCGCGTGCGTCGTAAATTCTGTCTGCCTCTTCCGGCGCCGATAACGCGGCTGAAACACGCCTTATTGTTACGTTTCGCGCGGCGATTCCGTCTCCGTTCGCGGAATTTTATTTTCGACGAGATAGAGACAGAGAACGAGGGAGAGGGACGAGACTGTTTGTATCGTCGCGACGCGATCGGGAACGGTTTCATTTTTGCCACCGTTGATTGCCGTCACCACTGCTAGGAATCGTTACGCGGCCGATGCGGATTTCGCAATTGTTTATCGCGGAAATTTTCGGGGTACATTTCGCGGGTATCCACTTTCATCTGCCAGTCCTGTCAATTTTGTTAAGGCGCCTGTACAGTCCAAGATTTGGCAGTGAGTTTTATAACTTCGGGTGCCATGCCAACGTCCGCGACGGTGGAGAGTTAGCAATTTTTTCTGGCCGGAAAAAGTCTTTCGTCGAAAAATTGTTATATACATTTTACAGTACCCACTTTCATCTATTAGTCGCGTAAATTTTGTTAAGAACTCTGTAAAATTAACAACTTGGCAACCAGATTCACAAGATGATGCTTCGTGCCATCACAGGGTGAGCTCTGGTAATTTTTTCGGGCTCGGAAAACCGTTTCATCGAAAATCTATGATATACATCCGAAAGTACGCACTTTCATCTATCGACTGTGTAAATTTCGTTAGGAAATCTGTAGAATTGAAGATTTGGCAGCAAGTTTAATAAGATGATGTTCCACGTCGTCACGCCGGGCGTTAAAAAGCGAGGTTTGCCAAAGTGTCGAATGTTTCTTAGAAATGGCACCTTCGCGTACCTGTTGGAGTGCTGTTTCTCCCTCGAGCCACTTTTTCTTGAGAGCTTGAAAAATTCCTCGGAGAATGCGAACGATTGAATTAGAAATAGTAGCTGTTAGCGATAATTACAAGTGCAAGTGTCGAACACTGTATTCCCCTGGTGGAGTGCCAGATTTCTAAGTATTTATTAGAAATAGCAGGTTTTCGTGCTCGGCACACTTCCGATGGTCTCTCCTTTTTTTTTTCATCGAGGTATCACCCTTTCCGGTTGCACCACGACGATCGCCGCAGTATAAACAACTTGTCCCAAAAATAGCAGCACCGTCTCGCGTCTTTTTCACGATCTATTTGCAATCTTTGTATACCTATCGCGGCCGATGTATATTTGATAGGACTGCGGGGCGACCGCTGCGAGCCGTGCCGAAGAATAGAATTCGATTTTCGATAATTTTATCGGGTGCACCGAAAGGTGAACAGGTCCTGCGATTACCTGCACAGAGACACACGCGCGCGCGCGCGCACGTATATAGACACACACGTACACATCGAGCAGAAGAGAAAGAGAGAGTTAACTTGACTGGTATCGTCCCTCGCTAGTAATCGGGGAAAATCGCTATTTTCGTAGGCGTCACAGAGGGAATCGGGACCTCGGCGTTCTATGTGTGTTCACCGAATTGGAGCCGCCATCGAGCACCGGCGGAGAACGTCGAAAATTATTTATAATACTGACGCCGTTAGTCACCAAAGAAATTAATACAGTCCTATTTTTGACGATCCTCTAACTCGCCAGGTGATCCTCCGATTATTCCGGGACGGGGACGAGGTGCAACAAGCATCCAGCGATCATGCTGCTACCGAGCAGAGTCGTTACTAGACTGCGGATCTTTATGCACGGGAAACGGTTCCTGCGAAGTGGAGCTTTGCCAAATTTTCCAGCGAGCAGAAAATTTTTCATCGCGAGTCTATTATATACATTTCAAAGTATGCACTTTTATCTATTGGTTCCGTAAATTTGGTTGGGGGTTCTGCAAAATTAAAGATTTGGCTGCCACTTTTATAAGAGGAAATTGTACACTATCAGTCAGGAGGGTGGAAAGTGAGATTTAGCAATTTATTCTGGGGAGGAAAATTTTTTTATCAAAAATTCACTGTGTACACCTCAAAGTATGCAATTTCGTCTATTAGTCCTGTAAATTTGGCTAAGAAATGTGTAAAATTAAAGATTTGGCAGCCAGTTTCATAAGATGATATTTCACACGCTGCAAAGTGAGCTTTGGCAATTTTTCCAGACAGGAAAAACGTTTCATATGAAAAACTATGCAGTAAATTTTAACAGAACCAGTTTGGGAATTTCTTTCAATTTTTCTACTGCCACAGATTGCATAAATTTTGAGGCCGTCGCGAAAATAATAGAATCGCGAGAAACGATCGCGAATGGTAACCTGTATTAGATCGCGACTGTCGTTCGTGATCCACGAGTGATCTTCCTAAAGCATGTAACAATACCTGCACGACGACAGAAGCCTGGCACAGGTATCACCATGAGACGATAGCGTGGGAGGATAGAACGAAGAGACCGGGCAAACACAGAGACACATGCTCGCGAAAAACAGGCTTCCTTTACGGATCGATTGATCGCCGATTATCCGGCAGAGTCTCCAGTTGTCTCGAAACCCCGACGGTAACACCGGTACACCCTAAGCTGGCTAGTTGCCTGCCAATCTAAAATTACCGAGAGAATCTGGGAAAACCGCTAATAACGACAGCGATCACTATACAGAGTGTTCCAAAAATGTGTTTTCTCGAAAGGGGTAATTCCTGAGGTGATTTGAAGAAACTTTTTCCTTTGCGAAAATATTCTCCGTGGCTCTGTTAAGGAGTTATTAACGAAAAACGCGAACCAATCAGAGAGCGCAGCTACAGAATTCGTCCACAGTAGCCGCGCTCTGATTGGTCCGTGTTTTTCGTTAATAACTCCTTAACAGAGCCACAGGGAACATTTTCGTAAAGGAAAAAGTTTCTTCAAATCACCCCAGGAATTATCCCTTTCAAGAAAACACATTTTTAGGACACTCCGTATAGTCAAATTATGTTCTAATGTATTGTGCTACATATTCTGATGTTGATTTTGCATTGCGATGTATACTAATCTGCTCTCTCTCTTATTCTTGCGCAGGGAGAAGCGGCAAAAAATCGAAGACATCAAGAAGAACATCAGGGACGCGATACTGGTGAGAATCATTCTCTAATGATTATTTATTGGATTGAAAAAATTGAATTCTGGCGCATGGAGCTGGAGAATTGAAAATGAGCGTAGGCGGAGCATCGTACGATCTTTCTCCACGAAGTTATGCGAGTTCAATGACCCCCAATTTTGTTGAGCAGTATAGCAAGAAGATCACCACGATCTACTACCAAGGAAAAAATAATAGAAAAATTTATTTGCTCGAGTAAAGAAAATGTTTTTCACGGTTGATTTGTCAAAGAAGGCAACTAGAGGTCCACGAATCGGCAAAATCAGTTGCCATCTTGTCCGAGAATACCGGGCGATATTTAACGAAATGCGGTGAATAATTCACGCAACGTTGTACCGGCGCAAACTGGATATTTTCGGATCGAGTCATTTATCGCTGAATCAATACCAGAGCTTTTCTTCCCCGCGGATGTTCTCTTCCGAACTCGATCAAATCTTCGCCGACTTCAGGGTAACGCATCATTCTTGTTTATCGGCTGCTGTGAATAATAGACCGGGCTCGAATATCCGCGGTCTAACTTCGATTAGAGTGTCGGCTCGTTAATTTTGCTAAAAGAGTGTATAGGAGGTGCTCGAAAGTTTCGTGACTCAGCTGTTGATCCATCGCTTGATTCCAATTTTTATTCAAACACATTGTGTACATCTTTGATGTAGTTTTATGTTCCACTCCTGTAAATTCTGTTCAGAAATTTGTAAAATTAAGGATTTGACAGACAGTTGTATAAGATGGAGGCCACACTATCAGTCAGGAGGGTGGATTGTGAGATTTAGTAATTTTTCGGAGTAGAAAAAAATTTGTTATTAAAAAATTGTTATGTACGTTGTATAAGAGGTGGTACCACTTTATAAGTCAGGAGGGTGGATTATGAGCTTTAATAATTTTTGGGGGGTAGGAAAAATTTTTTTATTAAAAATTTGTTATATACATTTCAAAGTACGCACTTTCATCTATTAGTTCAGTAAGTTTCGTTGAGAAATCTGTAAAATTAACGACGTGGCATCCACTTTCGTGTCGTCACCTGTAGTCTCGGAATATGATGTACTCTCAACAGGCGCATAAAAATTTGCACAAAACTCCGCAGTCAATTCAAGGGCAGTTGGTCAGTGACTGATTAATATTCCGGAGTGTGGGTCTTCTTTTAAGCAGAAAAACGCGTCGCTTTCGTTTCTCGGAGCTGTTTCATCGTCGATTCAGCTCGATCCCATCGCTAGCCGTGAGAAGCGTGCAAACGTCTGTCTCGCCGGCCGTAAACGGCCGTAAACTCTCGGGACGAGACGAGTCGAGACGAATCGAGTCGAGACGAGACGAGACGACGAGCGTGCCGTCATCAATTTGTCGTTCGAGGCCGCGTTTAGATACGCGTATCGTGCGTAACCTTGCCGATCGCTTCCGTATGCCGGCCGAACATAATGGACAAGTTTCCACCGTGACGCCCCGGGATTACGAATGCGACATTACCGGAACGATCAACAAATGAATTTCGATGATTATTGCCAGCCGCCGTGTGCCGGTAATCGTCCTACCATTAACCACATTATGAAAAACGCGATCCTAGTCGCGTGACTAGTCGCTTCTGCTTTGCATTGTCGACTGATCCAGATACAAGAGC
>CM052317.1:3041564-3066307 GCA_028455605.1 Lasioglossum malachurum
AAATTAACGATTTGGCACCGCGTTTTATAAGACGAGGTGCCCTGCCATTTCTCGGAATGGCAAAAAATGGCTTTTATCAATTTTTTCCGAGTAGAAAAACTTTTTTATCGGAAAATTGTTATACACATCTAAAAGTATGTCCTTTCATCTACTAGTACCGTAAAATTCATTAATAAATCCGGAAAATTGAAGTTTTCACAGAGACTTGTACTTACCGTGGCATCAGTCGGTACGGAAAGTGAGCTTTGATAATTTTTTCGAGACTCGAGTAGCAAGACAGACAATACGAGGGTAGAAGGACGTTTATCACCCAATTAACAACGGCCCCGAGACAGAGGCAGGGTGGAAACGATCCCGTTGAATAAGAAAAAGCTCCGCTGCTAGAATCGTGCTCGAACGACTCCGCTTTGTGCCTCAGTGTGTCTCGTTAATTGAAGAAAAGCGCGAACCTCGGATGTTAACGAGGCATTGGCATTTCCCGTCGCGGAATAACGATTTCTCCGGTTGCCAAAAGGCGCATCCGTGATTTCGTGAGCGACTCGCGAAAGCGGGACCAGCGTTTCGGTGTAGCGACGCGGCTCGTCTCGAAATAAAGTCGTCGCGACAAAATAATCCGCGTGTTTTGCGTCATTCACTGGCAGTGAACGCCACGGTGCCGCCTAACCGCGTGCTCTGTGTACGTGCCGTTAGATATGGACCTGTTGGATACAAGCTACCACAGAAAATGTTCAATGTCTCGGAAAAACGAACTCTAACCATTGTTTTGGAACGGCACTAATTTTTATCAAAAAATTATTATACACGTCTTAAAGTACGTACTTTTATCTACCAATCCTGTAAATTTCGTTGAGAAATCTTCAAAATTCAACATTTGCCAACAAATTTCACGAGACGATGTTTTACAGCAATTCCTTTTTGTCGAAAATTATTATATAAATCTCAAAGTGTGTACTTTTACGTATGTGAATTTTGTTAAAGTGATCTCGAAGAAGTTTCTCAGAAATCGAAATTTTCTGTTAATAATTCTCCGGTGAATCTGGATCGAAAGATCATGCGTTCTTTAATCGGTGAAGTTTAAAAAAAGCCATCGAAGGTCGCAGCAGTGTTACAATCGACCACGCGTCCGCTTGTGTTGTAATTTGAAGAATTCCGGAAGTGTAATCGCGATCGTTATCGGAATTGGGGTAATCAGCGATTCTCAGGACACCGTGTACACGCGAATTATCACGATGACCCGTTGTTTGTTGCACGCGGTTCTGCTTGACAGTCGTCCGCAGCAACGCGACCGAATTAATTGAATCGAAACGCTCGAACGTGTGTCGGCTGGCGAACAAAATTTATGCGTCTTACCGTTCGAGCTCTCAGTTTTCCTCGTGCACACGCATTGGATAACGCGGCTCGCACTTTAGCCCCGTTCGAACAACGCTTTGTATTCTTATTGTCCTCGAGTACCCTGTTCCGTAATCATTTTCGAAAAAAGAAGGTCCATTTTTAAATTATTGAATTAATTTGTACAGAGCTGAAGGGAAAGCTAGTTCATTCCTTCATTTAGCTCTTTTATGACGTTTCTACGTTTCTAGGCATGGAAACAATCCTGTAGAAAATTAAAGGTGGTAATACACGAGGAGAGGACTTTTCAAAAAATTGGGGTACTGTGAAAAATCAATTTCTCAGGCTGAAAATTTTTATACGCACTCTTTAAACTTCTATTTAAATGTGGTAAAAATTTAAAAAATCTGCGTCCAGCTATTTTGATACTAAAAATTCTGAAAGGTGTCCATCTTTTAGCCTTTCTTATTTCGCTCATTCACGTGTTCGGAGGACGTAGCTCGAAAGAAAAATTAAACAAATTTGTAAAAAATCAATTTCTCAGGCTGAAAATTTTTATACGCACTCTTCAAACTTCTATCTAAATGTGGTAAAAATTTAAAGAGTCTGCGTCCAGCTATATTCATACCAAAAATTCTGAAAGATGGTCATCTTTTATTCTTTTTTACTTCGCTCATTCCCGTGTTCGGAGGACGTACCTCGAAAGAAAAATTTAAAAAATCAATAAACAAACCTGGCAGTGATCCCAAGCATCGGTATCCATCAGAAAGGTCCAGCAAGGGTTAAGGTTTGGTTTCGGATCGATAGAGCCACCCGTCGCGCGTCCGGCAATTACCGAAATCGTAAAAGTGCTCTCGCGGTTCTAGCGTTGATGTGTGTTCGTTTCGCCGGTATATTTGCATGCCGCAGTAAACGTCCCGTAAAACGTCCAGGAACGTGGCGTTGTAAATTCGAGAATGCTCGTAAGAACATTGTAAACGGTCTCGTCGTCGGGCATGTCGGTGGCCCTGGGAAACGAGCTATGATTTTTCGAAACACGAACCTCGCTGTGGATCATTCTCGGCGGAAGGAAGCTTGAACTCTTTTTTTTTTAACGGTGGCCACGTGCAGTTTATCACTGGACAACATTTTCTGCATTTTTTTTTTGCAGAGTACCGGAACCGAATAAAAATTTTTATAATTTCGATAAGCTGATGATAAATTTATCTTTCTACTGTTTCATGGTTTACCTATCGCTGTGGCTGCCTGTCTATCGCTTCGGGTTTCTGCATATCCGAGGTTGTCGAGCAGACGGAAGTTTATTTTGAGTGTCCGCGGCCGAATTCGAGGCTTTCATCGCGTTTCATAGCGTTCAGACTCGCGATTGCACGCAGCATTAGGAAATTAGCGGATCGAGACCGGGAAATCGTTGGTGATTTCGTTTGGGAGCGAATCTCTGCCAGTGACAATCGTTTAGTCCACCCTTCGGACCGTGAAGAACACATTAGCCGTCTAATACCTGTGTGCAAGCTTCAATGGCAACCAATTCTCTGCTTGTTTGCCGTTTAATTAAGCATGGTTCGAGTTTCATCATATTTTGATTCTATTAAAAATTCCGATGGGTTAAGGGTGGTTTGAAAGCGAAAAGGGTTTGTTTGTAAACGACGCTGCGATGAGCTTGCATATAAAATAAATCACTATTTCGGGAGCGGCATCCGTTTACGGATTGGCGCGGATCTCCGGTCGTTAATTATCCGAAAAAACCGATCCTGACGAAACTGGTGATTTTGGCTCCGTTCTCTGCGCCGTGACAACGAGGCTTTCCGCGTCACGATTTCGGAAAAACCGCGGAAACACGCGTGTGGGACGAAAATATTTTTAATGCAATTCAGAAATAACATATTTTAAAAATAGTTTAACAATCCGGTTAACATGGAGTGCCAAACTCAGTTAGGAGGGAGGAAAGTAAGGTTTAGCAATTTTTTCTACGGGAAGAAAATTTTTTATTAAAAGTCCACTATGTACATCTCAATGTGTACACTTTCATCTATTTGTCCTGTAAATTTGGTGAAGAAATTTTCAAAATTAACGATTTGGCTGCCACTTTTATGAGAAAATGTGTCAAACTATGTCAGAAGGGTGGAAAATTGGCTTCCGAAATGTTTTTTCGTTGGAAAAATTATTTTATTAAAAATCCACTACGTACATCCGAAAATATACACTCTCTTTAACTCTCTCTTTGTGTCCTCGCTTCTCCCGCAGTTTCGTTTTCGATAGCGAAACTGCAAAATTAATCGCATCGTTGTTGTTCGATGGTTCGGGCCAGGACCGATCGGCCGCACTTCCGGGAACTTCCCCCAAGGGATTTTTGTTCAAAGAGAGAGCGAGAGCGAGAGAGAGAGAGAGAGGGAGGAGAGCAATAGTAGTCGAACTCGAGGCAAATTAAACCAACTTTCGCGACTCGCGAAGTCACGAAGCAACTCGAAACTTTTCAGCCGCTCGATGCGAGCGAACAGTGCAGCCCTCCGGCGAGAGAGATGGGTCCGATGGACCCACCAACAAAATTGTTATTCCTCTCGATTCAACTTTCCAGGATTCTCCTAACTGCTTGCAGACATTTCTTCGATTCTGCTCGGCGAGGTCGAGCGACTGACTTCGCGAAAAAAGTGCAGGCAGTCTTCTGCAAAAATGCAATTTGGTATTTTCGAAGAAGAGTTTGTGGAAATCTGTTTTCCACTAGTTTCATAATTTCGTTTCTTTCGCTCAATTTTCCTGAAAATTGTTTCTCCATGATGGGAAATAATTCCGACAAAGTTTCCACTATATTTATTCTTCCAGTAATTTTCTATAAAATTCTATAAAATCCACAGTCCATTGAATAAACTAACTAACAAGATTGTGGTTCTTTTGTGTCCGCAGGAGTTCTACGAGATCGTCGAGACCCTTTGGAAGGACCGGGGCGTCCAGCAGAGCTTCGAGAGGAGTAACGAGTACCAACTAATCGACTGCGCCAAATAGTGAGTGTCATTTTCGACTGTCTTCCTATTTCCACTCGGGAAACCAACGTAAAAACTGTGAAACGCGTTTCTCTCGTTCACTGAAACATTGGAGGGTAGTTTCGCCCCCTGAAACTAGCGTATCCAGAAAAATCTCGATCCCCAATCTCAGAATCTGCGGAGATTCATATAACAGATCGGGTAGTCTTGCTTGTTAGACTGTTTTCATGCTTCCGTGCCAAGGGTAGTTGCACAAGGGGATAGTATCGCAGGAAAATCGCTTGCAAAGAGCGTCGCGACGACGGCGGCGCTTTCGCGGTGCCATTATCGTCGCGTAAACGCGTTATCGTCCGTGCTTCTTATCGTGATCGTGATATCAGTAGCCCGAGGGGGCAGATTAGAATAGCCGCGCGCTGCGAGCGAGCCGGGAGGAGCATCTAGCACGGTGCCGCGCCAGGTAATATAACTTCACCCTCTTATTTTTATCGGGAGATCCGCGTCAACGTCTGTCCCGCTGCTTTCGCATTGCGATATTCTTGGGAACACCTCGCGTTCTTATAATTTACAACCCCTATCAGACACGGAGGTCCACGATGCCAGTTACTCTCAAATTTTTATCCGAACACATTCCATTAGTAGTACAATATAATCCCGATTATCGATCGTAAATGTTGAACATTCAATTTATTGTTGTATTCGGCGCAACTATTTCGATCACTTTTTCTTCCCTAACGTTTCGGTTCAGTTTCGAACCTTTTTCAAAGGAAAAAATTGCATCTACAAGAAATTATATATATTAAATACAATAAATGGAATAGGTAAATTGAAATTGAAACAAACAGGATGTTAATACGTACTTATTAGTTATTATAGCAAGTATGTATTAACATCCTGTTTGTTTCAATTTCCATTTACCTATTCCATTTATTGTATTTGTGTAATTTTGTAATTTATGTAATTTTTTCCTTTGAAAAAGGTTCGGAACTGAACCGCGAAACGTTTGGAAAGAAAAAGAGTTTATTGCAAAATTGCTAGATTTAATAAGTGATCGAAACAGTTGCGCCGAAAACATTATTAAAAGGAAATTGAATAGTACTCTTTACCAATCTCAGACGGAGGAAATTTAGTTATTCAAAAAGTAAATCATAACAAATCGCAGAATTTCTAATCTCAAAACATAGAATGTGATCTAACGTAGTACACAATTCACCATTCAGTATAGTACAATGTCTAATCCTCGAGCCAGGAACATCGTAATATAATTCGCAATTCAGTAAAATACAATTTTCCCGGTAACCATCCATCAGGGATGCCCCTGAGCGGCTGCAACCCTCGCACACGTGTGCATATCCTAGCCCGTTGCCTAGCGAAGGGGTACAGGCACGTGTAAGAGGGTTGCAGTCACTCAGGAGTGCTCGTAACAGGTAGTTATCGAGCAGCGAATCGCGAACGCGCTCTCCCCTCCACAGCGTTTCTACTCTCCCTGTAAACGACACTAAACGATAAAAGTAATGCGTATGAAGACTGCGTGTTGGGTTGAAAAATTCTTCGGGGTTCTACCCGTCGAAACCCGTCCAAGAAGCGAAGCTTTTATCTGATGTGTAACGATGAGACACGAATGATTCCTGAACATAGTACTCAACACCTTCGCGGTACTGCAACTTCGGGAGCGTTCCCGTGACCGCGTTGCACCGTGACAGTTACACCGTTACATCCGTGTGTATTCATGGGCCTGTGACACCGATTTAATGCCAATGAAGACAATGCTTTAACGAGGTAATCGCTTTAATAGGGGCCACTCTCGCGCGGTTCGCGTTCGCCCAGGGGTTCTCGGCCAGTCCTTGCATACTTTTTCCTTTTGCACGATTCTCGGACACCGTCGCATGCACACAGACACGCGTTTGCTTTCGCGTGCAGCATGGTTATTTTTAGCAACAAGCAGCAAATTATCGTTCGTTTTCCTTGTGTGAACAGCTGGACCGGTCTCGTGAAGCGTTTCGCGTCCACGCGAATCGAGATCTTCGGCGGTGATCGCTAATTTTCTCCGTTCCCGTGCGGTGTACAATTTCCTACGGACCGTTCTCGTGGAAATCGTACGGAAGAGATTTCGGGAATCCGTTTTTGTCGATGGTTATAACGCTCGGCTTTTTCTTGGCCGGCAGCGTAAAAGCTGCGGGTCGAGGATGCTCGAAAATATCGGACGAAATCGTTCGATTCTTCGAGCCTGGCCTGTCGGACGCGGTCCCCCTTTCACGAGCCAACCGGCCGGGCTGCTCGTCAACTTTAGAACAGCCCCGGGAACCCGATAAATTTCTATAAATCAGCGAAAAACCGAACCTCCGGGGCCGAGCCGCGCGGCTCGTCCCGGTCCAGCAGGTCGCTTGAAACACGTGTGTGTCCCTTTGAGGAATTACATAGACGTGGCACAGGTTGTTGCACTGGATATCGTGGTCAAACGGGCGTGAATCTACAGTGTAAACGCGAAACTTATCCGCTACGCCAACAGACCGCCGAGCATGTGACTTCGTTTGCCGTCCATCAATTCGTCAAACAGTTTAATTAGACGACGAGACCTCGAGCATCTCTCTCTCTCTCGGTTTACTTAGCATTCGGCCGCAACCTTGCACGTGTCGCTTCAAAATCTTCCTGTGCAAATCAACCTGCCATTACACCGTCGAAGAATTAGGACCGGCTCGCTCGACGGACTTCTCGTTCTTTCTCTGGCTGAATGAACTTAACCGGACACCCGGTATTTTTAGAATACTATTTCGTTCCGCCGGCTTTCCGAACCTTCCGCCCCTTCGTTTTCACTCGACGAGTTTCTTTCCAAGGAACGAAACCCTGAAACGAATCCGGAACCAACGGGTCCCGAGCTGAATGAACTTAATCACCTGTCGCCGATCGTATTTTTAGAATACTATTCCGTTTCGACGACTTTTCAAACTCTCTTCCTCCTACTCCTCCTCCTCGTCGTCTTCTTCTCCGTTGTCGTCGTTCTTTCGTTGGGGTGGAGCGAGCTGAATGAACTGATCAGTGGGATAGGCAGGAGTTGCCCTGGAGACGTGAGATTGACTCGTGGAAGTCGGGGGACCACGCCTACAAAAATATTGTGTGCAGCATTTACGAGGAACTTCAGAGCTATTGTAGGCTTGGGCGGTTCAAATTTGTCTGTGGGACAGAGGGAATGTCGGAAGTAGTAGCGGGGTAGCCACGCCTCCTCGGGAGAGACCACACCCCCTTAAGACTGGCCACACCTCGTTGAATCTCAAGAAGGTAGAATAAGACTTTCCAGAATTAGATTTTTAAGGAAAAAGTTCAGAATCGTAGACAAAGATTATCCTGATCTCGATAAAAGTGTGAGCAAGGAAGCCACGCCTACTCGAATGAGAGCACGACTATCCAACCCTAGATTTTTAGAAAATTATAAGATCATGAAGAAAGATCATTCTATCTGGCTCTGGCTGACCTCCATAAAAATCGTGAACACAGCCACGCCTCCCCACAGCAGACCACGCCCATCATACAGACAGCACGCGCTCTTCGCAGCTACGTTTTTCAGAGTAGTGACTCGACAGTGTATAAATAACAGTTTGTACAGGGTGTAAAATCGAAAAGAAAGAAGTGCTAGGTAAAAAATAGTGATCAAAGCGTTAAAAGGGGAAGATTCGGGTTCGATTACTGGCCGATCGAGCGGCTCCTTTTTCCCCTGCGAAACTACAGTTTTTCCCTGGCGTCGATGTTCTCTAGGGAAAAATGTTGGAGATAGCGGGTCGCGCGCCTCGGTTAACTGCACCTGGCCGAGGCTCGCGTGAATTTTTCAGGCTCTCTTTCTCTCTCCCCTTTTTTCTGTTTTCCCTCGATTCTCTCGGCCGTCCTCTCTTGTGCAGCGAGGAAACCGTTCGATGGAAATAGCGCATCGTATTTTTAGGGAGCACCGGTTCCGATATATAACGGAGGCGTTCGCGTGCGGCGGGTTAGAGGGACGCGCGAGATCGTTGTAATTTCGCCGGGCTGTTTGCTAAACATGCTTTTCACCGGCAGAAAATACGTGGGATCTCGCTTTCTTCTTTCTTCCTCTTCGAGTGAAAAAGAAAGAAAATTACCGGAGAAAACGATCCGCGAAACAGATCCTGCCGAAATCGCGAGTCTTGTTGAACGCGCGAGCAGCGCGCCGTTCAGTATCGCGAGATAAAAGGAATATGGGCCAACAAACAGCCGGCCCGAAATATCTCGAATTTGAGTCACTGTGCGCGCCGCGAATAAATATTTGTTCGACAAGAATACGGGAGGGCGATACAACAACGGGCCTGATTATCGATTGTTGGCTCAGTCGGAGTCATTTCTTCGCCGAACAATCCTCTTCGGTCTGCTTCACGCGATCACATTCTCCCCGTGATTGCGAACGTTTTCCATCCTGCCCACCCGAGGATTCAATCTGCTCCTAAACAAGGGCACGCCTACTTTGTACTCTACTTTATTCTCTACTTTATTGTGGAGAGCAAGATGTCTTGAAGATTTATAGGGAATATTAAATTTAGATCATTAGGATAGATCTGTAGGACACTGTCTCTGCTGCGTAAAAATTGGGAGCCACGAAGCCACGCCTCCTAAAGCCACACCTTCTCAAACCCCCACAAAGATAGAACACGGCCTTTCAAGAATAGATTTTTAAACAATACGGCCTTGTAAAATTTAAGAGCGCTGAAGCCACGCCTCCTTAGGACTGGCCACACCTCCTTAGGACTGACCACACCTCCTCGAACTCCTACAGGATTTTCTACATCTAGATTTTCAGAGATTACAAGGTATACATTAGTTATAAATTACGATTGTCCCTTGGATCACTTTCTCAGCTCTGTCAAAATTGTGAGCATCGAAGCCACGCCTCCTCGGACTCCCAGAGCGTTATAAAATCCACCCTTAATTTCATGAAACCAATTCCGCCGCAAGAGGATCGGTTTGGAGCACATCTAAAACTTTTCTCCACTAAAAGAGATGCTCCTGCGATCTTCTCCTAATATCAAAGTCCCCAAACAATGGATCCGCTGGACAATTCGATTCTCGGCTTATGCAATCGGCAGTCCGTCGATTCGCTCTGACCTCGTTCGTACTCCGCGGATGGTCCCTGTCGAACGGAAGCTTTAAACGATCGTAACCCTTGATATCAAAATCGAGTCACAGAAAAAAAAGAAAAAAGGAAACGAAGTGGTTGTGCACCGAACGGTGGTAGCAATAACAGACTCGACAAAGAGAGAGGGAGAGAGAGAGAGCTCGTAAATTCCACGGCAGTTAACGCGCTCTCGCTAGCTGCCGCTGCGTTTTAACGAGGGAATTAATTGTTCGGACGCGTGTCGGCGATCAGGACAATAAACGGTTAATGGTTTCGGGCAGCGCGACACACCTGGACGGTCTCCGTTAGGTAGCACACACCCTATTCGCTCGATGTAACGTTGGTACAATCCAAAGAGAGAGAGAGAGGGGGGGCCTACCAAGGTCGCGGGACGTTACATGCCGCGATAACGAGAAAATCGTTCTGCTGTCGCCACTGGGTCACGACCTCCTTCCTCTTTCAATTCTCCGGAGGTCGATAACCTCATTTCTGTCTGAGCGCGCCAATTTCGTGACCTACCTTCTCCGCGAGAACCTACACACACACACGCGCGCGTACATACGCGCGCGTGTCCTTTATACGCCGGGTGTCCTCCGGCATCGAGCGAAAATCAATCTCGCCGATTCGCGGTTTCGCAAATTTACTCGAGCCGCCCACCAATTTCGACGGCTCCTTACCCGACGACCCTTTCGGGGTAGGCGAGCTTAATTGTCGGCTTGCGGTTCGGACCTCCTTCCTAACTGCAGGAATCTCTGTTGTACAAAGCGGTCTCCTTCGAAAGACGGTTTTGCCAAAGGGTCGGTGTTCATCCCTCGGTTCTGGCCGGATCTAGATGATCTCGGATACTTCTAGTTGCAGATACCTCTAGATCTAACTAGCCTGGTTTAGCTCTCGTTAGTTATTCTAAACAACCCCTTCGATTTATTTTTCTTTTACAATTTACCTAGAATAATTTTTTTTTTCTTTGTATAGATATGAAATTGATACAATACCTCATATGATACTTAAACGTTTAATAATTGATTGATTCAACAATAGTTGAACGACACAAGTCTCGATCGTTGTTATATTGTTGCACAAAAGGGTTGATTGAAACGGCTCTAGGAACTTTGTAAGAATACACCGACAGATACATAGCCAGACTCCAACCATCCCCATACACCGCCAGTTATCTCTCGTTAGCCCTATCCAGCCTGAGCCACCAACCCCTAACCACCCCAATCTCGCTCCACATCAAACACTTTACCGCAGAGCACATTCAACGGCAAAATGGAGGCTGCGTGGACCCAAACCTCGCTAACTACCGAACAAATAAGGGCTCGAACCTCGCGTTCGATCGTAAAATTATTAACCCTTCGCAATTTAATGTCAATGTTATTTTCAATGGCGCCTTAGGGCTGAGAGGTAACCATTATAATTTTCCAGAGTGCGGATTTTGTGCAATTTACAACAGAAAGATTAAGATAATTTTAAAATATTTATACATTATACACATTACATTAACACAATTATTATTGAAAGAAGGAAACTTCTATCTGTCATAGGAAATTGTTATTTACCCACCAAGCCAGAGCGTAAAAAAATTCCTGAACAGAGAACGATCATGTGAACATCTGTAGATCCTAGAAAAATCTGTAGATCCGCGATCTCGCGAGGAACGATCGTTCCCGGGTCGAAACTCCGTACCGCCGACCGGTTGTCTGTAAATATATTACCGCCGTCAACCGACTGTGGAAGGCCTGAGCAACGGCACCGGTGTCAAAGCGAAGAGAGCGAGAGAAGAGAAGAGAAGAGAGAGCCCGACCGACCCACCCCTGTCCAGGGGGTTGGTTCTCGTCGCACCTATACACAACAAACCAACCCCCTGGTATACGGGCTAACTTGCTCGCTCGCTCTCGCATACATACCTGCACACAGAGAGAGAGAGAGAAAGCGAGAGAGGAGAGAGAGAGAGAGAGGAGGGCTGTACAGAGAGTCTGTACGTACGATTGATGGCGAGCAACGGTGGCAGTGACCCATGACCCGGATTGGAAACTGGGTGCCAGAGAGGCATACCCGGCGAGGCCGAGAGGGCGAGAGTTGGGGTTAGGATAGGACACCGACAGGGGATCGATTTTCCCTCTTGGTGCGCTCTATCCACCCTAGACACCGACCTGGGAGGGTCTTTCGCTCCCGGAGCGGTAGAGAGGGCTCACCCTGAGCGAGAGGAACACAGAGGATCTCGATCTTCCTCTTCGGTCGTCTCTCTTCCTCTTTAATCGTCTCTCTTCCTCCTTTTTCTGGGGTCTTTCGCCCCCAAAGAGGAAACGAGAGGCAGAGGGTGAGGTCAGAGTCTCCCTGTGTTCCTCTCGCTCTTCCTCTTCTTTCTTCCTCTTTTTTTCTAGGGTCTTTCGCTCCCGAAGAGGGAAGGAGAGGCAGAGGGTGAGGCCTGGGCGAGAGGAACATTGAGGATCTCTCTCTTCCTCATTTTTCTAGGGTCTTCCGACCCCAAAGAGGGAGAGAGAGGCAGAGGGTGAGGTCCGAGCGAGAGGAACACAGGGAGACCCTCGCTCTTCCTCTTTTTTTCTAGGGTCTTTCGCTCCCAAAGAGGGAAGGGGAGGCAGAGGGTGAGGTCTCAGCGAGAGGAACACAGGGAGACTACTCGCTCTTCTCTCGTCTCTCTCCATTCGCAAGGGTTTTTCTGGTGCCTTTTGCTCCCAGAGAGAGAGAGAGAGAGAGAGAGAGAGACAGATTGTAAACCCTGAAGCAAGAGGAAAACAGAGAGTTCCTCCTCCTCCTGCGCAAAGGTCTTCCTAGGGTCTTTCCCTCCGAGAGAGCGAGACACGAGTGGCCAAAGTTTGAAGCAAGAGGAAAATAGATGATCTCTCTCTTCCTCTTCTTCATCCCTCTCCCTCCCGCCGCTCTCTCCGTTCGTTTGCCCTCACAGAAAACCACCTACCGACTCACCGAACCACTTCCGCCCTCCAACGTGTGTGTTATCGTACCGGTTTCGCGATGCCAGCCACCAAGGAGATATCCTGCAGCTCTCTTCCGCTGCTGGACCGAGCACTCCGAGAACCCCGGTCTCCCCAGGGAACACCGACTATTAGATCCCCAACCCCCGCTGCTTCTCCCCATCCCACGAACTTTGAATTTTACACCGAACTACCCTGGACGAAATAGAACAAATCTGCCGGCAGACGGTTGATCAGTTTCACGCTGCGGTCGACGGTTTTTTAAACATTTTTTTTTATGCCGAATTTAGCAGAAATTTTCGGTTTTGCAAGTTGCAAGCGTTCGTAGATAATTAAATCGCGGATTTTATAACAAACATGGTTTGGATAATCGAAGAATCAAAATATTGCCAACGTCTTAAAATTATTCCAGGAAGAGTGAACGTGTATCTGACTCCCATCTGTTGCAATTGGTGCAGGAAATATTGCATAAAAATCCGCAGTCCAATGATGAGAATGTTGTTTACGAAATATATATTGGGAAAATAATTCTGAAGAGTTCCGATTAAACGAAGAAGAATTAACGCTGTCATTTCTCTGTTGTTTCAGTTTCCTAGATAAGGTAGCGATTGTTAAACAACCGGATTACACCCCCACGGAACAGGTAAGCGTATCCCCGTTGCAATGATCAATTTGGCTGTGTGTGTTTCACGATTGTTGACGCGTGTGTATCTGTTGCAGGACATCCTGAGGTGTCGTGTCCTCACGTCCGGTATCTTCGAGACGCGGTTTCAAGTCGACAAAGTAAACTTTCAGTAAGTCCCCGTGTGCGTCTCTCTGCCGATAGCTCTCTCTCGTCGCTTTCCAGCGTCGTCTAACTATATATAGCCGACGTATTACAGTAACATCGGCCGACGATAAATATAACGCGAAGCAGCGACGCGCGTCTCATCCCCGGCCTGTGTCCTACGGTTCTCTTCTCTCTATGCGTGTTTTTCTGTATATATATATGTGTGTGTGTGTGTGTGCACGTACGTTGTACACGAGTGTATGTACGTTTGGTTGATGTGTAAGGGTGGGGAGTCTCTCCGTGTGTGTATTAACAGTAACACACAACGGGCGACTTAGGTGAACACGCTGTGTGCATGCACAGCGAAATCCGTTAGCCGCGTTAACGCCTCCGCAACTTTATTATATTTCCCCCTTTTTTTTCCGTCCGCTCGACGGACTCGGATTCTCCGCTCCACATTGTCCTCGCAGCAGCGTTTTTCTATTGGCAGAAATTATCGAATCGATTCTAGCACTCGCTGCCCCGGGGTCGAACGGGCCCTGCAGTCTTTTTATCCTCGGAGAGAAATATAGAGAAAGAGAGAGGTGCTTGAAACGCTCCGAAAATAACTGTTTTATAAGTCGATTGCGGGGAAGCCGAACGAAAAAATTTATTAATACTTTTCATTTCAACCCTTCGCACCCGGAGATTCTTCTCGTATTTGTGTAGTTTGGCGCGTACGAAGTGTCCGATTTGGTCAATGTAAAAATTGCGAGACGCGGGAACTTATTGAAATTACTAAGAAATTACGCCCAAACATTTTTGCCATTTTATTCAGGCTGTCGAAAGAGCTATTAACACTAGAAGTGCCGAGCACTAAACGTGTACCCCTTCTATAACTGTCGTAACACTGACAAGGGAAGGACCCTAAGTGTACGACTTCGATTTTGATAATTTTTTGTGAGATGATGGTACATGGATCCCTAATTATGTATGCAAAATATTAGGTGTAGTTACTCAATAGTTTTAAAGATATAATCAATTAAAGTTCATACCTTGTTGATATACCATGATCTGAGCTGTAGTTTTCGAAGATGAAACTGTAATTGTTTATATCTTTAAAACCATTGAGTAACTAGACCTAATATTTTGCATACACAATTAGGGATCCATATATCATCGTCTCACAAAAAATTATCATCGGTTTTATATTTTTCGTCTTAGAATTATTGAAATTACGAAGTTGCTTACATGGAAATTGATTCGATAAATTTCTTTATCCAAGCATATATTGTTATTACACCCGCACATAATAATAACAAAATTGCAGTTATTTAATAGAGAAGTTCACTGGCACAATTTTTATAATTTTAATATTTCTAACATACCAAATCAGTAGCAAGACATTTCGACTCATCCGGTAGTTCTAGTGTTAAAAAGGTTATGGATCAATCGCCGGTGGGTAACGCGTTAAAATCGGACGTTTCGTATGCAACAACATTAAGTTATTATTTATACCGTATTTATCGATTCGGCCGATGAACGGCTCACGTGCGTACACCGTGACGGGTCCGTGGATCGAAGGAGAAATGATCGTATCGATGATTGCAGTATGTTCGACGTCGGTGGCCAGAGGGACGAGAGGAGAAAGTGGATACAGTGCTTCAACGACGTAACGGCAATCATATTCGTAACGGCGTGCAGTAGTTATAACATGGTACTCAGGGAGGACCCGACGAAGCTCCGACTCAGAGAGAGTCTCGATCTCTTCAAAAGCATTTGGAACAATCGGTACGGTAACATACATGCCCGTCTTCGACTCTTTTATCAGCTGGTAGCAAAAAGGGTTGAGCGGTGTCACGATCTATCTTAAAAATATGTAAAAGTCCCTCTGTTTGACCAGTGTCTCGTTTCTGTTGCAGGTGGCTCCGCACAATTTCCGTAATCTTATTTTTAAACAAACAGGATCTATTAGCGGAGAAGGTAAAAGCAGGCAAGCACAAATTAGCGGACTATTTCCCAGAGTTCTCGCGGTATCAGACGCCGGACGAACCCGGCGTGCCCGCGGACACCTCGGAACCTCCTGACGTCATAAGGGCCAAGTACTTCATTAGGGACGAGTTTCTGGTAAGCGAGACAATAGGATCGGAACACCTGCGAACTCGTTTTGCATGAACGACGCCGCTATTGTTCGGCCACGTCAACACAATCCGCTTGGAAGTCTCGTACAGCTGGAACGGTGTTCATTCAAAAATTCTCAGCTGCCCGAAAGAATTCTGTGAACCCTGATCCACCCCAAAACAACCCTCGCAACACACCGGAGCTAGAATAATCAGTCAAAATCAAATTCAAAAGGGAAAGAATCCAAGCATGCTCTAAGACAGGCCTGGGCGACGCTGGCTCACGGAACAGATGAGTGGACGTGGTGGGGACTGTCCTACCGAGCAAGAGAAGAAGAGAAGCAGCCACATCTGTTTCGCGAGCCAGTGTCGCCCAGGCCTGCTCTAAGAAATTCTCTGCAACCCAAAACAACCCCCACAACACACCAGAGCTAGAGTACTCGGTCAAAATCAAATTCAAAAGGGAAAGAACCGCAGCGAGTTACTTTCTCCGTTACAAATTACACTTCTAACCACACTTTAAGAAATTCTCTGCTACCCAAAGCAACCCCATGATCCACAACACACCGGAGCTAGAATAATTGATCAAAACCAAAAGAAAAAAAACCGCAGCAGGACAATAGCGAGTAAGCGAGGCCGATTAGCGGGTCGATCATCCGTTGCGCCATCCGAGAGGGACGTTTAACCTTATCCTGGTGCTCTGTTTGTTTTTTCCAGCGTATAAGCACGGCGAGCGGGGACGGCAAGCACTATTGTTATCCGCACTTCACATGCGCCGTCGACACGGAGAACATCAAGCGGGTGTTCAACGATTGCCGGGACATCATCCAGCGTATGCACTTGCGCCAGTACGAGCTCTTGTGACTTCGTTCCTGCGGACGTGTCCTGTCAGCAGCGGTTCGCACCACCGGAGTCACGATAACGCTCGGTCTCGAGCCGATCATGCGAGTCGAGCGGCTCGTGCAGTGGGCGATCTGAAAAACGCGTTGTCGCGTGGTTCGCGACGGGTCGCGTCGGACCCGGTCCGGTACCGGTCCGGGTGCCGATCGATGTGGATCCGTGTTGGAGAGGATCGCGAGACGACGCGCGACGCGATCGACGAACGACTACTATTGACAGCAACGACGACGACAAAGACGACGCGAAGACAGAGACGACTTCAAACACGCAGACAACTAACCGTCGATCTTCGCTCTTCCTCGACGGAACGGTGACCCGAGGAGGGAACGTTGATGAGGGTCTCCGGAGGTTCCAGGGGGGTACATCTGTCTCGCTTGCGACGAACAGCGTCTCTTTTTGCACAGAACCGCTTTACTAACGTCATTGGTGTACAAGCAAACGCCCCTCAAAGCATTCTACTATCGTTACCGATCGTCTACGACAGACAACATCTTCTTCTTTTCTCCCATCCCAGCCTCCCTCACTTTCCTTCTTTCCGTTCAATCGCTGATCGACTGACTCTCCCGTTTCAGGCTCGGCGAGAGTGTGCTGAAAGGGAACAAGCGTTCGCGGTCTTTTCTTCTCTTTGTACCGTTGTCGTTCTCATTGGCTGTAGCGCGACGGTACGGAGGGAAGCACGGCTGGCACACACCGCGCGCGCGATACGGTGTACAATGTTCGTCGCTGAGAAACACGTGCAATTTTACCGATTACCTCGTTAATTTTATTTTTCTTACGCATCAATTCGTTGATAAGAGTGCAAACGAATGGATGGTGCGCTATCAAGTAACGCACCGGCTCTGTTCCCTCGTGTCTGGCACACTCGTCGACGCGGTCTCTTCTTTTCGATTGTCGCGTTCGGGTCGTAGGCGTTAAGAGCGTTTCCTGAAGACTTAGGCAATTTTCCCCTCGATGAAAAGTCCCCTCTTTGAACGTTTCTTCTCATTTCTCTCATTTTTCCTTGCCATTCTTTTCTGTTTCAGTTTTTGTACTCGGTTCTTCGAATCTCTATGATTTATACCCCATCCCCTCGTAAACCGAGAAACTACTGTCCCATATTGTCCCGTACTGTCTCCTCCTCCTTCTCCTCCCTCTCCCAAATCGCCATTTTTTGATTACGATCTCTCTCCGTGTATTTCCGCGAACGAATTAATTTCCCTCGACTTCCGAATCTCGACTTTTAAATCGCATTGGCCCGACCCGTAGGAGTCTCAGCCGCACCTTTTTACAAGAAGAGTATTTTGTGAGATTTTACAGTATTTCGAAGAGCGTTTTAATTATATAACTATGTATCAAATATGTACAGGGTGACCGTCCACAGATTCATGTTTTTATGTGCGTTTCCCGATGGATCGAGATTCCTCTCACTTTTACGATTATCGTTTTTACCGATTCTTCTTCTTCTTCTTCTTCTTCTTCGTTTCTTTTTTCCATTTTTCGAGAATACGTTCGAACTCGTGTACTTAGAGGCACACACACACGCATCTAAACAGATACACTATCGCATATTACCGAACCACAAACAGAACAACAACAACAAACAAGCAAACACACACTGTCGTCGTAGGATAATGTTTACGTATGTGAATCCTGTGCAAGAGATGTGCCACGTTGAAAGAGAGCAAGAAAGGAAGAGAGAATCCGCGTGTGTACGTGTGAATGTATCTATGTATGCCTGTGTGTGTATGCGTGAAAGAGAGAGGGAGAGGAAAAGAGAAAAAAAATACTAGAAGAGAGAAACAAAAATTCGTTTTACACGTACACTTTTTGACTAGCGTTTAGGCTCCAAACTTTACAATCAAAGTATGTCAATGTAAATGTTATAAAACATACAGAGGTATAATATGTTGCTTATTTATTCGACTTCGTAATGTAAAGTATCCCGCGTCTCTCGTTTATTCCGAACGAATGCTTTCGTGTCCCGGGGGAGTATATACATAACTATATAAAAATAATGAACGACACAACTACGACACGATCGAAAAACGTAATTCGTGTACAAAAATCTCGGGGGCAGAGGGCTGACGAAGGGCGCGCGGAATGAAAAATCCCTCGGACCCGCGCGCGCCACCGTGTCTGTGCAATTCGATTCATTCACGACGACGCCGTTTGGACACCCTGTATATCGCAAATTCCACCATCGAGTTTCCCCATTGAATATTCAGACGCGATCGTGTACACGCTCGCCGCTTTCTTTCGACCGTTTCCGGTACGCGCACGCCGATAGAAAAAGGCGATCTTCGAACCCCATAAGACGTTCCACCCCCGTGGGGCGGGATCCTCAGGGTTCGAACCGTGTTCGAGTCGTTTTCAGGAAAAGGTTTCAGGCTTGGTCTTTCAATGCAACAATTCCTTTGCTGGAGGTTTATCAACACTTGGATAGTGAATAGACTGAGGATCTTGGAGCAACATTCTATCAATATTGGAGTAGAGGGAAAATTAATTTCATCAAGTGTAAAGTTCGGATAAAGTGCGGATTTTGTGCATTAATGAGAAAAATGGTGCAATTTAAATTAATGAAAGAATTGAAAAAATTTAACCCTCTGCACTCGGAAAACTAAACATTTTTTCTAACCTATAGTATTTCATTTTATTCAATTTGCTCATGCAATACTCAAATGTTTAGTAATTTATTTGATACGAAATCATTTACTAACGTAATAATTATTTTACATTACTGTTATAGCAATATTTAGTGGCGGCTCAGAGTCGCCACTCGAGTGCTAAGGGTTAAAAGTGCTGATGTACTATTTTCAGCTTGTTCGAATTATCTAAAGAATAGCTACTATGTCTTGCAATTGACGCAGACAATTTTTATTTTGTGTAAAGATCCGTGGTCTATTTATTAGAGTGATTCGGGAGGTATGTGGCACCTCTTTCTCTCGCCGTGTGCGCACGTAAAACGTAGGCTCGCACCGCGAAGCAGCTGGATCAAACCGCGGATCGGTAGATCACACGCGACAGCTACTTTCCTGATAGGAAAACGAGACTATCGCGCGAAACTGAGCGAGAAACGAAGAAGCCAGGTTTCTGACTACCGCTATCCTCCTGTTATCGTCCTGCTCCAGACGTATCCTGTAAAATTCGATCGCTCTTTCATTTTCGCTTCTCTCTCAAACGCTTGTCCTTACTAGTGCATCAAAAATCGCAACACCTCAAAACAAACTAAGTTAGCACTCTAGAGAAATTGTCACTGTACTGTGGATGTTCAGACACAGTAATTTTCAATTATCATCAAATCCTCAAGGATTCTAAAGTTTCTAAACATCTCCAGTTCAGTGATCACTAGACTGCGGATCTTTATGCGTTTACAGGAAAAATGTCAAAAATTGAAGCTGTCAATGTATGATCCATCTTCTATGAAAATCATTAAGGTTAAGAATAACATTCTTTTTCTTCAGTGTTCATTCTTCATTATTTTGCATAAAGATCCGCAGTCTAGCGACCGCGATCGATTTGTTTCTGAACTGTTGCAATTGTTGGGCGCAGTAGTGCTGTCACTAAACTGCGGATCATTGTGCATTTATGGCGCCTGTAAATTCGTCGAGTCCGAGGAAGCAGTTTACGAACACCGGAGTTATGGCTCCGACTAAAAATTCTCTGTAAAACAGCCAACCAAAATTAGTATAATTGAAGCTCTTAAATTTCTTTAATATTTTTATTCCTTAAATTACAAATCTCCATTTTTACCATAAATGCGTGTGACCCGCAGTCTGGCGACGATCACGCGAGCGACGAGAGGAAGAGTGTGTGTGCTCGCGGAACGTTCCTCGATTCAATTAACGATCTAGCCGTTGCGTTTCCTGTGTTCACGTTTAGACCAGAGATGGGCACAATTTTCTTCGACTAAGTAGATAAAAAGCGACTAGGCGAATACAGTCATTTGTACAGTATATACATACATCTATATATACATATACCTATTCTATTTTGTAAATTAGACTTCGCCGAGCAGAATGTGCAACAGGTTATTTCTCCTTTCGTTTGATCGACTTTTTCTTCGCGCGCTCGAGAGAATCCTTCTTTCTATATCAAAGAAAGAGACACGTTCGTGTGTGCTGAACACGATTGTGTCTGAGAGAATTGTGGTGTCGCGTTTCCACGGAAAGGGAAAGTGTATCAACGTGGTCATTCTCGAGGATCATACGTCGACGGATTCGTATTCTCGCCACGACACGAGTCCCGCCACCCTCGTAAATGTACTCTCGTGTAATATCAATGTGTAATGGGGCCCGTGTGCGTACATCTATATGTATACCTATCGTACTAATCACATAACCGGCAAGCCATAGTATTTATACGCGTTGCGAGGTGTTATTTTTACTGTGCAACTTGTAACTTGAGCGAGAGCATGCGAACGAGAGAGAGAGAGAGAGAGAGAGAGAGAGAGGGGGGGGGGGGGTGGAAGACATAAGAAGGATTGCATGGATGTGAGAAATTAGAGAAAGTGAGTACTATTAACTGTCGATGAAACTTCCGTGAATTAATTGTTCACCCAGCACAAAATATATATATATATACAGGGTGTCCTGTATATTCCCCACGCAAACTTCACCTGTCAACAGCTAAAAATAAGATCACGCGAACAGGAAGTGGTTTTATTTGAAGCTGTGGCACGGCTCGTGGGGCAACTTAGAGGGCAAGTGCCCATGGAAAATCGTTTCTCGTGTATGCCAGCGCGTGTGTGGAAGGGGTACGATGTTCTTACACGTTTTCTTTTCGTTTCTCTCTCCTCCGAGGGCTTCTTTCGCGATAGAGAACGCCATGTTCCACCGGAAACGGCGGAACTACGCGCTTAGGGTTGCGGCGTCACGCGAAATCGTTTGGCCATTCGACGTTTCAACACTTCTGTCACCTAACATCGTCGCTGTATCGTCTTCTCCGATTACGCGCGCGTTAGAACGCTGATAATCGACCCTGCAGAGGCACTCCGTTCGTCAGAAATTCTACAGACATTATCTAAAATACTTTCAACTATATACTTCGTGCTTACACTGTGCATCTGTGCGAAAAAAATTCAGGAACATACGTATTTGAGGTTATTTAATACAAAAACCGGTGTGCAGTCAGTGCAGTGTTGAAATTCAGAATTGCGAGGCATTAGGCACTCCGTTGGTCAGAAATTCTGCAAAAATAACCTAAAATACTTTCAATTATTTACTTCGAGCCTACACTGTGCATCTGTGCGAAAGAAATTCAGAAACATTCATGTTTGCGATTGTTTAGTGGACAAATCGATGTGTAGTGGATCTGTGCGTAACTGCAGGGTTGAAATTCGGAATTGCGAGTCCCGTCGACGTACCAGGCGGGAGACTGACTAATTAACGATTCACCGAACGATTTCCGTGGCCACGATTATTAACCGGACTGCGGATTTTTATGCGGAACACGATTTTTCAAAGGCTGAACTTTCGTTCTCTTCAATAGCTCCGACACTTTATGAGCTACGGCCGCGTAAAAATCGGCAGTCCATTTACAACGTATATACATATATATGTATGTGTGTGTGTGTATATACGCCGATCGCACAAGTTTTCCTTTTTCTTCGTACGTACAATGTACCAGAGGCATGTGAATATGTACATGTAAGAGCCGAGCGGTGCAAGTAATTATTATTATCATTATTATTTTGATTTGTAAATACAAGGAACGGCAGGTTCGTGCAGACACACGGACGCTCGGAGCCCGTACATCGGTACACGATTTTGTACGGAATCACTTCTTTCTCCTTGTGTTCAGTGTTCGAAAGAGAGAAAGATTTTCAGCGGGAAAACCGGTATTAGTGAGAAACCTGTCCGGTGCGGTATAGTTTCTGCGCTCGTTCGAACATTGTCCGCGAGCTGGACAATTGAGAAACTACAAAGAAGTATACACGCGGTGTAACCCGCGTAACTCGCCGTGTTCGCGTTTATGTTAAGGATACAGAGTCATTTATTGTGATCGTCTTATCGTTACACTGTTATTCGATAAAAAAAAAAAAAAGAAATAATGAGAACAGAAGAAAAGAGAGAGAGAGATTGTCTTTACACAGTCGGGTTTTTCATTGTCATATTAGTCATCGTCGGCGTCGGTAAACGCCGTTGTTCATCGTCATTAGAAAGCTATCTATCTCGCCTGTCGACCAGCGATATCGCGTAACGATGCGGAAAATCGGCTGGTCCCTCTCTTCACCTCGGTCCTCGTAGAATTTCGAGTCGCGGACTGGCAATAAGTTCCATTTGTATCTTCGATCTGTAACGTCCGCGATCGTATCGGTGATTCCGGATGTCTCCCGATTGTGGATCGTGCCTTTTCTCATTGTACTTCTCTATTTGTCGACTGTTTCCGTTGGTTCTCTCCGTGTTTCGTCGAGGATACAAGGTCGCCGCTGATCAGACAGCCAGTCTCGGGACGGTCTTACGTCGCGTCAATTAACCTGGACGAGTTTACTCGTCCGTTTCGGAATGGACTTGTGGGACTCTTCGCTTCTTTCAACCTCTCCGACCCTCGCTTATCCGTTCTCCGGATTCATCGCCGTTTTATAACGATCAGAACGTTTGCCTACTGACCTTCATTTCTGTTGCTTCGCTAATTGTAAACGAATTGGTCAGTTCTCCCTTTCAGGGGCTGTTCTCCTTTCTCAATAATGCGAAGATGGGGTTCTCCAGTTTCAAAAACGTTAGACAAAAGATCGATCTGGACCGCAGTCGTCCTCAGTTCTATTTTTACGTTTACGAGGCGTCATTTGCATTATCATATAAGCTGTGCAGGTAGCTACAGTAATGTCGCGATCTAAGCGCGACGGAGCTCCGCGATCTAAGTCAGTTCGTCTACCCCTTCCACTGGGGGGCGTATCCCGTTGCTGACCAAGAAGTAATCCGATATCTGGTCTTAAAACTTCTTTATTTTACATTACTTTCACCAACTTATTTGTGGCATTGTTCTCGGATTAAAATCACACTAAACGCGATATAATTTCAACTGTATTTAGTGGTTTAATTGATAAAGAAAGAGAAACAGCTACCGCGACGGTTGACAAAAATTCCAAACTTATTGGATTGTTTAAAATACCGAAGTGATGCTACCTTTTTTATTTTCAATTTTCTTACATGTATATGATAAATTATAAATTTCACATGTACAGTAAATAAGGGTAAAATTGCATCTTGTTTGGTGCCATTTCAATCAGAAAACTGTCGCAAATATATCGATAAAATTTCATTAAAAATAAATAAAACATAAAGAAGTTTCATTATTGCGCTAGTGTTGTCTGTCCTTTTCTACAAAAAATAATAGTATCCCTTCACGACCTCTGTCACAGTACAGAACCGAGAATCTGTTTTTTCAAATTCCTGGTAAACGTAAAAGTAGGACTTTTGAGAGCGATCGCGATCAAGATTGATTTTCTAACTACCGCTTTTGACTGCTGAAGAACTCCATCTTTGCATTCCTGGAAAGGAGAACACCCCCTTAATTGGATCGAAACTTCACCTGGCCACAGGTGGGAACCTTGTCTTCAGGTTCGTCTGTCTCGAACGTAAGATCGCTCGGATGAATATGAACGAACGGCAGGCGTGGGCGGAGCCTCCTGGGCCACCGAAACCACGCCCACTTTTCAGTCACTCTACACAGAGAGAAAGAAGAAAAGACGATCTTCTACCTTTTACTCTTATTTCCCCTGAGGCGTCGTTCTTTGTCGCTATTCGTGGTTCTCTTTGAACTTGGAGCACCGAGACCACGCCCACTCGAGGCACTTTACACAGGGACAAAGAATAAAGGACGATCTTTTCTCTTTTTCTCTGATGTTTCCTAGAGTCGCTCATTGCCCATGCCTGTACGACGATCAGTGCTGTTTGAACACCTTTCCAATCCTCGGATCATGTTCGCCGGGATCCAAATCGCGTTCGAAAGCCGTCAATCGGAGGAAATGGCCCTCGCGAGTTCGGTTCGCGAGCTGGACCAATTTGCTCCGAGGAGAAAAGACTTGGAGCAGGCATGGGCAGAGATTGCCCTGTGAGGCGTTGACCTCTCTGGCTCCGTAGAAGTCGGGGGCAACTGAACCACGCCCACTCGGGGCAATCTGTAAAAGAAAGGCGTAGTCTCTCCTCCTATGACACAATCTGCTCCGAATAATTGCTCCCAGGGGCAAAAGCACGTTGCCCATGTCTGACATAGTGTTTACATATAGGGTCGACGAGAGAACTAGCGTATCCTAAGCAGACGCTCGTGGTCATTTTTGATAAAAATGGTGGCCATTTTTTATAAAAATGGCCAGACTCACCTCGAAAGGTGAAAGCCACGTATTGTTTAACAAGTTAGCGACAAGCGAACGAAAAATGGCTGCCGAACAGAGGCGATTTGGAGAGCGGTGGACACCGAGGGCAGCATGGCCGACCGGAAGTCGCACGAGAAACAGGAAGTAGCAAGGGAAACGAACGCGAGATCGCTCCGATTCAAAACTTGTTCGCGTATAAATGTATTTTCCACATGTAATAGTCCGATGGGGGAAGAGAAACTGAGAGAGTGAACGGTTCTCTCTCTCCCTCCCTCTCTCTCTCTCTCTCTCTCTCTCTCTCTCTCTCTCTCTCT
>CM052317.1:3066407-3081407 GCA_028455605.1 Lasioglossum malachurum
AGAAAAATTTTCCAAAGAAAACAGTGTGGTTTTGCAAGGTGAAATATGAAAAATATTATGTACGGACTGAAAGGTAACCCTGTGATGTCCAGCCCCCTAGCAGCAACGTCAGTACAGATCAGGAACTTCACTTCCTGTTTCTTGAACTTCTCCAAATTAGCTTTACGTTCTGGGGGTTTTCTGTCGCCATGAAGACACACGCAAGAGAAATCTTTCCCTCCAATCTGCTTCAGATACCGTTCCAAGTTGTCGCAATCTATCTTCGTTCTACAAAAGATTAGGGCTCTGTCCATATTATTTTCCACAATAGCACGAATACAGTATTCTCCCTTTAATATCTTCACAGCTTCCGACAATGTCTCTGTAAAAACATTCGATCATAGAATCTTGAAACAGGAACAAAATTTTTAGAAAAATATTCTTCAACTTCACCTGGAGTGTTGCCACCGGGTACTATGTTGTCTCTCTCGTGGACACCATCGGTTACTATGTGTGTCCTTAACTTATGCCAGGCCCTGTCCTTCTGAGGGTCTACAGTTACAACAACGTGGTGGACTGTCTCGGGTACTGCGTCTTCGCCTTTCAAATCCACCCACGTCGGGAAATGCATCAGTCTTCCGGCCATGTTTTTCACATCGAACGAATGCAACGTGGCTGAACACACTATCATCTGCAGTCGCTTCCCGTCGGATGTGATTTTAGGAATTTGTTTGTATAGCCGATCGATTAGGCTGCTGTATCCTTGCTTCAGCAGACCGTCGGCTTCGTCCAGAATGAAGAATCTGGAGACCAGGGAAATTTAATGGTAATTCGTTCGTAGTTCCGATCCGATTAAGGGGTATTCTCCTTTCAAGGGTGCGGGATGGGCCCTCCCTTATTTTCATAAGGGTATTTTCATAAAGCTGCGACAGCTACATGCTGCCGAATAATGTAAATTACGCCTCGTAAACATAAAAACAGGACTTTTGAGGGCGACTGCCGCCTAGATTGATCTTTTGAATAATGCAAATAACGAAACCTATCCAATATCAGAGCTCGGTCATTAACTGGTACCTGCAATGAGTTAGCGACAAGTAGCCGCCTTGAATCAGATCTTCTAAACGTCCTGGCGTTCCAACTACTATATCTACGCCAGAATTCAATATGGATATCTGTTCCTTCACGCTGACTCCACCGATAACTAATAGCTCCCTGATGACAGGATCCTTCAAGTACTTCTTGAACTAAAATTTAAGAAAACATTAGGTTAGTTCAGAAGTTCATGCCCAATTCCTTGTTATTTTAATACGAAATAGGGTTTTTAATTTTTGCAGACAAATTTGAAGGAAGTGGTACCAAATAAAATCCTATTTTCATTGGCAGTAACTAGACTGCGGATCTTTATGCAATTTGCAATTTTTGTAGACGAATTTTAAGAAACTCGTCTACAACTTAGGTCCGAAATGAAATAAAATCTGTGTACGAATGAACATTTCATCCGCAGTCTAATTATTAGTTACTGGTAAGTGTCGACATACTTTTTGGATTTGATTAAAGGTTTGCTCAGCCAGTTCTCTAGATGGCTCTATAATTATGGCCTGAGGAGCATTACATTTCGGTTTGCCAACCTCCTTGCTTCTGGCGGTGCTGGTCACTGGATTTTCTTTTACAAATTCTTTCGGAGCAGAAGCGACAGCCATATAATCGTCACGAGGAGCATATTTGAATGGCTGTGCTCCGAAATTGAAGGACATCTCTGAATTCTTCAAGACAACAGCTGGGTAATAGGTCTGAGACTTTTGTTGCGCGTTTAGAGTGAACGCTGTACCAAGATTGACGCCGTTCTTCGTGTAACTAATTTCTCCCTTGTCGAGATCCAAGTAACATCCAATCACGTCGTGCGTGCCGAAAGAGTCGCCGTAGTCTGTGAATTCTTTCGCATTGGACTTTTTACCAGTCCCACCGAAACCAAAGCCGAACTTATCAGTGCCCAAATCCAAGCTAGCCTGCGAACACATTTATGATTTAATTGTGAACACATTTAGTGTTCATCATCAACATCAATGTTGTCATTTCTGTAAATGCTTCAATTCTCACCTGAGACAAGGACCAGCCAATACGGCACAGACCTTCGTCGGTTACTGTAGCTTCATAGAAGTATTTCTTATTTCCCTGGACTCCTTTATTCGCGCGACCACCGTACCAGCTTTTCTGTTCACGGCTCTGGCATCTCAAACCATCTGGGGTTATTGCCAATGGTATGCCTCTATCAAATAAACTTAGAGCCCAATGTGTGGCTGTAAATTATTAATAATTGAGTACAAGTTGAAAGGTATAAAACATATGAAATAAGAAACCCTTACAAGGTTTCGATTGTGTGGTCGCAGAACTAGTTGCTTTCCCAGATTCAAAATCCTTCAGAGTTTCCCACACTATTTGTATAACGGGTAAACAGAAGGCACCAGTCTTTCCGCTGCCAGTTTCTGCAGCCATTAACACATCTCCACCGCCAAGGATTAGCGGTATTGCTTCAGCTTGCACGTCCGTTGGCAATCTACAATTTAAATAGCAAGGTAGATCCAGGTTATAACAGTTGTAATTACAACTACAGTTAAGTAAATTATTATATATTATTTTATAATATTCTCTGGGGAATACGCACGTCCATTCCATTTCGTCAACTGCAGTGGCAATTTCTCCCAGCACTCCCATTTCTGAAAATAAAATGTATAAAAGACTTTGACAGTCGGGTATATCGTTGACAACACGTTGCGTTTGATTTGTACAATTATGGGAATATTTACCCTCGAACGCTGCCATTATCGCGAAACGATGGAGCGTTTCTTTTTGTTAGACAAATGTTAACGACAATAAATTAGACAATTTTGTGCCGGTGATTTTGTGAATGCTATTCACCTGTATTCACCGCCGTCAATATGTGATGCAATTCACTGCATTTTCCGCTAGGATCGCGCCTTGCACGACATTTGAAAAAAGAGTAGGGATATAACAAGAAGCGACACAGCGACACTCCAGGCGGTACATTTGATTAGTGATGTGGATCTTTACGCAAAAGACGCAGGAAGCAGGAACTACATAAAAATTCCTTTATATTAATAATTTGAGTTAACAACGTTCTCTTGTCATAAATGTTTATAATATAAGTTATGTATATGTATATACATGTACAATATACACACACACACAATTTCTGTATCAATCTACAATGAATAAATAAAGACAATGCAATAAAAAAGCATATTTGCGTATATATTTATTGAACCACCAATTTTTCCCAAACTCCTAACATGTCGTAGAATCCACAAAAATATACGCCCGTCTAACTTGTCATTGAGTTACTGTACTGATTTGGAATCGCAAAAGTAACGAAACTTAGAAATCAAAAAAGAGCACATGATATCGAAGGAGGTGGCACTAAATTCAGTAGTATAAGTCAACGATAAGTCAGAAGCTAGAAAAATTTTCGAAAATTCAGTAGTACAACTCAACGACAAGTCGAAAATCTCGAAAATTGATTTTTGTATTAGGAGAATATGATAGTAAAGGAGATGGCACTAAATTCAGTAGTGCAACTGAACGACAAGACAGACCGTTGAAAATTGGTGAAATTTTTCGAAAATTGTCCTTACCTCAACGATGATCCAGGCGGCACAACAGGCGGTGCAAGGTAAGAAAAGGGAAGGTGTGTAAAGGAAATTAAATAACTTTGTTGCTACAAAAATATAGTAGTTGTACAAAACTTTATTGCCCACTTATCCAGATAGCACAGCCTGACCGAGGCCACCACCTGACCAAACCTGCAAGGCCCCCGACCTACAGGTTACAGGCTAACTCAATGCTTGGCTCGTCTCGAGGCCCAGGCCGGTTGATTCGTGCCGGATTTTTATGCGCGCAATGGCCCGGATATAGCTTTTCCCATAAGACGCAATGTTAATTCGGTCACGAATTATTTGCTCTTCCTAAACGTCCGTACTGCGCCATTTCGTGCAGCGGTAAAACGCTCAAACTGTTAGCCAAATTTAGTTCGGAATCTACCGCTAGATGGCGTTGAAAGTACCTGCCAGGGTTCCACTGTTACCGACCTGTATTTCTCTGTCGGTAACATTCGGCTAACAGTTTGAACGTTTTCCGCTGCAAGAAATGGCGCTGTACGTACGTTTAGGAAGATCAAATAATTCGTGCCGGAATTTGCATTGCGTCTTATGGGGAAAGCGGCACGAATCATTTGCTGCTGTAATTAATATCCAATGCTCTTTATTTTTCATCAATAAATGTAAACATAATGTGTCAGAGAATGAATAATAACCAATTAATTTCTGGCAGAATTTACTGCAAATTGTTACGATTAGAAACTATTTACAGATGAAAGCTTCGAGAATGGTGTAATTTGTAATACACACGTGTAGACATTGTTTACTGAACACACAGACGGTGTCTGTGCTATTGTTTGAAAAATCATAACACAGCTTTTCATAACCAACAATTATTAACAAGTCCATTGCTTGAATAAAAGAATTGGACTCTATTTCACCTTAAAATACAGAAATTACGTTCTTGCCAAGCCAATAAACTTCCAAGTCTCAATATTCAGTAACTGGTACCTTAACCCTATCTATAACATAAACTAATTTCGTTCATGAAATAAACTAACCGTTTCCTTCATAAAATAAATGAAGAGGTAGGTATATGTTTCTGGGTAAACTACGAATATATTCGAGATTGTGTCGAACGTATTCAGAGCACCGGTCGTTTGATCGCTGCTCGCATAACGCGTTACACGGTTCGTTTATGCGAGCAATGCTCGTCCTCGTGCTTATAAGTGCATGGAAATGTCGATGCGATCGTTTCGAGTAGGTGACCGCATAAATCGCGGCGAGATCTCGTGCTTGTCCAGTGATCCAGGGCTTCATGGAAACGTTCATTTGTCCGTGGAAAAAAGATCGGCAAACAAGCCGACGCTTCGGGATGGCTCCAGAGGAATCGTTTAATTGCTTTCTAATCTCGATCGATTGTATGCAAAACTCTGCGCCGGATTCCCGAGTCCGAACTCGAAGCGATACTTTCATCGGCGACTAAATCGGCGACCGAACTTTCTTCTTGTATCCGGTACCCGCGTGACTATGCGCCGCGTGAAAAACCTGAAAGACGCGCCGACCGACCGTCAGACCTGCAGATCATGCACGCGCGCCGATCTTATAGATCAGTATACACCGACTCCGGTAAAAAATGATAACCCCTTGCCGTGTAATAACGAGTCGGAATCGTGACGAACACTTGAAATGTAATCTGCGGAATGTGAATGTGTTATGTATTTCTTTTAAGACGAAAGAAAATTCATGCATTTTGCTAACAATATTTCAACGTTCAAGTAAATGTAGGTATACTATTGTATTGATACAAACTTTCTGATCTCATCAGTGAAATTATTAAAGATAAAGAAGTTGTAGTTGTTGTGTGTAATCAGGAAAAAAATCGTACGGCAAGGGGTTGATACTTTTAGAGCTTGATAGGTTAGGTTCAGGACTCTTGGCAAACACTTGAAATGTAATCTGCGGAATGTGAATGTATTATGTTTTTCTTTTAAGACGAAAGAAAATTCAAGTATTTGCAAACAATATTTCAACGCGTTCAAGTAAAAGTAGATACTATTGTATTGATACAAACTTTCTGATCTCATCAATGAAATTGTGAAAGATAAAGAAGTTGTAGTTGTTGTAATCAGGATAAAAATCGTACGGCAAGAGGTTAATACTTTTAGAGCTAGAAAGTTATGCAAGTTCGCGCAATAAGAAGACCGAAGGATCTAAATTCTAGATCTCGAGGAATGCAGAAGTTGCCGCACTAAAAGCATTAACACTAAACCTACCAAGCTCTAAAAATAGTCGACATATAATACCTTATAAAAATAACAAGATTAAATTTATTTGAACACTGTGCGCGCGGTTCATATTATAATATCTCCGCTATTAAATGTATTTACTTAATTCATTTACTACGAAAGCATCTTTATAACTTCAATAATGATCTAAAAAAGAAATGATCTAGCGATCGTGTCCCGAAGCCTGTTCGAATATTAATGCGAGTCACAGCGGATCGCGCACGGTTCGTTTCGCTCGACGACGTTCTAAGAATGATTATTTCGGCAGTTCCGAGCAGGATGTAATTTGCATACCACTTTCCCCGAGTCGGGACAGGCCCGTTGCGAGGTTGCATCGAGTAGCTATTTCGCGAAACAACATGTGTCATGTTGTCGTGTCGACAGAGTAAGTGGACACTCGAAGCGGCCATCGACTCTGCGATGCAGCCGCTGTCGCTGTAGCGGCACTTCCGGTGAGAAGAAGAAGAGCGTTTGTCGCCGGACGAATTTCCAGCTCCGGTTTTCCGCGGTGGACGCGAACAAAGGTGAATCCCCAGGTGTCGGTGAAACGTCGAAACGATTGGAAAGAGGCCGTGTCGCGTACCATCACGTATTCTCGTTCCGTGACCCATACCAGCGTCGCCTATCGCCGCGGCGGCGATCATGCTTTGACTCCGAACGTGGCTCGTGCATTCCGCATGTGACAAGAACCACCACGGATTTCGGCTCCAAGCCGCCGTTCAAGGTTTTTGAAGCTGGCTTTGAAGATGGTTTTCAAGCTGGCTTTGAAGATGGCTTTGAAGATGGTTTTGAAGATGGCTTTGAAGCTGGCTTTGAAGCTGGCTTCGGTGCTGTCTTTGAAGCTGGCTTTGAAGTCGAACAAACTATAACGAAATGAATTTTTTTGACGGCTCCTATGAGCACACCCATTAAACTTTGGTAGTGAGCAAGGTAATAGGGAGAGGAATCGTGGGAGATTTCGCGAGAGCGTTCGAGGCAGCTTCCGCCGGCGGCGCTCGACGATTTCCGGTTGCTCGGTCTCATCTGGCCAGTCTAGACGATTTCTGTGGAAAACGGGAAACGTTTCGCATGCCGGACGAGGGATGCCGATCATAGAGCCTTCTGCGACAAGCTGCATCTATCGGTACGAGGAATCCAAGAGTCGTCAGTGTGTTTCTGGAACTCACGTACCATTCGGACGACTCGCGGCAGGGAAGAGGAGAAGGAGAGACAGAAAGAGAGAGCCGCCGCGCCGCGTTGCTTGCTTGCTTCGTTCTTTCGCTTCTTTCCACGAGCTTACCGGTCTAAACAACTCCACCGTTGACAGCAGACTGCTTCCGCCCACTGTCCAACATCCGATCGCCTCGATTTTACCCTCCGCACCGACCTTTCTTCTCTCTCGCAACCCTCGTCGACTTCTTTTCAATCTCTCTTTCGATCATACTACAGTCAACAATTTTATAAAACTTGCAAATTTAGTGTCTTCATTTCCTCACCTGTCACAAAGTAAAAAAATTTTTTATGGAGAAGTCAATGATGGTCCGGGAAAGTAGAGGCTTCAAGCTTTAAAGTAAGCCCAAGTTTAGGTTCGTGCGATTTTTTCTCACGAAATTATGACTGTTCAAACATCGTCAAATATTTTTCGCAAACAGTATTCGACTATTTTTGCGAATCAAGTTTGACGATATTTGAACTGTCATAATTTCGTAAAAAATAATCGTACGGCAATGAACTTGGACTCATTTTAAAGCTTGAAGATTCTACTTTCACACGCCATTCTTCATTTTCCTCTAAGACATTTTTACATGGTGTAGCACATGAGAAACTGGGGTCCCATTTTTCCTCAGAAATTATATGAATTGAAACCTCTGTGGAAACATTAAAAAATGCATTTCGTGAATGAAACTTTCACAGATTTGAAGATTGAAGCCTGCAGTTTGCAAAGAGACCTTAAAAATCGGGGTACGATCTTTTGGGACTGTTCTACAGAACAAAAATGAGGTTCATGTTTGGTCGTCTAAAGTACCTATTATTGCAAAGATGGCAGAGCACCTTCCAATTTAAAGCTTAGTAAAACAACTAGAAAAAATCGTAGATCAAGTTTCTTGGTGTCGTTGTAAAGGGAAAGCTTCAATCGTGAAATCTGCGGTGGTCTGGGCCGCGAGAAAAATTCTTCAATGTTTTCAGAGAACCCTTGAATTGGTAGCTTCAATTGGTTTTCTAAAGAAAACATGTTTTCGGATTTTCGCCTGTTGCAAGAAACGGTAGAATGAATGAAGGTTAGTGAAAGTAGAAGTCTGAAGCTTGAATAGTTGAATTTTGGCGAGGGATCGTGGTTTCGGGTCGCCGTTTCCTGTGCAGTTTGCAGATCGCAGAATAAGGCCGGACTAGATATGCGAGAGGCGTGGGTTCCAAGTACCGGAACGGAACGGAACAGAGAATCGCGAGACCGAGAGAGGGTACGGGGACAAGCTTAGATATTGGGTTAGTTTTTGCCACTGGTTTCTAGTTTCCACAGTGGTGCAATGAGGCCTGCGCTTCCCGTAGACGATCGCCACGTTCCAGATTAAAACTCGCACCGTGACGCGGGCGAGGACGAGGACGAGGACGTAGGATCAAGAAAAAGAAGTGGTCCCCGAGACGATCTTGCGACCCGTTACGGGAAAGTTCGATTTACATCCGACACGATTCAACAACGAATTCGATATTCTCGTGCTCGCAGACGGCCGCGAATTTCCACGGAAAAAAACGTTCGCCATGGTTTTTCGCGAGGGTGCGATAGAATAGATCGGACCAACAACAGGATGCAATCCGGCGCATTCGATTCGCCGCGAATGGCCGGACAACTTTTTCCGCGATTCCCCAAGAAATAAATATAACGCTCTCTCTTCTTCTTCTTCTTCTTCTCTTGATTTAGCTCGAGCGTTTCTCACGAGTAGGTTCGGGAATCGCGGAAATATAATATTTGGACTGCGGGTCTTTATGCAAAATTAAAATTGCCTGCATCGAAATAGAAGTCAAATTGCATGTTATTTCTTCCCTTAAGAGTAGGGGAGAAACCGTATGGAGCGCCATACGTAATACAATCTTTTAACTGTCTGGAAAACCAATTTTTTGCATCCTAATGAGTCCATGATTATTGCTGCACGATTCCCACGGAGGTTTCAATTGATACCATTTTTGAGGAAAATTGAGTCTCCGGTTTCTCGTCTGCTACATCGTGTAAAAATATGTTAGTGGAAAATGAGCAATGGCGTGCGAAACTAGACTCTTCAAGCTTTAAAATGAGCCCAAGTTCATTGTTCTACGATCATTTTTTACGAAATTATGACAAGTCGAATATTGTCAAACTTGATTCCAAAAAGTAGTCTCATACTGTTTATTATTCTAATAATTCTAATAACGTTACAGGGGAGCCATGAATTTGTGCAGTTGATACTCGGATCTCCGTCGATATTTTTCTATCGAGGTTTCTCAGCGGAGACTGGATATCCGTAGAGTCCGGATAGGCTCGGTGGGAACCGGAGCTAAGCGAAACCAAATCATTAAGAGAGAAACGGAGAAAAAGAGGGGAAGAAAGCCTGGAGAGATACCGGTGCACTCGGTACCGGCTCTGGTCCAGCATCTACGTGCCGGTAACTTTATTTCGTCGACTTTTTTCTCGACACGCACGTCGCGGGGCCCCGGACCCCTGTCCTCCACGGGAGATTTATGCTACCGACATTGAAACTAAATTACGCCATAAATTAACCTTAAATTCGTGCTTTCGGTTCGGCCCGGTCTGTTTCCTCTCCTCTCCTGCACAGTCTTCGAGAGTCCCTTTCAAGTCTCTTCCTCTCTCTTTCCCTTTTGCTCGGCCCCTTCCGCCCTTCGACCTTCGAAAATCATTCACCTCCGTATTCTCGCGTTCGAGGACCTTTAAATTTCAATTCGAGCCCTTTCAATCCCACGTTCCGAATCTACCATGCTCTCCCAGTCGCGTCACTGACATAACTTCCTTTTCGAACGACTGGTTTAGAGATCAATATTAGTAGACGGATTTGATTTAAAATATAAATGTTTGATGCTTTGAAGCTGGCTTTGGAAAGCTGGTTTTAAAAAGCTGGTTTTGGAAAGCTTCTTCATCACTTTTATATATACATTAAAAATTAACAATACTTTTGAATGTTTCTAATTGTTTACTGTTTTATATTATACCCAGCTAAGTTTTCCATATGTGCATAAAAGTCCGCAGTCCAGGTATAAATTAGTAAAATTTATACCCAACGAAATAAATTTTGTTGAACTCCTCTCATGGATGCAACGTGAATTACAAATATTAGAATCCGCCATTTTGAACGAAAGAGGATCCAGGGCAGCACTGACTCGGCGTTCAGATCCCTCCTCCTCCTCGTGGTTCCTGTTTTCGGCTATCGATCTTGCGATCGAGCCAGGCTCGCGTTACTCGATCGCAGTAACGAAATAGTAATTATTCGTCCCCGTCGATCGGCCAATGGAAGAAAAATACGGGGTTACGCCGTGACCGTCGGCATGGCGCCCAAGAAACACGAAGGTGATTCAAAGTCGAGGACGAGAATTAAGGATCATTAGCGCCGATAAATCGAAACAAAGTACCGTTTCGGCAGCTTTAATCCCGCGGACGCTCCCGAGGAGCTGTTCCAGCGATAAATTTTCGCCGGGGTGGTGGGCGTGTAATCGATTGCCATTTATTCGTCCGAAGCGTCGCACGCTATTTTCTTCGACAACGGGAACATATTTTCTTCAAACACTACATCGATATGTGTATCAAATCCCATACGAGACTCCTTTTTTACGTGATCAAATTGAAGCGTTTCTAAAAATATTGAAAAATTTTTTCTTCGCCAACGAATCTTCCACTGATTTGAAGATTGAAGTCTCCCGTTTACAAGGACGTCTTAAAAATTGATGTACGATTTTTTTTCATGAAATCATAACCGTTCGAACATCATCAAACATTTTCGAAAAATTGTAAATTTAGTGTCTTCATTGTCCTATCTGTTAGAAAGTGGACAAATTTTTTATGGACAAATTACTGACAGTCTGTCGAAGTAGAGGCTTCAAGTTTTAAAATAAGGCCAAACTCATGTCCGTGCGATTTTTTTTTAAGAAATTATACCTGTTCAAACTTCGACAAACATTTTTCAAATTTGCTATTGAGCGTCGATGAAATTTGTTTAACAGGATTGACAGTGTTTCAATGGATTCACCATTTTGATAGGTGTGTGCTGATGCGACAATTTTATTGACAAACGGAAACTCAAAAGACACTTGCGACCGTCAGGTACAATGATCGTACACGGTACAGCATCCGTGACACATGTTTGCGACGCTCGTGATTTCCCGTTGAAGCGCGCGATCGACTATCGAACGATCGACTCGCAAGCAGAATCGCCAAGACTTGTGTCCCCACTCTACCTTCCCCTTCTACGATGCTACTCCCCACTCCGCCACGAGCTGATCACGTGACATTGTTTCTATTTATCTGGCGACTCTGCTCGCAAACGGCGATACGTATCCCCCGTTTCTGACGTCGTGTTCCTAGCTACCCGATAAAAATAGCAAACAAATTGAAAGCAAATTCAGTGACAAATTTAATTTGTAATTTTCCTTGTCTCGAGCTTTTTTTGTCAACGCTGAATGTTAACACGTTCGCTTGGAAATATTACTTGTACCTCTTTTATTCTATATTGAAACAAGTTTAGAAGAAGAAAGTCCCATAATCTCTGAATATTGTACACCATGATTTTTCTACAGCAAATTAATTTGATAAATAGAATTAATAAAGTTAATTTCACTATCTTTGAGCACGCTGAAAAATAGTTCGTGCATTTAATAAACATAAACGTGCATTTGTGATAGTGGTAGCGAACGTGTCAACGATTTTTACGGGTGTCAGGGAGAACGGCGTATTGGTACGGTAACTGATGAGCGTAAGACTAGCGTGAATAATACCATACGCGCGGAGTATGATCGTGCATCTCGTTCTCCGTCGATCGCGAGGTTCCGTTTTTTTCCCGTCGATCTTGTCCACACCGTAGATTCGGAACAGAAAATAAATTAAACTTTCGACTACGATAAATAACATTCAGAAGCTCGTTCCCTGACGTTTCCGCTTCGATAGATAACCGCGGCAGCACTCGGTCTGCCTGAATCCGTTGAGCAATCTCATCGTCGCAACGGGCGACATATGTTTTACGCAGAACGATATTAACGACACGCTATTTCTTTCTCTGCTGGGTGTCCTGTGCGAGACTGAAATGTTTGGGTCCCCGTTTCACACGTGTTCCGGACCAGTTTGGTATTAGATTGTTTGTTGTATAAATGATGTAATGTTGCTATATAAATACAAACAATGCGATAATATTTATGTTAATGATCTAGTACTTATGCTTTATGTGCATGAATCGAAAACCAACTTTTGAGACAACCTAATATTTATTTACTTAGCAATATTAAAGGAGTCGAGATAAAAGTTCCTAGGCACCGAAGAATTATTATTTTATAAATAAATTGGTTATGCATGTATTACATCATACCTGCTTTTAAACAAAGTCCTTAACCTCGATCCCCGAGACTAATCGATTTGAATCGACCTAGATATGAAATAGAGCTTTGTTATAATAAACTAATTAGAATCTAGAGAGATGATGACTTAAAACCCCCCCTAATTATGCATGTACTATATGATACTCGACTTTGAACAAGGTCCCTAACCTCAATCCTCGAGAATAATCGATTTGAAACGATATGTAGTGGAGACCTCTAAGTACACTTTCAACTAAAAATGGTTTCTTATAATAAACAAATTGGAATCCAGAGAGATGATGACTTAAACACCCCCCCCTAATTATCCATATACTAATACATGATACGTACTCGACTTCGAACAAAGTCCCTAACCTCGATCCTCGAGAATAATCGATTTGAATCGACCTGGAAAGGAGACCTCTAAGCAGAAGTTCAACTAAAAATGCTTTGTTATAACAAACAAATTGGAATCCAGAGAGAGATGATGACTTCACCCCCCCCCTAATTATGCATGTATTACATGATACCCAACTTCGAACAAAATCCCTAACCTCGATCCCGAGGAACAATCTATTCGACACGAGCTGCGTGTGGATCTCCAAAAACATGTGACTCTACAGTCTACAATAGCAAGTGGCTCTACAAGACCACGTGATTCGACAAAACACTGTTAAAAAATGACATAGGACGGAGCAGCTTAAGAAAATTGAGCGTAAAGTTGCCCATAAAATGTTTAAGTAAAAACCAAACGAAAATTCTCATCAACGGAGCTCCCCAACACGAGTGAAACAGAGACCCTCGCGGAACAGTGGCACGTATCGCAGTGTATTTGTATCGCGTACGCGTTTATACTGGCACATAAGAAATTGGCGCGCCTCTCTCACCGCAGATGAGAGACCGAGGCAGGTGTCCTGCCGCGCTGTTGAGCCTCTACTCGGATGATCACGGTGTATAATAATAGAATAAATATATCGTAGAAAAAACGTAATAATAGTACCCGAAGAGACGTTCGAATCTCCGGGTGTGTCCTTTCGGGACGGCGCTAGACAACGTGAAGAGGGATCAGCCTAGTTCCCATTGATCTCGATGGTGGTCACGGAGTTCGGTTGATACTCCTCCTCTCCGGACAGAGTAGCTGAAGACGAGGGCGACGGGGAGACAGCGAAGCTGCCCAATCCGCTTTCGACCAAGCTCATCAAGCTGTTCTGCCGTGCTTGAGCGATCTTCTCCGCCCTGGCTTTCTCCTCCGCCTTCTTCTTCTCCAGAACAGCCGCGTTCGTCACGTTTCTGCTCTTCGTGTTCTCGTTGATGAACTGCTCGAACTTCGACAGCTGTCTGTCCGACGTAGCCTCCTTGATCTCGCTCTTCGGCATGCCGTGCTTGGTCACCGTGGGTTTATAAGTCTTAACCTTCGAGTGACCTTGAATGATCAGGTACATGGGTCCCCGAAGAGGCTTCGCGGGTTGTTTGTAGTGAGAGAATATAGGGTCCGTCGTTAGACTCTGAACAGTGGTCACCTGCGGTCTAGCATCAGCCTCCTCGTCCTTCTCTTTCGTCAAGATTGCGCCTAGCAGAGAATTCTGCGAGGACCCTTGAGCGTCATGGGTCTGCAGCATCTCCGAGGGGTGTTCCATGGTGGAGACAGTGGGCAGGAGAGGGCTTATGGTGGGACTAGTAACGGGGATCGGCGTGGTGGTCTCGGGTAGTCTAGATCGATGACGATCAGCCTCGTGATCCTCTTCCATTCCGATCACCGCGAGCTGATCGCTCATGGAAGACTGCTCCGGGGACTCGGTGAAGGTGATGGAGAACTCTTGGTGATGCTGATCCATCGGCGCCACGTGGCTCTTCATGGGAGGCGCGTGTATGTGCGTCATCGGCGGGAACATCGCCATGGGACCGGGCGCCCGGAATCCCATGCCGGGACGCATGCTTCCCAGGAACTGCATCATCGCGTGATTGGGTCTGGGTTGGGGGTGCATCATGGACTGAAGAGGAGCTTGAGGGAAGCCGAAGGAGTGAAGAGAGCCCGGTCTGGGTCCAGGTTGAACGTGTTGCCTGTGGGACTGCATCATCCGGTTAGGCACCATCGCTCCTGGAAACTGCAGAGCCGCCTGGTGACTCTCCTCGGGCATCATCGGCAGGTTCCTCGGGGGTTCCGGTCGCCGATGACTGGTCACTTCCGGCTCGACCGTCGACACTTCTGGTGGACTCGTCTGAGCCTCGGGGAGAGTTGGAGAGCTGGGTGGAGGCTTCTTCTCCGAGTAATTAGTCGGCATCACCACTGCAACCGGCTCCCTCTCGCTCTCCTGGCTACCGGAAGCGTTCGCCAGGACTATGTGCATCTTCTCCTCGGTCTCCGCTTGCGTCTGATCGCCGGTCAACCCGGGGTCCGTGGTCAGCCGAGCCGGCGTCGACGGGACCGCCTCCTTCTGCCCTATGATCACTTCCTCGTTCTCGCCGCTGTCTCCGTCCACGATTATGTTCGCGTTCTGCTGCTCCACCACGACCTCGTGCTGGTTAGACGACGCCGCCACGTGGTGGTCGATCTCGTAGTGGTCGCGATTGTAGTCGTGAACTTGCCAGTGCGGTTG
>CM052317.1:3086407-3183404 GCA_028455605.1 Lasioglossum malachurum
TCGGCGGCATTTTTGCGATTTCGGGCCGGCGTGGGCAAAGCAAACTCGGGTTCGTGTCCGAGTAATAATTCGAGAGAGAGGTCGCGCGACCTATTCGAACCTCGCCGCGCGAATCGTGTTCCCACGATCGGGACATCCGCAGCGGTGCGCATCCTTTCTCGAGATCGCCGAGAAACCGTTCCGTTCGGCTTCAACCTTTCAACGGCGTGGCTCGGACTGGTCCCGAGATACAGCCGATAACGAGAGGAACAAGCTTCTCAATGAACCGAGCCGAGAAAGTGGGAGGCGAACGCGAAAAAAAAGGCTCCGGTCTTCGGGTCTACGAAGACACGCGCGTGCTACACGATCCCGCTTGGCCGATTCGCGACCAACGATCATTATACTTTCCTCGTAGATCGTCGATTACGAATTTACAGTCGCCGGAGAACCTGTTTCCGCTCGACCGAATCCTAAATTAATTGGAACCGATTAGAGATTAGAAGAGTCTTCTCCTTCATCTTCTTCTATCCTCTTTGCATCTTCTTCGTGCGGACAGCGCCATTTTTTTGGCTGATTTCGAAACGAAAATTTTGCTCGTCGAGATTTCGAACGGGGCTCGACGGATAATACTTTCACCCGAGACACGCGCAAACCGCGAAGCGCAAAGATCGCGCACCGGTAACCGGTCGTTTACTCGCATCGGCTCCGTTTGAACCCGATCGAGGGGAACGTTCACGGACAATTGAATTGTACTCGAATACGATGGAATTTCGTCAATTGTTTGCGGGCGTCGTTCGTCAATCGTTGGAGACCGATGACGACAACCGGCGTTTATAATTTCTGCATGAACATGACGATCTGTTCATGAACATTATAATTCGTACATGAACATGACGTTTTGTTCATGAACATGATGATTTGGACACGAAAGGGCTGCCACGAAGTTGTGTTTGAAATGTTTAGATTTTACCGTGACGTGACGAAGCATGGTTTCAACGATTCCGCTCCGGGGTCCGTGGAAATTGACATGAATTTTCCGAGCGAGCATGCGACAACCATGAGGAAAGCTACGGGACGGGACAGCTTTACCGGTTTCCGAGCGGGTATCCCTTTGATGTCGACTCCAGCGGTCGAATAGCACGCGTGTTTCCATTGAATTTCGAAAGTGGTCCTGGGGCCGGCGAGCCGTCTCGTCTCGTCTGGTCTGGTCTCGCGCGAATCCCGGACCGATCGATCGATGGATCGATCTCGTCGCCTGGGAAATTTTTCGAGACGTACACGCGGCGGATCTCACGAGGCTCAAGGTCGAATCTCGTCGGATCTAGAGGCTCTGCCTTCACGAAGGCGGCATTCTTTGCTCGCTCGTCCATGCCGGCCACGTTCTTTCTTTGGGAATCTTACTTCAAAGAGAAAGAGAGAGGGAGAAGAGAACGAGGAAGAGGGAGAGATCGGCGCCCGAAGCATCGTCTACCGTTACCACGTGTCCGTCTCTCGATACGCCGCTCGTACCCACGTGCAAATACGAGCACGATGGAAACCAACAGGCTTTCCGAGACCTGTGCGAAACAGCATCCCTCCGCGCGACCCCGTTTCTGCGATTTCCGAGCCGCCGCGATTATGCACTTTTCTATATGCTCGGCCTCCTCTGCATATGCTCTTCCAACGTTCCAACGCGAGGGCTAATTGCTATTCTACCGGCGATTCCGAATAACCTGTCGATATTCATCTGTCCAGTGTGTCGACATAATTCGTATTTATTCAAGCTTCGAAATAAACCCAAGTTCATGGTCATATAATATTTTTATTTGTGTAACTATGACTGATCAAACGTTTTCTAAAAAATTGCAAATTTAGTGTCCCTATTTCCTCAGCTGTTGCAACATGTAAAATTTTTTTATTGATAAATTAGTAAAATAGAGTAAAAGTAGAGCCTTCGAGCTGTAAAATAAGCCGAAGTTTATGTCCACATGATTTTTTTTCACAAAACTATAACCGTTCAAAATTTGTCAAACATTTTTCGCGTATTTTTCGGAATCAAATCTAACGATGCTTAATCTGTCGTAATTTTATTTTAAAAAATGGTACATTCATGTTCAAGGTCTCGTTGTGAAGGTAAGACTTCGATCGTTAAATCTGTGGAGGATTCATTCATGGAGTGATTAATTTGAATCGCAATCGTCACCGATAGAAGAGGATACAGACCGGAGAAAGTAGACAGCGAGGTGCAAGCTATAAGCTCGCTTATGCTCGCGAGAGTCGACTAATTAATGCGCGGTCGCAGAGGTTACACGAGTATATAGAGGTTGCGCGAGTAGCATGATCACGGACACACGCGACAGCCAAATTCGAATCAGGGGAACAGATGTGACCCTTGTTCCCGATTTGCCGCAACCGAGTCGCCTAATCACCGATTACCATTGGTAGAAAGTTTTATCGTCGATGGATGTCGAGGATCGATGATTCTTTGCGACGGAGAAGATGCCGAATAAATAATAAACAGAGAATAATCCGAATAAATGTAAAAACTTTCCGGAATCGATATGACACACACACCCGAGATCTAACGATCGAACGTTCGATGCGGAATCGGTGTGGATCGGTATCGCGTTCGCAACGGAGGCGATCCGGGGGATCTTTCGTAGGAGGGAAGGCAGGACGAAAACCGGAACGGGAAGAAACGCGCGCCGCAAACGGCCCTGAGATCGAGGTTGAATCCCGAGACAGCGTGGCCCCATGGTTTCACTTTATCTCTCTCCTGCGGAGACCACACAAGGCTATCGTGCGCTCGCGCGACCGCCCGTATAAACAGCCGCGAAATCTTCCGGGCTCGCCTCTGTGTGAGTAACAGTAGTGCTCACTCTCAAATTTGACTAAACCTATGTTACACTTCAATCTGCACGACCCAACTCTCCTTCCCCGACGCTCAATGCCTGTATCCCTTATCTTAACTTCATCCTGTAATAAAGAAGAATTTCCAGTTCCGCCATTTTTGTTTGTACCTTGTCGATTTCCGTACCGATGGATCGCCGACATTTTTCTGATTGAAACGAGCCCAAACACGACGCAAATCGGACTAGTTTTGTACTCGATGTAAATAACAAAATGGAGGACATGGTTTTACGAAGTTCGTAAAAGTGGACCGATTTACGTCGTGTTTGGACTCGTTTCAATCGGGAAGACCTCGACAATCCATTAGCATCGCATTCGAGAAGATACCAAACATCACCGAATTAAAAAGTTTCTTCATTGCATTAACTTTTTGTCGAGTCGTTTCCTCGAAGAATTTACTTCGAAACTTCGCGAATCCAGGTGAGCACTGCTGCACACGACACGCGTGTTAGTCGGCAGGCCACGGGACCCGGCCTACGTCCACAGGGAATTAATGATCGATCTCACAATTAGCGTCGTCTTATGCGACGGGTTTCCGGGAAACGAAACCGACGCGTATCCGAACGAAAGTGGTCCCTCCCGGTATCTCTCGACGCCGAAGATCACAGATTATCGAGGTTAATAGCCGAGCAAACGCGCGTAACGATCCGATGCAACTTTACCGAGCCCGGATCGATCGCCACAGTGATCCGGAATCGCCAGAACATGGCCGAAACTTCGGAAATAAATAAGGTCTCTAAATATTGGTGAATATTTCTCGGGTATTTTTCAGTTCATAATTATTAACATTACAAATATCAGTAATTAATAAATTCAGTTTCGTCACACATTTCGAAAGGGTGAAACGTGTCAATCACTTTTACTACTCGCTAAGTGTTAAGGCCCACTGTTGAGAGATTCAAACGATCTGTGGATCTACGTAGATGTCACGTTGTGGATCCAAGTGGACCCTGGACGGACAGGATCCAAAGGACGAAGAGCAACAAAAGTAGGGATAGATCCCGAAGAGATCAGAGGACCAGGAGCAGATTCTTTTTATCGAAAGGAGAAACCTTTAACGAGAAGACATCGGTAAGAAGGCCGCGAGGGGAGCAGAGCCGTGGCCCCGAAACGAAACCGGCCTATATTAGCTAAGAAGGCGTATTACGTATGCAGGCCGTTCGGTCTCGCTACCGCTCCTCTTCTCGCGTGCGATGAAATTTTCATGGTGTCCGGGGCCTTACGGGATAACACAACCATGCGAAACCGTACCAATACGCAGTCCCACGGATCCTGATGGACGGGGTCCCGGTGGACCCACTCGGTTGTCCGTCAACTTCTCCGTCTACGAAAATCCACATTTCCCACTTTCCCTCGTCCGGAAGGGGACGGCCATTATCCGATCGTATAAAATAAATCAAGGCTCAATGGAAAAGGAATAGACATTGTCTAATAATATAAAATGTATAAAAATTAAAAAAGAAGACTGTGTAGATAGTGTCTAATAATCTTTCTAAAATGTATAAAAATTAAAAAATATATTGTCTGATATTCTAAAATGTATAAACGTTTAATGGGGAGAAGCAGCGGTTCTCGTTGACCGTATATTAATTTTCGGTGAGGTCACAATATCGGCGAACAGTTTCTGCATAAACCGAGGCTTATTGTGCAAAAAGAAGAACTGTCTACCGGGTGACCAAACCTTTTGCAGATCCATCCAGTGGATAAGCAATCGAAGACCTATTTAGTGGATAGCAGTACATTCGGAGAACCGTCTAGCTTACAACTAAACCCAGTGTTCCACAACTAATCTTGGCTATCGGTGATTAGGCCTGTAATCACTACAGCTTCCAGACAGAAATCGACAGTGTATCGACTGCTCGACACCGTTCCCATCGACCGGGGCATGTACGATCATCTCGCGTGTGTCCAACTCGAGAAGGAATTAGTGAAGGCGCGGGTTAACGGGACAGTTGCGTAATCGTTGGAAATTTGTTTAAAAACGTGAACGGCCCGGACGCAAACGAGGACAGGTTGTCCGCGAAGAAGAAGAGTATGCGCATCGCATCGCATCGCGTCGCATCAAGATCGTGGGTTCGATCAGCGGCTTGCCCGTGAGCGAGACCAGGCACGATTAAGTCGATCGTTATTTTTCTGTGTTGGCGCGTTACAAGGCGCGATCGGTGTTACGTTGAGCAATGACAAGCCGAGAATCGATTTCTCGGATCGAACTGTCTCCGGCTTATCTCTCGGCGGGTCTTGACGGGCCCCGAAGAGTCCACGCGGGCCCGTGGGTCGACCACTTTTTATCACTTATCAGCCGTCTTTCTCGCTTTTGAACCGAGCCGAGCCGAGCCACCGCATGGTTCTCCAAATGTATTTCTATCCACTGAATGGTTCCTCAATTGTGGATATTGTTATCCACCAGATGGTTCCTCAAATGTATTGCTATCCACCAGATGGTTCCTCAAATGTATTGCAATCCACTGGATCATTCCAAAAATTGTAGATATTGCTATCCACTGGATGGTTCATTAACGATAATGTTATCACCTGGATGGTTCTCCAAATGTATCGCTATCCACCAGATGGTTCTCCAACCGTATTTCAATCCTCTGAATGGTTTACCAACTGCATCTTTATCCACCGGATGGCTCCCCAAATGTATTGCTATCCACCAGATGGTTCTCCAAATGTATTGCAATCCACTGGATCGTTCCTCAAATGTATTGCAATCCACTGGATCGTCCCTCAAATGTATTGCAATCCACTGGATCGTTCCTCAAATGTATTGCAATCCACTGGATCGTTCCAAAAATTGTAGATATTGCTATCCACTGGATGGTTCATTAACGATAATGTTATCACCTGGATGGTTCTCCAAATGTATTACTATCCACCAGATGGTTCCCCAAATGTGTTGCTATCCACCAGATGGTTCTCCAACCGTATTTCAATCCTCTGAATGGTTTACCAACTGCATCTTTATCCACCGGATGGCTTCCCAAATGTATTGCTATCCACCAGATGGTTCTCCAAATGTATTGCTATCCACCAGATGGTTCTCCAACTGTATTTCAATCCACTGAATGGTTTACCAACTGCATCTTTATCCACCGGATGGCTCCCCAAATGTACTGCTATCCACCGGATGGTTTTTCAAATGTCCTCCTATCCGCAGAATTGTTCCCCAAATATATTGCTATCCACCGAATGGTGTTCAACACGTATCTTCCACGGCGATTTCGTACGGTCCCGCAAAGATTTCCTGCACTTCTGTCGGAATCGTGTCCCGAATAGGGGTCACGCGATTTACATGTGTTCGCTGCTCGCATCGATGAGAGAATTTCTCCGGTTCTTTTCTAGGTGGTCTCTTCCAACTCTGACTGGAGAAATGACGAAAGTTATGGGCTCCCGTGAGCGGCATCAATCCCATCAAATAAATTACTACGCAAACCGGAAAGCGATACGCGTCTAGGAACGAACCCATACGCGTCGGACCAACACGCCGCGTTTCCGTGTTCGTCCTATACGCTGATCGCTCTCGCGGTTATCTCCTCGCGAATCCGCACTTGCGTTTTCCTTCTTTCCATCGAAACAAGATCAACCTTTCACCGATTGATCGCGAACACCCCCCGCGACAGGTCGAATTCGAACCCTGGAGAGCTTGGTCGAAACGATACGCTGCGCTCATCCCTCGTGTTCTCGATCTTGTGAAACCCGTAGATCCCAGCGAAATTCTGTGGTTCCAAGGAAAAACGCCGCTTGTCACAATTTCGAAAAATTTAAAATGCATCAATCGAGCTCTGTAGTAGAGGATTTACGTATTTACCAGAAAAAATCAACGGCAATATCTCGAAAGTGAAAGTATGCGACATGCGGCATTCTTCCTGAGAACCACAGAATTATCGAGACTCTTCGATGATCGGAGTTAATTTTTGATATTGAAAAAATTTATTGACGTTTAACGAGTTAAATTGATGTTCTCGCGAATCTTGTCAGCATTCAAGATGCCTTTTTAAATGGAGATCGGTATTGTAGTCGGCACTGGGAAAAATTGCCCGGTCGGATGACCTCTTGACCGGACACCTACCGATTCTGGCGAACCGTGGTCAGCCCTCGAGAGCCAGCGGCAAGCATATCGCGTGTCCTCGATAATTGCTTAGCAGTTACGTACTCGCTAATTGCGGCTGTCAAAGGGCGAGATGGCAGAAAACGGACAGGTTCCCATAGAAATCGGGGAGGCCGGGTGAAAACGACGAGATGCGTTTCTTCGAGACCCACATCCCCGTTTCCCATTAGGCGACCACTAGGATCGGCAAAATAATCCTTTCTTCTTCTTTCTTTATGGACTAACTTGCCCGTAAAATATGTTTCCACTTTGTAACAGGCGGGTAAATGAGGACACTAAATTTGCAATTTTTTAGAAAATGCTTGATGTTTGAGTGTCGTAATTTCGTGAAAAGAAATCGCAATCGAACACTGTGAAATCGTTCGCTTCTGCGGAAGAAATGTTGCACCGAAGTATAGTTGCACCACAGTGCAGGGCGCATCGTCGCAATACAGGATGTTCTATTGCCGTATTATTCGCGTTACGTCAGAGCCATCGGTGCTCGTCGATGACCGCACTGTTCGAGTCTCTCGCAATATTTCGATAGATCGATCGGCGTACGAATTGCAGTCCGCCGGCTCGGTGCATTATGCTGCGGATGAACTATCCGAAACTGCAGCGGCCTTCTCCCGTGCAGAAACAATTCCGGTTCCGAAAATATCTTTCAAAATGAAATTTCGCACATGCCAAACGGGCAGGGAAACTTTTGGAACAAGCCGATAAAATAGCAAATAATTTGAAAAAAAAAGGTAAAAATTCAAAGAAGAATGTATTAAATTATGCTCTAAATGTTCGATTAACCACCAGCAAAGGATTGGTCTTTGCAAATAGCCCTCGGTGGTCGCACGTGTGTGCCTGCCTCGCGGTTTCCAGTTGGATGTACGGTGTCCCCTAAGGTTCATATATCTCCCTTTACAACCAGGAAACGAGCACGGTCCCTTTGCACCGTGCAGCAATCATAAATCCAAAGGGAAGTTCAGCGGGGAGGAAGAGAGGACAGTCTTGTCCCGTTGTTGCACCCGCGTTCCTTTCCTCTTTTATTTGTTCTCGCGCGAAACGATCGGACCCGCTCGTGTTCCAGCCGAACAATAGTTCCTCGATCGCACACGTACGCCGATTGTCCCGACCTTTCCAAGATAATTTTGTCCAAGTCGCTCTCCACGAAATTATCAATAAGAGCTCCTTCCAAAATAAAAATTCTCTGCCTTGATTGCAACAAACGCGCTTCATCTACTGGGAGCCTGTTAGCAGGATTTTCAATAATTGTCAATGCGTTCCCAATGAATTTCACAGGCTTTCTCCATCCGGAAAAGAGTAGACAACTCAATAATTATTATGAAAAAGTGACAAGAACTGCTTTGAGCAATCGAAACAGTTCTTCTTCTTCATCGATGACAGTTATCGAGGAGGATCCAATTTTTTGAACGCTAATAACTGTTATTTGTAACCAGAAAGTATACAAATTTTCTAATAATTTTGTTCTTCGAATTTTTTCTTTATAGTTTGTGTACATTATCTTAGTAATAATCAACTTTTTATTAATGATTTTTATCGTAGAAAATTTTAGAATAACTGTTATTTTTGGTCCGTGGTTTCTACGTCATATTATAAAAAATATTGAGTGGCTCTGTTTCCGTGCAGCATCGCGAAGAATTTCAGTTTCGGGAGTGTTCGAAATTCTTCGGGACTTTCTGAAGAGGTGCATCGTTTGGGAAACCATGGCGCATCCCGAGCAGGATTAATCTCCGGCGTCGAGGATGCGGTGCCGGCGCGATTGATCGATCGTGATTCGAGAGAGGATTGGTACACTCCGGCTCCCTTCCTAGGAGGAAGAAGAACGGAGCCGAGGAACCGGACAGAGACGAAAGTTTGGCACTCTTCCTGAATGCCGATGAAACAGATGCAATTTCGTGCGGGCGGAGAGTCGGTCGAATTGGATGCGAGGCGGGCTACTGCGGTACACGGGGAGAAAAAGGTGTGCGACCTAGTTCAAACAGTTTCTATACGTGTTATCCGGAAACGTCGTTTAGCTTGATCCCCCGTGAAAGAGCCCATCTCTGGAAAAGCCGACGGTGTCTGACTCCGGGAGAGACAAACTTTCCTCGACGCGACTACTAATTCCTTTAATTAAATATCAACGATCCGCGGCTGCACGAAACTCGTTCCGTGTGATTTTTACAATTTTCATTGCTATCGAAGAATTTCCGTGTCACCATCCAAGTGGACGGTATTTTCATTTTTATTGCCAGCGATGGGCGCTATCTTTTTATTTTTATCGCGAGCTGCCGAACAAGCTCCGAGACTCCGGCTGCAATAAATGGATTTTGGCGAATTTGATATTTTTATTTTTATTGCAAGACGCGGAACTAGCTCTGAAGCTCTGGCTGCGGGAAAGTAATTTTTACGACTGTGATCGTTTTATTTCTAACGAAAGATGTAGAAGAAGATCTGAGACTCCAGCTGCAGTAAATGGATTTTAGCGAATTTGATATTTTTATTTTTATTGCAAGATATAGAAGCAGCTCTGTGAAACTTGATCCAGCTACAACAAAATTAATTTTGTCAATTGTGATCTTTTTATTTTTATTGCAAGACGCGGAACTAGCTCAAACTCTAGCTACGAAAAATTAATTTGTACGACTGTGATATTTTTATTTTTATTGCAAGCTGTCAAACAAGTTCTAAGACTCAATCCAGCTACAAAAAATTAACATACAGTGCAATCTACCTGAAAGAGTCCCTATTGTCATTGCTTGCCCTTTCTCCGATAAATAAATAATAATCGCGGGCACACGAGGGACGATAATGGGACACCGTAACTTTTCATTCTCCGCCACGTGCTTTCGTCAATAATACAAACATAATAACACGTGCAATAAGTATTTACGAATCACTGAAACACGGGGTCACCTTTCACTTCTCGAAAGCATATCAAATCTCTAATGCACACACTTATCGACAGTTTTCTAATAATTCTTTGAAAAACGGAAAGTTAATGGGAGTCGTGACTAGACATCGGATTTCATGCATTTATGACAAAAGCGAATAAGTGTAATTTAAAACAATAAAAACGTTATAGAAGAATTTTAAAAAATACTATTATATTCTTTTCAACCTATATTAAACATAAAATAAACTCTTGTTTCACTCCAGTGCATAAAAACCAATAATTTTCGAGTAAACTTCGAGATCGTCAATGTCACGTGACAGTGGTAATTTGACGTGGGAGCGAAGGGTTGAGTCTGAACGCTTTCGACGAGGATTACGGTAACAATGAAGAAGAAGAAGAAGAAGAAGAGAAAAAACATGACAGGACTCACCATGGCGATTCCCTCGTGGCAGACTGATGACCGATCGACAGGTTAATTGGCAGATCTCGTTCTAGAGCGTGGGTGGCAGCTTGTTTCCCTCCAGGAGCATAGCTTCCTCTGTGTCCAGCGTGCCCGCGGTTTGTTTGCTGTCTGTTTGGCCCGGTTTTCCGCGAACTGGCCGCGAGAACCAGCCGGAAATGCTGATCAGCGTGCCGCGCACTGATCCGAGCGAAATTCGAAACAGTTTCTCGCGTGATCCGGTCGAGAGCCGATGGTCCGGACGTGTTCCAGGTTATCCAAGGATGGAAGATCTCTTCGGGGTCTCTGTTCCACAGGTTGCTGGTTTAGCGAAAGCTCCGGTTCACTCGGAGCACAGTGGAGAACTGAGCGAAGTGCCGGCCGGTCGAGCAGCCAGGCGGGCTTTTCCAACCGGCTTAACCAATCGCGACTTCTCTCTTGTCCCACGTGCCTCTTTCTCTCTCTCGCTCCCTCTCTATATCTCCCTCCCTCTACCGCGATTCGTCCTCTCCGTTTACCCTCTGTTTAGGCTTCCGACTAGGGATGCCGATTATTTTCAAAAAGATCGATTTCTCCGAATCGATTATAATCGAAGCTTCAAGAATCGATCCACTAAAACATCGTTTCAGAAATGTCTAAAAATGATATCATAGAAAAACCAAGATGAAAAATTTGTAGGACCCTTTTTTATTAAAGAAATAAAGTAATAATAATTGTTAGACTGCGGATCTCTTTATGCATTTATAGCAAAATTGAGTATACGAAAATCGAAGAAGTTGAAGAATTTATCCCGTACTAGTTTCGCGCATCTCAGCCAATTAGCACAAAGTACAATTTTAGAATCGATCATTTGTAAAAATCGGATATTGAAGAATCGATTCTAAAAATCGATTTATTTTATGAAAATAATCGATTAAAAATCGACATCCCTACTTCCGACCGTGCGATACCTCGAAAAGTTTTCACGGGCATTCGACAACCCTTGACTGGGACAATTAGGGATGCAATTACGATTGAATCATTCAACCCGAGATTTATTGCTCGCCGCGGCGCCCGACTCACTTTTTTTATAGCACTTTCAATGCTCCGTAAACCCAGTGACGTCGACGACCGATGTAAAAAGTCCACAATTCCCAACGTCCTGCAAAATTCACCCCCGGTTCCGTTCCGCCGCAATTTCACTCCTGGACGAGATCCAAGGGCGGCGAGCGCATCGACCTAAATCTCAGAACAGTGAAATTAGAAGCTTTGAGAGCGTCGCACAAAAGGGGGAAACGATGTTAGAAACCGTGGAGACCACCCGTGTGGCACGCGTGTAAAATCGGTAAAGTTTCGTCGCACGGGTAGTCCTCGGTGTGTTCAACTTCCTGGTAGAAAAATGGATGGGTTTTCGTTATTTGCCCGGGAGTTCGGTATAGTTCCGAGACAAACGGAGGCGAGCGCGGAGCAATAAAACTCGGGAAGTTGTGTCCCTGCCCGGTCGTCGGCCGAGGAGTCGAAGAAAATTGTTCGCGCTGAGGAAGAGGGAAGAGAATCGATCACGCTGAAGAGGAGAGAGGAAAAAATCGTACGGAAGGGGAAAACGAAGAAAAATCACCCTGAGAAGAGGAGAACGAAGAAGAATCGCTCTGAAGAAGAGGAGAGAAAAGGATCGAAGAAGAGGAAGAAGAAGAAGAGCGTGCGAGCGGCCGTGTATGATCCGCGGGCCGAAGGAGAGACCAGAAAAAGGAGAAAGGAAGGATGCAAACGTTATCGAGAGAGGCGGGCGCTTAACGGGCGGTTATACTCGCGAGGATTCTCCGAAGATGTGCCACATTGACAAATACGCTTGTCCGAGACCGTGGCAGCGCAGCCTCGTTCGCCGTTAATGGACAAGATGTGTTTCCGAAATCTAAACTTACAATTAATAGGCGGGCCGGGCCGGACCGAAATCGAGAGGAGTCCTGCCGCGATCTCCCGATGGATATGTATCCCGATCGAGGAGAAACAAGAACACCTCGGACACAGGCCACGTCTGCATAGTGTTCGCGCGGCGAGCTGACATCGGACAAAACGTGATCGAGGCTGCTTACTTTCGAAGCAACCTGCAGAGCGTTCGGCCCATCATCGCATCGGGCCTCTGCATATGTGCTCCAGTCGCTTTCCTAACGACGAGACATGCTTTTACCGGCGACGATACTCTTTTCTGCGCGCGTGACAAGCCGTTTTCATTGACGCATTATCGGCGCTCGCTCCCCGCCACTATCGCGCTCGCTGTAACGATAAATTACCATGGCCGACAAATTTGAACTTTCCTCTCGCGGGTTTGACGGAGACTCTGATCACGCGGATCTTCAACATCGCCCTTAGTAAACATTTAATATTTAGTGTCCCCGTTTCCCCACCTGTTACAAAGTGGAACATTTTTTTAGGCACAAATTACTGATGGGGTGTAAAATTAGAGGCTTCGAGCTTTAAAATAAACCCAAGTTCATGTCCATGCGATTTTTTCTCACGAAATTATGGCTGTTCAAACGTCGTCAAATATTTTTCGCAAACAGTACTCGAATGTTTTTTGGAATCAAGTTTGACGTTATTTGACCTGAAATATAATTCCGCAGAAAGTTAATCGTACAGCAATAAACTTGGACTCATCCCAAAGCTTGGAGACTCTACTTTCGCTCGCCATTATTAATTTTCCTCCAAGATAGTTTTACACGATGCAGCAGAGGAACTGGGGACCCAATTTTTCTAAAAACTGAAACCTCTGTGCAAACATTAGAAAATTTTTTCGGTGAACGAATCTTCCACAAATTTGAAGATTGAACGGGCTCGTTCGTCCAGTGTTTGGTGAACTTTCCCTTGAACGTGTGCTAACGATACTTCCGTTTTCTTCGAGCGAGACGCTAATCGGCATGGCCAATAGAAGAAGAGCAGAAGCGATTTGCTCTCGGCTAATTGTTCTCGAGTGATCGAAGACGAGAAAGGCCTCGGGAGCAGATGGCATGAGAAATTGTTGCTTTTCGATTCACGATCCTCGTTCCTGACCTCGGATTCTTGCGTGAAAGCGAACAATAAAGGCTACTGCCAACCGGAAATATAAAGCGCACGCAGCGTACGCATATCAATTTTACTTTCACGCGGTCGTGTATCGTTCCAGTGCCATCCTTCCGACAGCTCCTCTGTCTTCGAAATGGATCGAGTATCCCTAGACCGAAAAAAAAAACATCGATTGTTTACCATTAGATCGCCGGAGAAAGCTCGCCGCGGATTTTCAACAGAAACTTCGATTATTCCGAAGCGATCCTCTTCGACTAATCGCTAGACTCCAGATCTTGAAAAATTCAACGACATATCCAGATGAGTGACATTTTTAACTGGAAAAGAACACACACATTTTTATGCAGTAATTATTAAGCGAATAAAATTATTCTGGAACGATCCTCTTCGATTAATCGCTACATTCCAGATCTCTAATGATTGTTTTTCCTTTTACAATTATTGAAATTATAAAGATGCTTTCATGAGGAATGATACTGAATCTAATGGACACTTTAGTAGAGCACAAAAATTCAATCTTGACATTTTCACAAGGCAACATACACCAGGTTAAACAATAATCTATTCTCAATTATATAGTCTTAACTTCTTCGACGAGAGACTACCCTGTTTAATTTTTCTGCAAACAGGGATTGATTTGTTTCTTCAAGAAGTTTTCCCATTTTGCGTGTACGCTGTGTCCGGCGCTGCCTCATAAAAATGACAAGCACAGCCTGAAGAATGATGACCTAATACGAGATGCTTCGCGCGAACGGTGTGACATAGTGTTTCAGGGTACGCCGATGAAAACAGCAGCGTGGTCGTCGTCGGTTTACCGGTTCGAAAGTAATCATTTGTTTTCCGTGGCGAGGGAATAGTAAAGTCCCGTGAACATTGACACCGAATCGTCTTCTCAAAGAGAAGACGGGTACGCTAACGACGTAATGAGAGAAACCGGTTTCCAATTTTGCAGCTAGTAACCGGAGAATCGACGTAATTAACCCGCGCCAAGTCGAAAACGTACACTTCGCCCCGGGGATTCCCAGACTTGTATCTGCGAACCGGAAACGCGCACAACCGGAAACCGAGGGCGCGGAAACGCGAAGCTCGACGCGTCGGGATCGACGCTGTGTACGAAGATTAGTGGCTTTCGCGGAAATATGCATGTTCCGAGAAACGATGGGAACGCGATCGGCAAATCGCGACGGGGGAAACACGCGTCGATTCGTTCCGGCGAATGATCGACGGTTTTTAATGTGTTCGGCCACACCTTCGTTAGATTCTTCGACGTGCTCGCTGCACTTTCACCGTTCATTTGTTTTCCAAAAACGTACGTCCACGCTCGACGACACACTTTTTACGGGGACCCAATTTACAGAACGATAATGCTTGCAAAACACAGCGACGCCGAAAAGTATTCGCGATCCGCCGTTCATTATCTTCTGGAATTCCTCTGCACGATAGCGGGTGGCAAATTGAAGTATCTCTGACATTAAAATATTCTTTTCCCCTTTACAGCAGCACCATAAAACTTGCAAGTACGATTTATTTTTTATAATATTTGTTTACGACAATATTTCGATGATAATAATGATGCTAATTGATTCGTTCGCAAGTGCTCGAAGCTCGATTGAAAAGCTCGACAAAGAGGCCGGTCGAGAGACGCCTTTATAAGAGTCTCCTTTCACCGGATGATGAGTGTAATCGTGAATATTCGGCAAATACGATCTTGTAACGGTGATCGAAGGTCAATCGATTCACAATAATGATCGCGAGACTGTGCCGCGAGCATCGTACGATTTCACGAAATCTATAATGTTTTAATTAAATGAGATGTTTTATTGTTCTTTACGATGCTAATGGATGAACATTAAGAACACACTGGTGCAATAAAGCTACTAGGAAATGAATTGCAATAAGGATCAGACGATTTATTCACGTATCAGTATAATATTATTAAGTTTATATAGAAACGAACCTATTTGTCATCTGTATATTTTCGAAAATAATTTGCATTATCGTAGGATAGAATACTTTCAGTCGATTAGCGCTAAAAGAATCTAGTATGTACAACTTCGGAGCACCGCTCTGTTTAAAAATATAATATATATATATATATGTATATATATGTATATTACTGGCTACAGTGGTCTCTGTGTCAGTAAGCACGTGATTGTTTCGTATTTAACGTCGATATGGATCTCTTCAATCAGAGTTTCTCTTTAATAAATAAATCGGTGGAGGTATAACGTAAGTACACGTAAGGGTCGCATAAATAAATAATCTTCGATAATTCAGAAATCGAAAGAAGAAGTACTGAAAATCACTGGTTGTGCGTTGTCGATAACCAGACTGCGGAACTTTATGCGATAATAACAAATTTTCTGCGATTTTTCCATTTCAAAAATGCATGAGATTCGCAGCCCAGTATTAACTAATAATTACCGTTGGTCGTCAAAAATGATTGGAAGTAGTATCAGTAACAATATTAAATCCTTACACTCTGTAGGCCCATCTTGCAACTAGTCGCCTCGTTTACAATACCATCTTCCCGTGGCACAATAATACCACACTGTCAACGTTATATGCTAGCAATAGTCCAGACTGAATTTCGAGCAACTTAAGTACTTGAGGTCGGACAACTGAAAGTCGTGTAAATAGTGGAGGAGATAGCAAAGATAGACTTTGTTAGAGGAAAAGTGGTTCCACTGTTCGCAGTCTTGTGTGTGTGTGCCAAATGTTCCAGTCCAGGTACGAAAATCGAGTTACAAACTGGACGCCTCCATGTCAGGTATGTTGAGCAGTCCAGCTTCTCTCCAATAGTAAGACGGAGGGCCGGGAGTGAAACAGTATTTCATCTGCAACGGTTCGTCGTTTTCGACGTAGTACATTAAGTAGAAATTGCACATTTCGTCGGTCTTGGTTGCGCCTATGTACGTCCAACTGTCACGATTGCTCTGCATAGTGCAGCGAGCTGCTATTCGATCGCCTTGTCCAGCCGAAACCTTGTTGTGTATGGGATAAAACATCTGTGGCGTCAGCGGATCCCTTTTCCCTAGCTCTGTCCACGTGTAATCTGGTTTCACTAGATACCCAGAAACTACTTTGCCGAGCGAGTGCGTGTGCGTTCTGTACGCGATCGGATGTATGGTTTTATTCTCTCTTATCGTGCAGGACGTCTCCATGTAGGTCGTGGTTTTCGGGGGTATCACACCTGAGGTGCCCAGTAAAAAGATCCCAGCTAGTTTATTCAGTGGACGTAACGTGTAATGAAGAAACACGCCTGAGTCGTCCGTGCTACCATCCTTGAAGAGATCAATGTGAGCATAATGTACCTGCAGAACCAAGTACTGGATACTAGAATTCCCGCCAACTTTGAAGCCCACTCCTTCTGGTAAAATTAGCTTCGGTGCATCTCTTGCCCAAGCGTACAATATCTGTAGGAAAGAATGGGAATTAATAAAACAGGGAAATGCATTTCTTCGCGGTATCTTAAGAGGGTAGTTTCGCTTCCACAATTGCAAAAGTCCTATTTTCATGTCTGGTAAACGTAAAAATAGAAAATTTAGGGGCAACTGCGGCCTAGATTGATCTTTTGTCTAGTGCTTTTGACTGCTAAAAAGCCCCAGAGAAATGAGAAGGTACATCCCGCACCCTTGCAATCCTGGAAACGGGTCTAAACAGTTCTATACCTGGGACTGCTCTGCACAAGGCATCATGGTCTCATCTTTATCTTCGATATGGTGCTCCATCTCTCCACAATTCCACACAGCTTTTGAGCTCCCTGGTTTACCGCAACCGTATAAAAGTATATGGTGAGCGGTTGCCATTGTCGCATTCGGTTCGAAACCAACTATATAGTAGCTTTGCGAGGGATCCACTTTAACAGGTGTGCACAAATATAGTTCGTCCTGTGAATTACAGAAACTACGTCATATTTGCGACATTTTATACTTTCAAAACGAATGAAAACGATACACACTGTCTGAAATGTTTAAACATATTTAAAATATTTCGTGCGAGTTGTTTAACACTTACCCTGTACGGTCTAACATTTGGCATGAGCAGCGGATATTTTTTAACGGCGTTGCACACTGTAAATTGAAGCGAGACCGCAAATAAAATCGAAGTGACAAATACATGTTTCCCATTCATTTTCCTGCCAAGTTTCACAGACATTTCGCGAGTGTCGGTGGAAATTCACGTGAAACTGTCAAATGTTACGGGTCGATATCAGTCGATATGCCATACTCCCACGTACAAATTCTGACGTAGTTTGATAAGACTGTGGCGACACCATATTAATTGTTTACCTGCTGCTAATGACACGATTGATTGTCATCGATCGTCAGTTACAGATCGACATAGTATTTATTAGAGAAGATCAGAATGTTCACCGATCAATATTAAACAAGTATTTTGCCAAATTTACATATTTATATTGTTGAGGACTATGTAAACAAACGTCATCACCATCTGGCGGCAGCTTGTTTGTACTAAAAATTAGTCCCTTGTGATATGCAACCTGTTACAAATTGTAAGCAATATAAAAACACCTTTTCTCGTCAACAGAATTTCTTTATTTCATCATACAAAGAATATCAAATTTAATTAAAAGAAATATTCGAATAATTGTTCTAAACGACCTGCGTTAACAAAGTATCACAAAAATATGGCTAATATATTTATTGGACGGATTTGTTACAAATATCAATTCGATTGCGCGGTTCATTCGTATAAGACTGTCTAAAGTACATTGTTGTTCATCGATAAATAGTAAAATGTAGATTGTTCTTGCGGCCTATCAACATTTTCTTTATCTTTTGTTGATGTATATGTCACGAATTTGGTCAGTAAGCCATTCTATGCCTGGCTGTAAGCCTTCTCCGGTGATCGCGTTTGTTGCACGAATATGCCACGGTTTATTTTGTATACGGTCAAGGCCGAGGCCAGCAACCAGTTTGACAGTAGTCAAAGAGTCGGGCAGATCCATTTTGTTCGCCAGAAAAAGTATTGGTATTTTGCGACCTAGAATGTTTCAAGTACATTTCATTCTTCCAGACGTCTCTCGAAAGATTTTTCTGTAAAAAAACAAACACGACAATCCTGTACCTGCTACGTCTGGATGCTGAAGAAGCATATCCAGCTCTTCTTTCACCACGACCAATCGCAGCTTGTCGCTGCTGTCAATTATAAAAATAATACCGTGACAGTCCTTGTAATAATGCTCCCATAAAGCTCTATGACGGTCGTGACCCGACATATCGAATGCCGTAAAAATGACATTTTTAACTGGAAAAGAACGCATACATTTTTATACAGTAATAAAGATTATACGCGAATAAAATTGTCGAACTTCTCGTCGTAGCAAATGAGAACCACTGATCGCGTACACGTCACATGTCACATCTTGGCGGGATATACGTACTGATACATATTTGAAAACAGTAGGGTTAAATTGTGTTTACATTTATGAAATAATTTATCATGGAAGTAAAGAAGAGAAATAATAAAAAGGTTAACATATCCGAGCAAAGATCAGAAAAGAGCCTAGGTGAGAAATGTGCATCTACAATTAATATAATTTAATAGTACACTTTTTATATCTGAGATATGCTATCTATTTCTCATATTTCTCTCGTTACCGTTTTTCGATACAATGTAGCTTCTTAAAAATCGATACCGCTTGTATTAGATCTAATAAAAACATCAAAAGAAAATGCCAAAAATGTTTTGGTGTGGATATGAATACAGATACGGCAGAAAGCATAGACAACTGGTCTGATAACTAGTTTGTGTATAGTGTATATGTATTTTATACTGTTATTCGAACAAAAATATAATAAATAAATATTACAATAAACATAAAACATTAAGTACAAATAGTACTTCTCCACTGGATTAATATTATCGTTTTCCTGATTTTAGATCCGCTGCAGGAGGAAAAGGATAAATTGAAAAAGGAAATAGCAAAGTTGCGGTCCATAATTCCGCAACTGGAGTGCGAATTGGACCTCTTCCCATTTAAAAATGTCAAAATTGACAGCAAGTCGAATGATATTGACACTTTCTTAGATTTAGACAACTCGCAAATCCCGGACGTCAATGTAGAATTGGAATTGGAATTATTTCGTTTTGCCGGTTTTCGTTGTCTTCAGTTCACCAAACAAGAATTTGTATTTAATCTGTCTCCGTCGAATAAATACGACAAAGAATATATTTATGGTGTACAAGTGCTGTATAAAGATGCTAAATGGTCTTTAGGAAAATGGACGATGCCGATGTCCATTGATTTAACAGATGTAGTAAGCCAGTTTTCGAATAATATAAGAGATGTACTTAACTTTGTCAAAACTTGTAGACACTACATAAATTGTTACTTTATACGATGCGAACAATTTAAGGCATTGAAGGTATATATTCGCTTCTAATCCATGGTGTTCGCAGTCGAACGAAAAGTCTAATAATATCGAAAATTTACAGGAAATCATATCTAGTACGAAGAACAGCACTTTGCAAACAAGCGATGGGTATACTCACATGATGATAAATTTGATAGGTGTACATAGTGCCGAAGATGATGGCTACACAAATGCAGTTATATATATTGAATATAATATTGATGAAACCAGGCCAAGTAAAGTGGACATCGATTTACAAGACAAACAGTTAGACGCAAAAGCGTTCAAAAAATCTGTAAAGTGTTTTAAATTGATGGATCTGAGTACAGCATTTGAGAAAATGTGGAACGACAGTCCGCTTACATGGTCACAAGAAACTGACGAGGATAGTCCACTAGAAATGAATGTATGTTAACTATGTGACTTCATTGCAAAGAAAACATTTGTACTAAAAAATACTTTCTTTTCAGAACTCGGGTAGTTCAAACGAAGAAGGCTATTTACAAAACTTCTTACAGCAAATGAGATCTACTAGAAAGAGGCAGAGGAGAAGAAGTAAAGGAGATTCATATACTTCAAGAAATGTCGAGAGAAACGGTGAACCTGCTGCTTCGCAAAATGAGAAGGGAAATAAGCAGAATCCTAGTCAATATTCCACAAATGAAAATAGGAATAATAAGACTCTAACCGAATCTGCTAGACCTAGAAAGAGGCAGAAGAAAAAAATAAAAAGAGATTTATATATGTCACGAAATGTTGAGAAGAGCAATGAACTTGCTGCTTCGCAAAGTAAGAAGAGAAATACGCAGAATTCTAGTCCAATCCCAGGACCATCTGCGAGTCATGTAAGTAAAGATAACGAGAATGTAACATCTACGAGTAACGTACATAAGACATACGAGAAGAAATTGAAACAGGTCAAATTTAATTTTCAATCAATTAAAACTTCACATATGACTCCTAGCACATCTAGAAAACTGGTGCATGTGGATGAAGTGATTACTAGCACCCCAATGCATCATAATGGTTCAGCAGTTATGGAAACAGCTGACCTTGATATTAGTACTATTCGTAAGCCAGAACAAACTGCAAGAATAAAAAGTATTAAGAAAAAAGAAACGTATAAATGAAGTAATGAAAAGAATTAAGACTGACCAAGTAAAGACAGAAGATAAAATTAGTAAAAATAGTAAATATAAATGTACAACGTGTATATATATGTATAATAAAGGTTTACAGCTCAATTGTACTTGGTTCATTTCCTTATATAAGATAACAAGTGGTGCTCGAACCGATCGGTACAAAAAGTGCAACAATATCGTTTTAAGCACGGCAATCGAACATCGAGCAACGTGGTTCACTCGCCATTGTTTAACTTACATGAGAATTTTTCAACATTATACGCAACAGTGGGCACTATGTCTATGCAACGGTCATCCTCGCGTTTGAAATTATTTATGACCGTCGACTTACCACTGTTGTTAAGGCCCACTACTAAAACGTTTACTTCTTTTTTCTTAAGACCTAAAAGATTCGCTAAACGATCAAAGAGCCCCATTCTCTATGCTCCGTTCGAGTATTGTTACGCGTTTATCGAACATCAATAACGAACGCTAGTTATCATTGATTATTTCAAGGAAGAAACAGGATAGGCTTTGCCTCAAAAATAACATTGTCCAATCTGGCTTGGGCATTAATATTATTTTCGTTGCTACTCATAAAAGTTACAGGTTGCGTAAAATATCATTGTTGCAAATGTTAATTAATTCATTTTCCGTATCCTCTCTAATACCGCATTATTTTCATTTGTATTTTAACTTTGCGACGAAGTTGAGAACCGCTGACGAAACGCATGCTTTCGTGCTCTGATCTCACAATCAGTAAATAAAGAAGTTGAAGTTGTTCAGGTTGTTCTTGTACGTAAATCTTGTACACAGACTTGTGTATTGTATGTTAAACTTGAACTGAGAATACAGAGAGGATCCTCTCTACCGAGAATATTGCGAAAATGGTAAGTTAGAAAATTAATTGTAACTCGTTGGGAGGTTATCTCGTTGCACTCGTTTGCCGAGTGTGACTCGATATCAGAGAAAGAAAAATGTAAATACAACAGGTTCTTATATGCATTTGGTTCTTCTTTTATTTATTTAATTGTCTTGTTTATTAGTTAAAACAAATATAAGTTCCACAAACAAAATTGTTTAAAATAAGTAGCAGTCGGGGAACTCTCCTTTGAAGTAAATTTCAAATAAAACACTTTAAATAGTAGAGATTTATATGGGGATAGGGATTGCAAAGAGTTAAGATTGTTAGGTTAGTTATACATATGTGATATCTGGCAAATTTTACAGCCGAAGGGTAAAGCAAAGAAATTCATCGATAAGAAGAACTCGGTGTCGTTCCATTTGGTTCATCGGTCGCAAAAGGATCCTTTGATCGCCGATGAGAACGCACCCCAACGAGTTCTCGTGCCAGCGGGAAGCACACAGGCTGCTAAGATTGAGAGGAGAAGCCAGAACGATAACAAACGCAAAGAGGAGCAACAAAAATATGGCATATATTTCGACGATGATTACGATTACTTGCAACATCTGAAAGATGCAAATTTGTTGACAACAGAATGGGAACGTATAGATTGTACAAGCGGGTCAAAAAAAAATGAGAAGTCTGAAAGCAAAGATGAGCCAAAGATTAACTTACCTTCCTCCGTGTTCGAGTCGAGTGTGGAGGAGAAAGTTGGACTTCTGAACAAAGCTGCTCCTGTTTCTGGGTTACGGTTGGATCTGGACCCAGACATAGTAGCAGCGATGGACGAGGACTTTGATTACGATGATTCGGAAAACGAGCTGGAAGACAATTTTATTGCATTAGCCAATGCCGATGTCAGTGGCGATGAAGAGGAAGATGATGATGATGAGTACGGTGCGTAAATGCACTTATGTACGTTTGTATATTTATATTTTATGTATGTTAATATCTGTTTTATGATTCGGATTAAACAGATCGGTCATCTGAAGGACTAGCATTATCAGATGAAGAACAAGATGAAGTGTGTAGTCTGAATGGTCCTCAGTACACATTTCGAGAAGAAGAAACAAGATCGCGTTTTACGGAGTATTCTATGAGTAGTAGCGTTATGAGAAGAAACGCGCAATTAACGTTACTGGATGACAAGTTTGAGAAAGTTGGTATTCATTATCTTTTTTTTTCTTGATCAGTATATATTTTAAATCGTTTTATCTGTAGATGTATGAAGCGTACGACGACAGCGAGATCGGTGCCTTAGAATGCGATGAAATCGAGGGACACGTCGCACCGGATTCAGATTTGCTGCTTCAATGTGCATCCGAATTCGAACAACGCCAACACGAAGACGTAAGAACTGTATATTATTATCTGCGCGTAGAACAAAAGACGATTTTCAAAGTACTCTGTCTTTACAGACCGACAATGTTGTGAAGCTGATGAAGGATAAGATGAGAATTTTGGAAAACGAGTATTCCGAGGATGAAGATAATTTAGAAGATCTTGTCGTGGCTGCGAGGCAAAAAGATAAATGGGACTGTGAAAGCTTTATCAGTACATACAGTAATATTTATAATCATCCGAAATTGATTTCGGAGCCCAAGGTACAGAGCTTGAGAGTAATTCTTCGATGTTTGTGAAATTTGATTTGGTAATCATAAATTTGTATACAGGTAGAAAAAATTAAAGTTCACCCAAGAACTGGCATACCGAAAAACGTATTGGATGTCTCTTCTGGGAAGCTGACTGCTAAAACTTTAGCGCAGTTCGATCAACAAAATGAAATCGGCAAAGCAAGGGGACCGCAATCTGTTGCGGAAACCATGAAATCAACCCTGAGTATGTTGAGCATAAGACCGAAGGATGAAACCGCGTATGAAAGAAGAGAAAGGAAGAAGGCCCTCAAGGAATACAGAAAAGTAATACTTGCTCCTTATTGATATTCACTACGTAAGCAATTAATTAAACTCGTTAATTATTCGTTTTAGGAGAGGAGGATAGAACGAAAAGCGAATACCGAGGCGTTTAAGGAGGAGAAGAAGCGTCAAGAGAAGATTCTCTTGAATAACAGGCAGAATATACAGGGGAATCGGATAAACTGAAATGTAAATCAATAAATTAAGTTTCCATTTATTATTGTACATTGAATACATTAAATAAGTTTAATATATCTTTCTCCTTGAATAATTAATTATCCAAGTCTCCTACCCCGGGCTTCGAAATGTTTGAAAAGAGGAGGGGATACAAGAAACGAGTAATAAATATTTAAATTATTCATTATACTTTCGATATTGAATTCAGCGTAATACATATTTTTGTATCGTGGCGGTAATTTTTGGAACTGCGATTGGCGCTCGTGCTGATAACGTGATTCTGCATTGCACACGGTGGTACACGTGAGAGTGCAAGGTAGAGCGCCATCACTTAAGGCGGGGCAAACAACGGAAACTCCAAAGTCATATGATCGATTTGTGATTCTTTCGTTCGGAATACAGCTCTGTTCGTTTACTGCAAAGATGGCCAGCCAGACGCAAGGTATTCAACAGCTTCTGGCTGCCGAGAAAAGAGCCGCGGAGAAAGTATCCGAAGCGAGAAAACGTGAGTTTCTATTCAGCTATTGGATTTACCGTCGAAAGTGTTCCGCATGTAACACTTCACGATCAACTTTTCTGTGACCCTGAATTCAATTGGGTGTAACCTTTTAAATCTATCGAAGAAACGATATTTGTATGAATTGAGGTAATGCGACTCGGCGATGCAATTTTGCGTGTTTTATTCAATTACCTCGCGTGTCCGTAGTGACGTACATATATGTAGTTGCGTCAGGGTAGAATATCGTTGAACGGTCCTTTTTGATATAATTAGTCTAACCATCGCCTAATTTATTGATGTAGCCTAATATACGCGAATTAATACGTTCTATTTTGTTCCTGCTGCAACGAGGTTCTAACTTCGAAGTAATTTTTCCGTTTAGGTAAAGCACGCCGATTGAAGCAAGCTAAGGAGGAAGCTCAAGATGAGATTGAGAAGTACAGGCAAGAACGGGAAAGACAATTCCGTGAATTTGAAGCCAAGGTAAAGTACTTAGAAAACTTAACTAGCTATGGATCTTGCCAAAAATGTTATTAAATCATTGAATATTTTGATATCCAGCATATGGGTTCTAAAGAAGACGTTGCTGCCCGTATAGATGCCGATACCAAAATTAAAATAGAGGAGATGAACCAAGCTATCGCTGTGCACAAAGACATTGTACGTGGTTATAACGCTTACAATCCGTTCGATAAGAACGCTTTCAATTGAACGTCCTAACATTTGATTATTTCTGTTGCGCAGGTGATGCTCACGATCTTGAAGCTGGTGTACAACATCAAGCCAGAATTGCACAAGAATTACCGCAAAGAAATTTAAGTCGGAGTGAACGGCGTCGACGCATATAAATATCGCATCTTATGCTATAAATGTACATTAAGTACTTTCCTTTATCATATCTTAAAACGTATCTATTGCCGTTATGTTGTACTTTTATCAGAGAAAACCGTATACCTTTGAATCGTAGATGGTGGTACTGAAATTGCTAGAATTTTTCCTGCGGTTGCTACACGACAATAAATGTAATCGTAACTATGCTGAGCTTCTACCACCGTGTTGGAAAGTTTAAGATTTAGAGTAGCTGCATCGCGATAGTAGTATAGAAACGTATTAAAGAGGTTGTCGTCATTGTGATATATCAAGGCCTAGATATATTAGGATGACGTGTAAATGTTAAAAACTATATAGGGTGGTGGCAAACAAAAAAAAATTATACAACGTTAAATGTATGTCGCTAGATGTCATTCCAATAATTCTGCTGCATCGAGGACACAAATCGCGATTATAGGAAATCCCGTACAGCCTCACGGGAGTCGCGAACAAGCTCCCAAAATACATCGCGATTCTCGCGACGATGTACAAGAACACACACACCGTTTGTTTTGTTTGAAATTTTTAAATGTTGTTACGTTGTACGAAATAATACCTCATGTGTATACCCTGTCTCTGCGAGCTGGCAAATCTGTACAGTATTAATGTTCAACAATAAAAATAGCGAAAATCTATTCAGTCGTCAATATAGAACTCTGTCGTGGGAATATACTTTCGCGCATTCGTAATTTCTAGTTCAAACGGAAGTGGGCTAGGTTTCACAATTGCGTAATCCACGATTACGTAAAAGCTTCGGTGACTGATGGAAGTTCGCGATAATATACGAAATCATTCGGGACCAATCGGATTTGGGCAATGTTTCTTGCAATTAACGACGAAATTTAAAATATACGGCTATCACATGCGCGCTCTATTACAAAATATTCTACTTACTTTCCAAGTTCGCTTCTCCGCCATTCAAATTTTCCCGCTCTCGACTTCCCCCTCGAACTGCCGCGCAGGCGCAGCCCGGATTCACTATTTCGTCGCAGCGTTTCGGATGGTGCACGTTGACTGGACAAAATCTGAAATTTTCGTTGTAAAACGTGTTTCTTCATCAGTGAATAATCAGGTATAACTCTTTACGTACCTTATTTATTCTTTTGGCGTGTATGTTCATTTAAATTGCTATTCAATTCAAGTAAATATATTGCTTCCATCGTTTAGTGAAAAACAAGTTTGACAACACTAAATAAGAGATTACGATTTCAAACAGCAATCAAATTTTTCATTTAAACCCTCGCTGTATTTTCACGAGTTAGACATCAAATATGAATGTTGTGCCTTTCTTTTTCAAAAATGTCAGCATCGATTGCACAAGAGATAGAAACCAAATTGAATGTTACTTCTTCCCTTAATCGAGGAGAAATCGTATATTGGCATTTTCAATTTGTAAAATTTCCAACAATTTTCAATTTCATCTACTCAATTTTGCTATAAATGCGTAAGATCCGCAGTCTAGTAATCAATGTTTAACCATTCAAATAAATGTAGTCATACAAGAAATATATATTTTCTTTCCTCTTCTATACAATTTTGGAGATAAAGACGATTGAATCAAGTGTAACTGTAAAGAAAATGTTACGGCAAGAGGTTAATCAAGAAATCATGTAAACAATTCCACAAATAATTTATATATTGTATTATTCCTAATTCGCAAATAAAACGTTATCTTTTATTCAGACTTCAAGAAAGGACAAAGTTACCTGTGACATTTTTGAGCGCGGCAGTTTCTCGCGCGATTCATGGCTTCCGGTGAGACGAGTCGCGATTGGTGGTGGGTTCGGGTCTCTTCGGGAACATTCGTGGCGGGTGGGGGGTATCAGCTGTGTGAACCCAACCTTTCTTCGGCAGTCTGTCGGTGTTCGACGGTGGGTTTGATGGTGTGCGTGTCGTGTTCGCACACAGAGAACACTAGCGCCACTCCGTCGCTCACGAAAGGTGATTCGATTTCGCGAACTAATCCAGGCAGCGCGGAGGAGCGGTGTGGAGCGGTGTCAGTGCGTGTGCCATTCTGCACCGAGAAATGGAAGCCGAGGAGACGTGTTCGGTTAGCAGGAGCGCGAGCACGTTGCCGATCGACGAGGTCGCGTTCGAGGACGCGGTGACAGCTGTGCACGGGTACGCGTTTTAATTCTGTTATGGTTAAGAGCGTACCGGGCCGAGACCGGTCGCCGACCAGCCGCGGATCCGGAGGAGAGGAAGAGATCATCGTCGTTGATAACGCGTGTCCCCCGAATTCTGTGTGAACGGTGCGGTTTTTCTTTCGGTTCGGTTTTCCTTCAATTCGGTTCAGTCGCGGCGACACTGTGTGTTTATACGGAACCTCTTTGGATACGATCCCTAGCAAGATGTGGTGCCTCGTTAGCCAAGCGAACTCCGTTATCCTCGAGGTGCAGGTCGACCCGAAAGCCATCGGCCAGGAGTGTCTCGAAAAGGTGAGTCATTATTATTTATGTCGTTATTGTTGTTGTTATCGAAAGCCAACCGAGTTTCCACCACATCGTTCTCATCCGGAACCCTTGTGTTCCACCTTCCTTCGCTGCGTCATCGGTATTGTTTTTTTTTTTAAGCGAAACAATTACAGTAGAATTATAAATATAAATTAGGTTGTCTTCCTTGCGATGGTATCGATCTGGATCGTTTTCAGAACGACGTTTACGAGGTAGGAATGAAGTGGAGAGCGGGTTCAGATACTTGGAGAATTTCGTGAAAAGTTTTGTTCGATTGTATACACATTGGACGTATCAAAGGTCGCTTCTGTCCGGTGCTCCCTCGAGTGTAAACAATAACAAAGCGACCGTTTATAGAACTTACTATGCGTCTTTGTTTGACGAAATGATATCTGATAACGGGATGTGGACAAGTGTCGATTGGTACCGATAAGCTTCACCCCACCTCTTCTCTCTCATTGTTTCCGTCTCTGTCCCTCTCGCGAAAATGCTATTCGGTACCGTTTCTCAGCGGGTCACGAAATCCGCGAGTGATAAAGCAGTTACGGTGTGAACGATGCCTTAAGGCTAGCTCGTAACTCACGTGCGCAACAGATGCTCCCGAAAACACTCGGTTTGTGCATACACACTCGCGGGCACAATTTGAAATTTGAGAACGGTGTGTCGGGTGGCAAGGTCTCGATCTCATTTTCAAAATTATCGTCGCGAAGCGCGCCGCTTCTCCTCTTACTTTCTAATACGCGTGAACGCGTCTTTGACGAAGTGCAAAACCCACAACAACCAAAAAAAACATGGCGGCGAACATTGTTTCGCGCGAGCCGCGGTCTGCGATTTAACCTTCGGAGGACAGTCTCGCAATTGTATATCGTTTAGGATTATTTGTCACTCGTTTTTGGTTCATTCATTTCATTTCTTATTACTCTTTCTGTCGGTTCATTAAATTTAATTACTTATTACTCTTTCTTTCGGTTTATTGAGTTTAATTACTTATTCAATGTTTTATTACTCTTTCTTGTTAGTAGACAGCGGATTTTATGCATTTATTACAAAAATAAGTGGCTTTAATTTAAAATAGTGAAAATGTTAGAAGAATTTGATAATACTGTTATATTATTTTTAACCTATTAAACGTATTAAGAAAGAAGATTTTCTATTTCACAACCTATTTCTAAAACAGAACAATGGAGTACCATTTTAACTACTATGAATGTCTGAACGACCTTGATCGATCCGGAAGGTTTTGGGCCGAGTCGCGAATCATTCGGAGCGGCAATTCATTTAAAAAAATACAATAAACAATCCTGTTTTAATCCAGCGTAAATTACCATCCGTGAAAATGTCGATCGTTTGCATTTTGCGATGATGATCCGCTTACGCTCGTGGATTACATCTGTTCCATATGTTTCAATTAACCTTCTCGGTGTTCGCGTACACTTTTTATTCAATAAAGAGCATGGTATGTATATTCGTGAATATAAAATTCGCCGTTGTCCGAAGCAAGATCGAATCGGAAACAAATGGAAATTTTTATTTCTTATTTGCTGTTCCCGAACATTCGATTGTTCGGTGTAGAACATATTTCCAATTCCAAATATTAGCTCGTTTTGCGTTAGAATTGATGAAATTTCACGTCGTGGGCTCATATTCCAATTTTGCAACGAGTTCATTTGTTTCCCCCAGGTGAATATGTTTGCTATTTCTGTTTCTCTGCGGAATACAATTAGACGTTTTTTCAAACAAAAAGAGTTCAACTTTCCATCGACATTCTCACGAATGTTTAATATAATAGTTATTCACAGATAGCTTGACTACCTCAGGTTAACCAGTTGTATATTCGTTGTGACTTACAATGACTTGTTGTTAGTTATCAGGAAACTCGAGCATGACAAAACGTTACGGATGATAAGTGTGCCATTGCCTTTGTTTAAAAGTTTTGCAACTACACCAGACTGTTACACATTACGGTAGAATTATCGATAAAAAGTACCGTGAAAAAATTTAATGAGAACTTAACAATTATATTGCTGTATTATTCTTTTTAACACGTTCCGTGCCGTGTGTGCCACCGATACCACTGGTATCGGTAACATATATTTTAAATTTTCTTTAATGCCCCAAATAAAAAAGTTTTAAAAAATGCCTTTTTTTTTAATTTTTTAATGTAACCTCGTAAATTATAATTTTTGGAAAATCTTGTTTGCATATCATTTCGTAAACCAATGTTTCTAATTGATCATAAAAAATCAGGTCGTTTGGTACAATTATAAAAAGGTAATTCTATTTTAAAGGGCGTACAAATACTTTTTACACTCACTGTACATATTTTATAACAAGTTCAAAACTGTAGAATATATCCCCACCAAAAGAATGAGGTTTTATAAAGAATGCAGAGTACAGAATAAAGCAAATGGCCCGAATGAAATAACATTTGAAAAACTTTTCGATTGACTGTATACACTGCAACTCAAAATAGTTGTACTGTAATTGCCGCTGCACGGCCTAAAGTGTCGTTCACCTGTTACATCGTGTCGCGAAAACGGCGTGGATCGTCGATCGTTTTCTTGGATCGTGGATGCGACGTACCCCGTCAGAAATTGATCGAGTAGGAGCGGGGAAGAAAAGACTAGGAATGATCGATGAGGTAGCGGCGCGATCGAGGTGATCGTATATTTAATTTATCCCCGACCTGGGATGACCTCACGGCAACCTCGGTGGTCGTTCCACCAGCGCTGCGACGTCTCCGTTCTTCTTCAGGGTTCGAACTCTATTTATAGGACGCTAGATGCATCGGTCGCGTTGTGTAGCCGCCGCACGATACACGAGCGGAGATGCACCTTTCTCGCCACGGTTAGGCGAACCAGCTTTGTTCACCTTCGCCGGTGGTGGCTGACTTACCTGCCTGACCGTGCCGCTACTCTTGCTGGTCGTACAAAGACCCGATTAACGTTCTTGGTAAAAATATCCGAAGAAATAATCTTACACGCTCGACGTAACTGATGGGGTTGCTCGACGATTGGGAGACTCCTTTGGACCTAGCATGGTCAAACAATTATTTAAATTATAAAATCGCTTTCATAAGAAACGAATTCAATCTTCTCGCTTTCTATAAGGCGTTTCAGTTTTATATGTTCCCAGTTTATATGTTATTGTATTTAAAAAAATTAGTAGTCATCGATATACGGCGGATTTTTAAGAAAAGCGGAATGAAATAAAATTCTATCTTTAATGGGAACAGCCTTTGTAGATCTGAAACAAATAAAAATTATATAAAATTCTATCGAATTGAATATTCTAGCCTTGTTTGAACAGTTTCACAAGTCACAAATGCATAAAAATCCGCAGTCTAGTCATTAACTATACAGTGCTGTGAATAATTATAAACACAACACGTAAAGATACAGGAAATAAGTGCGAGTTTATAATTACTCGCAGCACTGTATGTACAGCTACAAAAATGTACGAGCACTCGCCATATCGTGTATCGGACGGACAAAGAGGATCAGAACGGTCGGTCAGCAGGATTAGAAACGACTAAAATATGTAAATACGAAGCCACGCATCATTGAACACCTAATCCATCGAAGTTTGAACCCATTAGAGCCGCAGATAAGGGAGATAACGCCTCGAGGTCGACTTGAATGGAAAGAATGCAAATCCCCGGCGATAATTGCAAAAATACTGAACAAAGACGGATAGCGTCGAGGGACGCGGTAATCAAGTTCGAAGCATCTCGAGCGAGTTTTCGCGGAGTCGTGGGAAGGTAAACCAGCTGCGATGGCCAATGCAAACGAGAGACCCTAGATCTAGCTAGTCTTCCGACACGGCCGTGTGTTTACCTCTAATATCAATCCGAGCGGAGCACTCGACGATGATTACGATGCAACCAAGTGGGTCAAAGCCTAACTGGGTCGCAATTTCACTGAGCACCGTATTATTAGATGCTCGGAGTGCGCCTACCGCGACAAAATTGCCCGACGCGATTTTGGTTTGACTCCCGCGCCCACCCGTTTTCGCTGGGCAGATATCTCTCGCGAGGTTCCCGCGCGGAGAGCCGCGATCGCTATCGAATCTCCCCGAGTTCCACGACAATGCACCTCCCCACTCTCTAATCTCGTTGACACGCTGCCAAAATCGCGCTGGAAGACCACTTCATCGCCACCGGGCTGTTGGCGAAACCGTGGACGCTTCGATTGAAGTAGATAAGTAGATAATGTGTAAACGTAGAGACGCCACGATTTCGAATTAGGAGCCCCCTTTGTTTCCAGAGTGATTAAAACAATTTATTTTTTCTTACTGCAAGTAAAAAAGGACTTGCTCCTGGTTTGTTCTTTTAAAATATAAAAATTGTAAAAATAATCCCGATTATCGATCGTAAATGTTGAGCATTCAATTTAATAATGGCGCAACTGTTTCGATCATTTATTAAATCTAGCAATTTTGCAATAAACTTTATTTCTTTCCTAGTCTCGACAAAGGGGGAAAGAGCAGTTCGTCCACTTTTCGCGCGCTGACTTGGCGGTTGCATCATCGGGCTTGTATCATCGCCGGATGTTTTTCGATAGAATTTCGATTGAAAACAATTTCGCGGAATTTCGGGGGGTGGGGGGATGGCAGTTGGGAATTAGGTCGAAAGTGGCAGAGGTTCGAACCTGGAATTCAATTTACGTCGTCTTTGTGTCTCGGATCCGATCAGCGAGTATAGCTCTCACCCTCCCCGGGGATCTAATTTGTGTTTATCGGCGTGTTTTCCCATCCCCTCGCGATTATGCGAGTCTTTTCCCCCGGAATTCGTTTCTTGCCTCGAGCACCGGCCGGCATCGTCGATTCGAATTAATCGGGACTTGCCGGGGGTAATTTCGAACAAGCGAGAATAGCTGTTTCACCTGGACCACCCAGTCGAAAGTATACAAACTTTCCGGCCAGTTCTCTCTCTCTCTCTCTCGCGGTGCTTAATCGTTTAATGCAACTTTCCGCTTCAAGTTGCAGCGATAAACTCCCCGCGATAGGACAAACTTTCGCACGCGGGCCGTTTGAATCTCGATGTGAGGAGGAATCCGATGCGAGAGGAATCTCCGAATCGCCTGAAATTAAAAACGTGGACAACAAAAGCTTACACCCGTAAACGTGGATGAAACAACTCTGAAAACATCGGAAAATTTTTCTCGTTCATGAATCTTCCACAGAACTGAAGATTGAAGCCTCCCTTTTACGACGCCGCCTTAAAAATTGATGGACGATTTTTTAAAACGAAATTGCAATACTTCATACGTCATCAAACATTTTTATAAAAATTGCGAATTTCATGTCTTCATTCTCCCGCTCGTCGCATCATGGAAAAATTTTTTATGGATAAATTACTGATAGTTTGTGAAAGTAGATGCTTCAAGCTTCAAAATAAACCCAAGTTCATCTTCATACGATTTTTTTTCACAAAATTATGGCTGTTCAAATATCGTCAACCATTTCTCGCAAACAGTATTCGAATATTTTTTGGAATTAAGTTTGACAATATTTAGCCTGTCGTAATTTCGTGAAAAAAAAATCGTGCGGCAATAAACTTGGGCTCATTTTAAAGCTTGAAGATTTTACTTTCGCACCCCATTGTTCATTTACCCGTAACATATTTTTACATGATGTAGCAGATGAGAAACTGGGGTCATGGCTTTCCTAAAAAATTGTATGAAAAACTTAACCACACCCCTGAAAAAACGTTAATAAATTTTTCTCGCGGATGAATCTTCCACAGATTTGAAGTTTGAAGCCTCCCCTTTACAACCACACCTTAAAAGTTGTTGTACGATTATTTTTCACTGTTTTTTGAAAGAAAAACGAGGACGAAGTTGTATCTAGCAAAGATACGAATTCCGTGCACGTTTTCGGAGAAATTGACCCTCGCGAATCGTTAATTACCGCAAAATCAGAGAGACCGTCTTCTTGTCCCCAAAGACCACCGTTGAAAGTCCGATTTTTCTGGTCGTTTCGTGAAAGAAACCGGCAAAGGGAGTGGCTAGAGGTGCTTTGGAGTTTAATTAGCTGTAGGAACGATATCCGGTCTTCTTTCATGGTCGCGGGAACGTTCATTTAACTTGAACCATTTCCGAATTTCTCGGGCATACGTTGAAAGGACGTCGATCCGGCAGAGTCGTCGCAGGAATCTCATTACGCCACTTAATTGCGTTCCGCAGGAACCTCCTCTCTTCCGTGGCTGAATGCGCTTTCAGCCCTTTTCTTCTTTTCGAATTGTCCGACCCGTCGCGTCTCCTCCCTTTCGCTGGATCGTAAGAAATTCTATTTTCTACGTTTTTTGCAAAGCGCATGCTCAAGGCAAGCCGATTCACACGACCGGAAACCTTTCTGTTCGATTAAACGACCATTCTCCTCCGAGCCACAGTAGTTTAGGCTTGCCTCGCGATTTTTTCCTCGTGAAACTGCAACGTCTTCCTTTGTGGGACCTTCGCGTACAGTTTCGTCCATGATTGGGCAAGGTTCACGAATTTTTTGATAAGGAACAAAAGGAAATTGAGCTTCCCATAACCGAATCAAGCTTACCAATTCTCAGTGGAGAGTTTTGCTCGAAACATGCAATATTGTTGGCTTTGTGATTTTTTCACCACGGAACTACGAAATCTATCTTGAGGAAACCTCCGCCCACGGTTTCGTCTATGATTTGACTATGTTCATGATTTTTTCGACGAAGGAAGAATGAAAATTAAGCTTTCCAGAGGCTAATCAAGCGCATCGGTTTCAAGAGGGAAGTTCTGGTTGCAGAACGTAAGGAATTCACTTGATACTTTGTTTACCAAATAGAGACACCGTTTCGACCTTGTGGCTTCGTAATAGTAGCTGGAAATAGTAGCTATGTATTATCTACATACGTGTTCACCCATACATTACACTGTTACACGCGATTGCTTTTAGATACGGTTCTCACGCGAGCTGCGCAAAAACTTCATTACATATTGTTTTTCTGTCTACATCCATCATGCATGTATTCATACAATTATAATATTAATTGTCTACACGACTTTCTTCTGTCTGGAATACAAAACAAAGCGGATTTAGAAATCGAAGAGCCATTGCACTTTAACACTGTGTATAATTACACCTTTACATCTTTCAAATTGTTTAAAAATGTTCGTCAGAATTCGTTTGGATTTTTCGAAAAAATTCCAGTCGTTTGATTCAATTTTAAAACATTTAAATATTATTAAAACATATTTAAATAATTAAATATTTCGTTGTTCCTATTCATTCCCTTTGTTCCTCTCTCGTTTTGCACGAAGCTCCGCAGTGTAATTATTATAGCGTTCCCGGGACTGTTCGGTGAATGCTCGCGGCATTCGCCGGGCCAGGTGGGTACCTAAGGAATTCATTCCGCGTTTCGTCGCGTCGGTACACGGAATTCAATGGATCCTATACCTCGAATCTCGACAAAGGCCCGTCGCGTCTGTGATCCTACGTATATTCCTCTGATGGCTCGCAACGTTTCATACCGAGAATCACCGGCCGGATACGTTGCATTTGCGAGGCGCGGGCCGAATGCTCGCCGAGATGCACGTTCGATCGCTATTCGGGTCCCATGCGAATTAATTTCATCGGTTCGAAAGTGATTCCCCGCGGAGAGAAATATTTGCGAACACACACGCTGGAACACGTGTTTCTCCCCGAATCGAGAATTTCATCAATTTCTAATTTTTGACAATTTTTCAAACGAAATTTGACGGCTGCTTTTTATCCAGATTTTGCGCACATATTTCCTACTGTTTGGACTATACAGCAGAATTTTTTGAAGTAAAAATACTCAAAATTGTGGGAGTTATAGTATCTTGAAGAGGAAGACTCATTCATTGTTCAGTAGATTAGCCCATGATGCGGATTGTGTGTCAGACACGAATCAGCACTGGAAGTCAAGCAGCATATGTTTAAAAAATTTATTCGCACAACAAATAAAGTGTTATTTGACGTCGTGATGTTACGAGACTCAATTTTATTTCGGAATCGCTGGTCAAGGGGTTAAATTGTTAGCGAACAACAGAGGACCTCCATGAACTTGGGGATGACCGTGCTCGAAAGGGTTGATACTGGAGTAGTTGGTACAAGGTTCGAACGCGTTCGAAATAGTGAAAAATGGCGGAACCTTGGGAAAACGGGATTACAGGAGGATCAGGTAATTTCCAGAGAGGGAATTTTTTTGTCGGATCTCCGGAGGGGAATAGCGCAAAGAATAACGACTAGGGGGTAGGTGGTACGGATTATAGAAGCGACAAATCCCATAGGTTCGGCCCGCTATAAAACAATCGATGAGATAGTTACAGACACGGGCTTGGCCACCACTGAAACTTTGAAAGCCCACAAAGGAAACATTTAGGGGTGGCGGGCAGTGATGAACGAGCTCGCAACCCCCTTGGTACTATGGCGCACCGTGGTCTCCGCTCGGTTCCATCCACTATTACTCTTTCTCACGGCCTCGATTACTTTCCTAACTCACCCGCGAGAGACGTAACTTCGAGGAGGTCGTTTATTTAATACTTTATGCCGGGTCGTCTCGCGCGTTTCGATCCCGCCTTCTCTTAACGTCGCGTGCCGATCCCATTAGCCCCTTACGGTCGTAACGGGATATCACCATTAACCTATCTGATGAAACTTCGACCAACTCATGCGGGACATTTTTCTGTTTAACATGAGCCCGAACACGGTACAATTCCGGTTACATTTAGTCCTTTAATCCACGATACACTGCGACCTCCATTATCCGAACCGAATTACTAAACTGTATTACTGTATTACTGTATTACTGTATAACTGTATTACTAAAAACGACGGAGATATTTTCAGTGTAAATTTCACTTCCATTGAGTGGTTCGGATAATCGAGGTTCCACTGTATCGTGGATTAAACGAGTAAACACGGTCCGAATTGCGTCGTGTTTGGACTCGTTTCAATCGGGGAAATGTCGCGAACGTGTCTGTGAAGTATAAACTATTGTTTGTTATACATATAATATAAATAATACAAGGGTTACGATAACACGAATGGATACGTTGATTGAAGGCGTTGTCGGGGGTGAACGAGTCCCGTGTTTCCTTCTTGTTCCGTCGGTTCCGACGTGTTTCCAGTTCCGCTGGGTCCCTTTCTCGCCAAACATCGGCGCGTAAACGAGCCTCGCAGGAGATCCGGTAATTTCTACGGGGGCGGGGGTTGATTCACGGCGTCAAGACGAAAGGGGAAAAATTGTAGGGAAAGCTGACGGTACTTGGTGAAACATGGCGCGAACTTCTTAATTAATCCTATTAATTAGATACACGGCGGCTGGTACAGGCGACGACGCGACGGGACGCGAGGCGTCGCGACGCTCCGACGGAACTCGTTGCAACTACATCAACTCGCGACGTGCACGGATTTGCGATGAAATTACCAAGACGGAGACCGCTTTCTTCCTCCGCTCGGAAAACGCCTGTTTAACAATGCCGGCGAATCGTCGCGTCGCGCGATAAAGCGTTTCGCCGTTCGTCAACGGCTCGTTCAACGGCCAATAGAAATGGCCGTTCTAGTCTGCAACCTCGAAAACACCGATTCCACTTGCGTGTTCCCAAAGACGCCCAACGCCGCCTGAGAACTACACGATTTCGCCCAGCCCAACTTTAGGGGTGTTCTCACCCCTCTAAAGATTCCAAACTTGAATCTGCTAAACGCGAGCGTCATTCGTTCATCTCAAGATTCTTGGAAATTGACGACCTTTATCCTGTCGTAATTTCTTAAAAAACAATCCTACAGTAATCAACTTCGGCTCATAGACGAGAAACTGGGGATTAGAAACTGTACCATTTTTCCTCAAAAATGGTACAAATTCAAACCTCCGTGAAAACATTAAAAAATTTTTCCCGTTAACGAATCTTCCACAGATTCCAAGTCTAAACCTTCCTCTTTACAACGGGATCTTGGAAATTGATCTACGATTTTTTTTGGTCAAGTTATCGATGTTCGAATGAGATGGAGGAGCAGGTATGTACTGCTTAAATTAAGTAGGATCGTAGGGACAAACTATGGCGTATTGAATCTTCTGTAAAAACGTTAAAAAATTTCTCCCGTTCATGAATCTTCCACGGATTTAAAGATTGAAGCATCCCCTTTGTAACGAGACCTTAAAACTTGATGTACGATTTTCTGGGGCTGTTTTATAGAACAAAAATGAGGGTCATGTTTGTACCTCATATTGTTGCAAAGACGGCAGTGCACGTTTCATTGAAAGCTCGGTAAGTCGACCAGAAAAAATCGTGGGTCAAGTTTTAAGCATTCGTTGGAAAGGGGAAGCTTCAATCTTGAAATCCGGGGTGGTTTCAGTCGCGAGAAAAATTTGCACTTTCTCGGGTGGGGTGATTCCTGAGGTGATTTAAAGTAACTTTTTGAAAAAGTAACCTAACCCGTCTTCAGGGTGGATTTCGAAGGCGAAGACTGGCTAGCGGCAGAATTCGGGCCCGGCGGGTCTCGCCGTGGATTCGGCGAACGGTTCGGGTTCGTTTCGAGTTATTGGGGCATTTCGAAAGCGATTGCCCCGGTTCTGCCTTGAGGAAAAACAGACGGAAACGGGAGAACAGTAATATCTGGGTTACAGGTCGAATGAAATGTTAGCGGTGATTGGATTCTCGACGACCGAAACGGAAATTGGATGAAATACGTTAAATTGGAAGTGACGCGACAGTCGGAAATGAAAAGATCCTCGTTTCTCGTCGCCTAGAACCCGACGACGCGACGGTTGCCGCTCGCCTGCATACTGCATACATACTAAGCTCTTCGTACTTTCTCCGCTCTCTCAAAAAGATAAACAGCCGCGATAAAAAGGCGCGCGTGCACGCTGAACCGATAATCGCGTGCGGAGATGCTGTCCGCGAACGGGAGTCTCGCGCGGCTATTTCGCGAAAATGTAAACTCGAAACAATTCCCCGCAGGAATTTCGCTGCGAAAAGAAATCGATGTCTTCCAACGGGAAAAATAGATATTCCCGTCGTAAATCAATGGCGCGATACACAGACTGAACAAAACGACCTCGCTCGTTTGCATAAATGAAATATTAATATAGTCGTCCTTGTTCATTCGGCTTCGGGCGTTCAAGAGGATTCCTTATCGGCTTTATCGACGGCCCTCTTCTTCCGAGGACCACAGATTATTTGCTTTCTTCGACTGTTTCCATTTTTTTTTTTTCATGTTCCAACGCTGCACCGTTGGTTGCAATACTGCACTATTTTGTGCTCGCTTATCTCGGGAATGAATGTACAAGATCCAGCCTTCGCACGTTCTTCTTTTAGTTTTCTTTCGAATTAATAATTCTCACACTCGTCGGTGATTTCGCTGGTCGCTTTTAATCCTTTGCACTCGGAGCAATTTTATTAGGTTGGCCACTGAGTTCGCGACCTCCACGTTTTCTCATCGATGTCATTTATACGTATACAGGGTGAGTCACCTAACGTTGCCACCTCAAATACCTTTGTTGTTTTCAAAGCCTAAGTATGAAGTCTACAAACAAGGGGCTTCGAAAATTACTGAGTGATTAACGAGTAGACTGCGAATTTTTAATGGTTAATGCAAAATAATAATGTTCTGTGTCTGTCATGTGGAACTAGGAGCTACTTAGAAAGTTTATACGTGCATGCGTAATTATAGTCACTGAATTCCTAATGAAATGTGTTTAAAAAAGGGTGCTTCCATTTTAAAAAATGAAGGTGACCTTGATATGAGCCCCACTGAACCATTCAACTTTGTCCTTCAGACATTTGACGTATCTTTAAAAACAACATAGATATCTGAGGTGGCAACGTTACGTGACTCATCCTGTATACATATATGTATTTTTAAGCACGAGTATAATCAAATTAATCGCAAAATTTCCAATGATATACAGATCAAAAGGAATGTGATTTGTGAAATTTTATGGGTGTGAAATTGAATAACTCACACAATACTTAAATATTTAATAATTGATTAGTAGACTGCGGATCTTTATGCAAAATAAAAATTTTGTGCACGAATTTTAAGTAGGGGCCACGTAAAAAATTCTTTCATTCTTGCATAAAATCCGCAGTCTATTGATTAGATACCGATATATCTAATATAATGTAAACAATATTTTAAATAATGATACAGCAATTTTTAGTGACGCTTCAAAGTCACTACTCGAGGCTAATATCAATTGTATTGCGAAAGTAGTCTGCTAGTAACTAGATGATACGAATCCAATTTGACACAATGAGAATCGAAAAAATTACATAACGACAATACACAGTAAGTAAGCGCTTTCCGCGTCAGTCGAAAAAAACCGCGGAAGTCGAATAGTGCCTGAGCGCCACCGCAGAAAGGTTATTAATACGATCTGCTTTGTACATCCTGCATGTATGTGCTCATTTGAAAGGGAAATTCAAATAAACCGACTATGCCCATGGTAAATTTATCACTCATAAATAGCTGGATGCCTACGCTGTACACAGACAAACACTTATCTCCGCTTCTGTCACATATGTGCCGACAAAGCTGCGGTTCTGGCAATCGAAACACAAATTTTACGTGTTCCAAATGTTCTTGTGAACATATCACGCGAATCAGATTTCGATCTGTCTATAGCTTTCTCATACCTAATTCATTAGTTAAGATCTCACGAACTGCTCCAGTTGAGATGTCTGTGGCCTCAGATAAATCAGCCACAGTTAATCGTCGATCTTCCAAAACCAAATCATGGGGCATGATCAATCATTTCTGAAGTGGTTGCAGTTCTTGGACGTCCTGAACGTGGATCATCATTAACGTCTGTACGACCATGTTTAAATAGAGCAACCCATTTTTTACCATTGTATACGAAGGAGCATTGTCCCATAACACATTCACCATATCATCAAAAACTTCCTTTCCGTTTAATCCTTTTCTACCACGTTTTTATTAGCTCGCTTTCTTGTCTGTCTGTCTGTTTGTTTGGTTGTTTGTCTGTTCGGTACAAATTTTGCAATCGATTTTGAACGAACCTCCCGATGAGCTGGAGACTTGAAATTTTATTATATAAATATTCAATGACTGCACGATTTTTCAAGTTTTCCATTTTTCTAACCACAACGCAAACACGCCTACTCTAATCAGCTGCCTGAAGCAAGCTATCTGACAGATCGATTTGGAATGTATCGTATGTTCACATCGAGGACGGGTGTTCTCAACAACGATTTGTTTTCGCTGCTACCAATGTCATCTATGTGTCGGGCTACGAACTTTCTGAATTTGCGAGACATGTGTCGGTACTCTTAAATTCTCGTAATCTTTTTACCGTTTGAATGTGCGCACGTTTTTATAACGAATACGGAGAATTTTACTCGAAGGCGGAACCGCGCCGTCGAGGTGCCTCGCGAGGTTATTTAACTCGCCGACAATAATAATTGGCGTGGCGAAAAAATTCGCGAAATTAGCACGGCGGTGGATTCGACGTCGGCGTATACTACACGACGCGCAGCGTAATTCAAATTTTTCCTGGCCGGCAAACAGGGTCGGCGTTGTTTTACGGTGGGAATTACAGCGACCGCGGGCCGCTCGTAACGTTTTGCGAGGACCGCAGCGAAATTAGACGAGCGGGGAGACCGGGCTGGGAAATTGGGAATTTAGCCGTATGATAAACCGGCCGATCGCGCCGTTGCACTCGCGCTGCACCGCTCTCTGCACCGCCGGATGCAATTTAACGCCCGCGATTATGTGTACCCCGCGCGATATCATTAAAATCCATACAGCTCGCGTAGACACACACGAGAAAACGATTCTTACCCGTATTCTCGTAGATCTCTCCCTCCGCCGGTGATTTAAAACGCTGCATTTAAAACGCTTCATTACACCGCGCGCACTATGCGCGGACGGCTCCTGTGGATTATGCATCCCTCATTTGCTCCGGAATATGGCGACGATTTGAAACGGTGAAAACAGCTGCACACCTCTTCCTCTTTTTTTTTCCGCCACCATTCCCTGCTGTGCGCGACGAATGACTCCCGTTGTACAGCACCTTTTTTACCCCCCGTTTCGCCGCGATACTGCAACTCGAGCGACTGCAATCTCCGCGGCTATTACCCGCGCGGCGCGATGCGTCGCGAGTGCACCGCGGTTTCGAACCTGTTCCGAACTTGTCCTACCTTTGTCTGACACTTCGCTCGAGATCGAGGGAGAAGCGCGTCTGATGAGCGTCCATTAAATGGTGAACTGTGATGACTGGAATCTTCGCGCGAAATAAAAATCGTTCGCGTTAATCGCGAGACCTCTGTGCCCGCCTTTATTGTGAGACCTCTATGCCCGCCTTTATTGTGAGAAATGTATTCACGCTAAATTGTTGTGATCTTCTTACTCTTTAAATTCGCGTGAACAAAAATCAGGGGCAATTTGAAACAGGAAAACGAATCTCGATATATGTCATATTTTCAACATGGTCAAACTATTAACGAGGAAAATAAAGTACTTAGCTCCTGTAGACTGCAATCGACGCTTGATAATTTTATTGCATAAAAACCCGCAGCCCACGCATCTATAAGAAAGTAACGGATCAGTGAACACTCCGAGGTGAAAAATTGCAAAGTAGGACCGTGTGCGAATAAATGTTGTGAATAGATTGCGGATGTTTATGCGTTCTCCAATTTTTGTAGACAAATTTTAAGAAAGTGGAATGAAATGAACTTCTATTTTTAATGAGAAAACAGCCTCTGTATTAGGTGTGCAAATAAGTTCTTTCCCTCGTTTTTGCAAATTTAAGATTGTATAAATTCAATATGTTTTTCGATCGTAATTTTGCAAATTAATTCAAAAACTCAATGTTTCGATCCTGATGTGGATCATCCTAAAGAGTAAATTTTGTGTCTGAAAAGTAATGTGAATATAATATATGTTAAAAGATGAACCTCCCTGTGTTAGTACCGGATCAGTTACGTGACATTGTATATAGTGGAAACGTGGGGAATAGCGTCGTAGAAGGGGAAAGCGGAGGGAAACGGGGGTCCTAGCGAGAAACGAACCGCGACCCGTTCTCCGGAGGACAGCGACGGCGGAATGAAACGAAGAAGCGTCTACTTTCAGGGGAATGGTCCGCGATGAAATTTCGAGTCTGTGTTTGCAAGCGACGCGGCAATTAAATGCGACCCCAGTCTCCCCGTAACCGGCAGACAAAGTACGTAATTACGTTTTCATCGGTGAAAACCAACGAGTAACTACGGTCCCCGTACGGTTAACCGATGCTGGGTTTCTGCCCGTGGAATTACACTGTGCCCGACACTGAGCGACGGCTACCGGTCGCCGGTCATTGGTCGTAACATTATCAAACCAACCGAGACGATCGCCAACTCGTCACGATGATTGCGTTACCCAGGACACATACCGTCTACGAAAACGTCGATCGCTCGCACCGATACGAACCATCGACTAAATCTGATAAGACTACTTCGTGTGCGTGTTCAACCGAGACTGCATTCAGGTTCCGCTGTGGATTCTGAACTCAAAGCGTGACCAAAAATTTTGAAAAAAATTGAGGTTGTAGAGCCAATGTAGATCTATTATTTCCATTTTGGATCATTCGAATATCTTGCATATTGATGGAGAAATGTTCTGGAAAAGTTGGAGGTTGCAAGCTGGCATGTGCGAAGTAATAGCTAGATCTTAAAATAATTTTTTTCAGACTCAAAACCTGACTCAAAATTTTGGAAAAAATTGAGGTTGTAGAGCCAATGTAGACCTATTATTTCCATTTTGGTTCATTCGAATATCTTGCATATTGATGGAGAAATGTCTTGGGAAAGTTGAGGGTTGGAAGCTAGGATGTGCGGAGTAGATCTCGAAATAATTTTTATCAGACTTAAAACGCGACGAAAAATTCTGAAAAAAACTACAGAAGGTCTTCGCAATCTCGCAATTTCGCGTTGTTCCGCCCACATTCTTATTCTCCTTCCGCGAGACATCCCGTGTGATCGAAGGCAAACAGAACACAGCCGCGACCCACGCAAGCCCCTACAAACCCATTGCACGGCTCAAGACGGTTTAGAGGTTTCCGAGCTTCGGTATCCGGCCGATATTTACTCGCGGAGGCAGAGCGGACACACAGAGTTGCTTCTTGCCGAGAGTGGATTTTCCAGTCTGGAGAGACAACCGACTAGCGGGAGAAACCCGAAGAGAAGGGTGGCACTGCGGAGGCGAGCGGTTTCTCTTCGTTCCGAAGAGAAAATCGAGTTATACGGTAATAGGTTTCCGGAGCGTATTTTGTTTTTCCGCTCGTTTGTCTTCGCTGTTCATCCCACGGCTGTCCAATGTCCGAGAGAGAGGATCGTATCGTTTCTTCCCGAAGAAGAAGAGCAGGATATACTGGTCTCGTTCGAGGGTTCCACGGAACACACTGGTCAGCTGCGCCATCGGCTTTCCCGATTCTTCTTCGTTCCGTTTCGACACTGACGAAGCTATTTCTGCCATCCGCGGATAACCCGCGCCGCGATGAGAATCGCAGTGGATTTGCTGGGGACCACCATAAACGTCGAATACGCGAAGCATAATCGATATGCTTTGCATTCGGCGACACGTTTCTTCTCCCATTCTCCTCTGGTTACTTCCGCAATCTGGTTATCGAGATACGGAACGCGTGTGCTCGCCCCCGGAATAAAGCCTTCAATGGCGATCGGTTAATCCGCGCTAATGCTACCCCCGTCGGCTATAATCCCGGCTGAACGCTATTGCACTGCGGCTCCCAGTTTTATGCGCTCCTCGCGCGAAAGAAAACCGCCACGCTCTCGAGCGCGTTTATGTTTGCGAACAGCGGCGATAAAAGCTGCTCCGAAATATCTCTGTTCATTGCTGCACCAGTGATAGCACAATTCCATTTACTCGGATATTCATTCCTCCGAATCTCCACGCCCGGTCGATTTCGCTGGAAGTGATTGTACACGCATGTTTAATCAAGTCGGCAGGTTTAACGTTAAAATCATGATGCGTCGGGGCTCCCATCGTTGGAGGGAGACGTTCAAGGCGCCGTTAAGCTCCATTGAACCATCATCGAAAAATGCCTGAAAATTCGCGTCGAGTCTAACAGAAAAATCGGCCGAAGAACGTCGACGGGAGCAAAGGAGCTCGCTGTAAAACACTCGGGCCGCGCAAAGTGCCCCGATAAGGTATCGATCAGCCTTAATGGATTCTTTTAAAATGCACCGAGCCGTCCGAGAGCACATTTTACTACACTCCACTTGCCTGGAAAAACGCGAAGACCGCAGCGAAGTCGGGGAACAGATTGAATATGATCTTTAACGCCTTGTCTCACGGCGACAGCGTCTGCCAACCGGTTAGACTGGCAGCAGGATCGAGTAAAATATGCGAACTTTTAACGTGAAAGCGGCGTCAGCCAATATTTGTCTGGTTCGGCCGCGTCCTCCGTTTGATTCTCATCGGGTAAAATTAATTTTTACTTGATCCGTAAACTGTCTTGCACCGTTATTGCAGCGAACAGTCTCTAATGTTCCTCAATAGCGTTTTTAGCCTGTATTATAGTCCTCAAAACTGAAAGGAGCGTCGCGAGGTTTGTCCCCACTCTATCCTTCCCCTTCCACGACGCTGTTCCCCCACCTTCCGTCACGTGATGCGATGCGCGCAACCAATCAGCGTTGCGTCTGCGTCGTGACTCACCTGGTAGATCTCTGTGATCTTCTCGTGAACAAAGAATACATGAAATTTTCGCTTTTGAAGCGGGCAATAATTGTTTTTAAGTCTTGCAATTTCCACAAGGGTGACACACGTGCTTTTACCAATCATTCAGTCATGTAGTCATTCAATCATTCAGTCATTCAGTCAGTCGTTCGACCATTCAGTCAGTCAGTCAGTCATTCGATCATTCAGTCAGTCAGTCAGTCAGTCATTCGACCATTCAGTTAGTCATTGGACCATTCAGTCAGTGCAATCGAGGAGCTTGCGGCTACTTCTCCACCGATAACAGTCAGCTGTAGAATCGAGATGCAGCCGGTGCTGAGATAAAATGCAAGACCGCAGACTTCATTGGATATTCGAGGACCGGCGTTAACCCCTTAAGAGATGCAAAGTTCGCCGACCCTGAGTTTCGCGTCGGTGTACGGTTCCGAAGCTGGCTCCCTCGAAAGATAAATTTAGGGCAGCCCGTACAGGTCTCACTATCGGTTCGAACGTGGGATGGACGTGTTCCACGGATGATGCAGATTACCGTAGGTTTTAGCCGGGGAAACATCGCCGGAAGAGATAATAACGGTGTGCAGCCGTTGCAGGCGATGCGGGCAGCGTTTTGCAACGATGCAGCCTCGGCTTACCGCGTCGATGCACAAGTTCGCGAGCTTTTCTTACGGATCCCACGGGGCCGTAGAACCCGCATCGTTGCTGCCAACCCTTTCTCTCTCTCTCTCTCTCTCTCTCTCTCTCTAGCGTTTGTTATTTCGCCAAGCCTACACAACTACGAGAGAGAACATAATCCCCGGTGCGTGGCTGCGACATCATCCACCGCGAATTAATACGTTCAGACTCGCGGAAGTTTCGCGAGCCCGTGCCAGCGGAACTTCTTCCTTTTCTCTCTCAAGCGCGCCACTTTTAACGTGGAGGAAACGCCGTGTGGCACAGTTATAGCGGAGTAGATGCGATAATCTTGATTCCGTGCAGAACTTTTCCTACTTGTTTCTGATGTTTCTTAACCATTCCGCAATTTATTCGACGGCTATCCACTGTTATTTTTTTTTGTGGTGTCATTTTCACTAGTGCCATATTCGACACCGACACCAAGAATATCAATAGCTATACCCATATTAGGGAACACTTGGTAGTGCCATATTGGGAACTCCACGTGGACTGATAATACTAGCTACTGACAAAGAGAAAATGAATTTCAGCCCAAAGCAACAGTTGGCAAACATTAATATAAACAAACTGAAACTACAGATACGTTCAAACATTTCAAAATCACTTTACCTTCCTCGAAAAAGATACAATGGAAAATCTAACCACAAAAATATTCAACACGTGGAGACACAACTGGCGGAGGATCGATACTAAAATCTATAGAATGGTGCGATTGCACTGCACACTGTTGAGTAAACATGGTAAACGATTGTTTGAGGATTTTCTCACTAGCGTGCGACTTCTCCTTTACAAAATATAAGGTAGTGCCATAATAGGGGACTATACCATATTTGGGCACTTTACCCAATACGCTGGTGGACTTTGAAGGGAATCGCTGGCGTGGATCGCGGGGAACGATCGACTGGAGAGGACCATTTAAATTGGAAATTTCTCGTGTCGTTCCCTTTAATTTCCGAAGGACCCGATCGAACCAGTCCAGTGTCGTACGAAACGAGTACGAAGCCCACTTCCCTTAATTTCCGAGGGTGTCTGGGAATTTCGTCCGCTATCGCTTCCATTTCGACGATGAACGGGCGCGGGTCGAGCGCACGGCGGTATCTGCGTTCGACGATCCCCAAGTGTAGGTGATAATAACGCCTGTGCCCGGCTCGGCGAACGGCCCGAGCATTCCACGGTGCATTCGTATGCGCGTTTCTGAACGAACAGTATTTACCCTTAAACGTGTTCGCCGGAACGTGTACAGACGCGAGCCTCTGTATAGGCCACGTCGGCCGTTACATATGCATGAGAGCGAGAAGAGTAAGACTCCAACAGAGAAACAGGTATACAGAGGTCGAGAGAGGGAGAAAGAAGAGCGGACCGCATTAAGGCCATTCTCCGCGGGCTAAACTGGCCCTGAATACGCTTTACGAATCTCCGCCAGCTTCCCGGCGAGTTCCCCAGCAGGACGACGCGACGCTCCTCTAAGACACAGACGATCGGGAACGACGCCCACGCAGCAGCCAGCTCCACCATCTCCGGAAGGAATGCTCCCGCATCGAGAACTTCAGCCATTCCAGCCGACCTACTATCCGACAGTTTCTATGGACGGGAAATTAATCCGATAATGGGTGGGACACAAGACCTAGATCTCACCATTTTTTGAGAACTTCGAGGGATCTATACAGGAATTTTCAGATGGGAAGATCATTTTTTAAAAATTATATAACTGCTTTTAGCAGCCTGTGTTATCTAGCTATTTTCTTCGCTGGAAAAAGCATGGATCAACAGTTTTTTAAGAACAAATGCGTGGGCACAGATTCCTGAAACTTTTACCATATTTAGATAGTACTTTGGAGAACGTGTTCAAAAATTTTCAGCTCGGAGGATAATTTTTTAAAAAATATATGACTGCTTTTAGCAGCCTGTGTTACCTAGCCGTTTGGTTCGCTGGAAAAAGCATGGATCAACAATTTTTTAAGAACAAACACGGAAACGCAGATTCGCGAAACTTTTGCTACGTCTAGACAGTACTTTGAAGGATATGTAGAAAAATTTTCAACACGGAGAATTCATTTTCTAAAATTGTTTTTAGCAGTGTAAAGCGACAGCGGTCAGCCAGCTTGCTGGATTTGCCTTGCTGGAAGAAGCATGAGCTTCAACAATTTTTCAAGACCAGACGCCCGAGCGCAGATTTTTGGAACTTTTACCACATTTAGCCACTACTTCGAGGTACCCATACAAAAATTTTCAGCTCGCAGGATTCACTTTCTAGAAAGTTGGAATAACTTTCCCAAGACATTTATTCAGGAAGCAAGGTTGATCAAAACGATAATAATCGATGAAACCCCGAAAGGACCGAGTCGAACAAAAATGTTCGCGCATAGCACAAGACTAGCACTTTACCTTCCCGGATAGTTTATTTCCATATCGGGGACGGTTCTCCCGGAAAAAATTCTGAAGGAAAAAATTCTGAAAAATCGTCCGGTCCCGCAGCTGTTGGAGAATGTCTGTCGGCGTTCGCGACAGCTATCGAAAACGTTATTGTAACGGCGCGCGTTCGCTGGATACCAGGCACGACGTCGTGTCAAAGATAAGCGAGAGTTATAGACGAGCATAGCCGTCGACGGTACATCGGTATAGTATCTCGGTACACCCTCCGGCACAATAAGCCTCTCTGCCGATATCGAGCGATCGTCGTGGATTAGAAAGCGGCCGGAGGTGGCCCCGAAATGGCGGTTCGGTTTCACGAAACTACTGTCGCCTCTCCTTCTCGATGATACATCCACGATATCGTGCAGCGTATATCGAAAGTAGCTGCCACTGAGTTGAGGGGCACTACTTACTGCTCCGTTCCTGGTATTATTCTTTCATCCGATCGTAAAAGTCGAAAGTCCCACGAAGAAACTCGAGACGACTTTTCCTCTCCTCCCGAATCATCCGGTACGTGTGGGATCGAATTTGTTAGTTTATCGTTCTGAATTTGGATCATCCACTCAGCATTTTATGCATTTACGAGGTCATTCAGAAAGTTCGTAGCCTAACAATGAAATAGCATAAACTAATGAGTCAAAATACATTTATTCTTCAGTATATTCTCCCTTAAGCTCAATACATTTTTCCCAGCGATTTTCTAATTTATTTACTCCATGTTGATTTGTGTGTCTTCTCCGGTTGCGACCGCTGCGCGTGAAAAGAAATGTAAACAGACCACGGACCGTGGACGGCGCTGCGTGAGCGAGTGCGAGGAGCAGAGGTGTTTACGTTCTCGCGAAGACGAGCGAGTAAGTGAGTGTGTGTGTGTGTGTGTGTGAGGACGCAGGTGTTCGGGCGAAGCGTCCGAGAGTTAGTTGATCGTTGATCGTTGACCGAACTCGGCGACGTTATTTGGTAACTCAAATAAAGGTTATCCTAAGTAATTCGTGATAATATTTGTATCCTAGTAATCCCGTTATTTATTTAATGGTTCTAATTGATCACCCCATCTCTGAAATGATTTTCCGCGAGATCTCTAAAATACTCATCTACGGCTGCTGTAACTTCTTTATTTCGTCAGGAGTATTGTCTCGAATCGAGGGGAAGAGGCTACCCCCTCTCTGTCAGTACCGGAGTAGTCACGTGACATTGTGACTAGCCGCGTCACGTGACCGGGCGGAAGCGTGGGGAACAGCGTCGAGGAAGGGGAACTAGAATTGTGAACAGAATTGTTTGCATTCATTGCAGGACGTAATAACCAGCTTGAAATTTATTTCTTCAGTCATTCTATTATTACGTCGGCTTGAGATGAAGTTGCCTCCTCCTGTGATATTCTCAAGATATCGCAGAGATCGGGAGAAGTCGTCTGTCGGATCGATATTATCCGGACAACGAGGTTGTTGTTGACAAGAAGAAAGACGATTGATCCTCCCGAGTCGTTATTAGACATTGTCCGTTCGATTGAGAATAAAGAATTGTTATTGTCCTGTGTTTATAATTGCAATATATTCTCCGACAAGACGGGGCCGATGCTGCAACAATTTATAGTGTAACTCCTTCAATTTGGCCATTGCAAGAACACCTTTGTGAGCCGGTGCATTGTCCTGCTGAAAAATGACTTTTTTCTTCGATAAGCCAGGTCTTCGATAAAGAATTCTAACGGAGAAACACCAGATAGGCCAAAACATGCTGGATGCGTTTTTTGAGAAATGAACCAACCATACAGAGTTTAAAATCCTGGATTTATCACCACGTCGGGGTAGACCAAAAAAAAATTCGGAAATATTATATTGTCACGACTTTATAAAAATATAAGACGAATTAGAACAGCGAAATACAAGGACATTTAAATACACTTTAAGGACAATTAAATATAAATGGACTTACAACTCTAGTTCATTTTCAAAATGAAGGGCTCATATACATGTTTGAAGATGCACTATGGAGTGACCTTCAAATGATCTTGAACACTGAAGATGCTCTTAATTTTTCCAAATTTCTCTTGGAGGAAAATTCTGTTGGAAGAAGGAAACGGTGGCGGCTACAGTAACAGTATGTTTTCCGTGGCGGTCATTATGGCCCACAGACTATCGTCGGAGGAAAGCTCGTTAAAATCAAAATGGGACAGTCGTCTGGTTTGCCTCGCGTTGTCCGTGGAATCAGTCGACGACGTTCCCAGACGATTATTGCTAGCTGTAGAGCTCTGTAGGGGCTCGGCAGCTTATTGCTATTTTTCGTTCGACAGTATGCAATCGCGACGGTTTACAAATGGGCTTAACTCGAGGCCGGGTACAGTTTCCAGCGCTGGCGGCATTCCAGACGCCGAATCGCTGCGCCCCGAGATTAGTTTCCTAGTCCTGACACGGAACTACAATAGAAACGGCGACATAAAGCACTGATATTATGGTGCCGGACCGTCTGAACATTATCGATCCATTTTGCCGGTCAGGGCAATCTTTTTAAGACGGTATTCTGCTTTTTCATTTTCGGAAAATTGATTTTGCATTTTATTCAACCCTTTGTCCGCGATAGTAATCTTTTAAAGGGGGTACAGGTTTATTCAACAATTTTTTCTAAAACGTGCTCTATAAAAATATGTACGATTCACTATTGTTTTTCATTCACTATGGTTTCATTCACTGTTTGGTTTTTCATTTCCCAAAAATCGATTCTTCCCAACAATGTTTTTCAAAACGTGTTCTGTAAAAATATGTACAACTCACGTAATTGTGATTATTTTTGTGTAAAAAAAATCATACGTGTGCTTCAAATGCCAAAAAATATGTCAGCAACGCTTCCAATGGCTAATTACGGTCTCATTTAAAAAATTCATGCGTTACGAAGTTCTTACGACACAAATCCATAGTTTTTGCTGTCCACGAGGTAATATCATATTTATGCGCACAAACAAGTTACGATCCTACGTAATTGCGACGGAGTGCGTGAAATTAGAGACAGTCGAAAGGTAAAAAGTTTCAGAACATTTGAACTGTCCATTTGGAATCGATGCAATTTTTAGTGTTTTATTCATAGCTAGATTTTTATACGAAATTAAGATTGCGTGAAACAGGAACTCCATTGTTTCTTAAGAATTTGAGTTGCAAATAGTATGATCTAGTTTGTAGAATTTTCTTCAGTTACCAGTCTATCCACGATCAATACACTAACTTCAATTCCATCTTCATAAATCCGTTCAGTTATGTAAATATGTATAATTTAACTAGAGTTTCATGCAGCTCCACCCAACTCTGTTTTTACTGTACTCCTAGAAAACCGCGCGAAAAAGGTAATGAGAGCTAAACTGTATAAGTTCCGAGATATGTACAGTCGATCCGAAAAGTATTTTATCTCAAAAATTGACGATCTTTATCCTGTCATAATTCCGTAAAAAATAATCGTATAGCAATAAACTTAGGCTCATTTTGAAGCTTGAACATTCTACTTTCGCCCACCGTTATTAATTTTCCTCGAAGATGTTTTTCCACGATGTGGTAGACGAGAAACTGGGTATTAGAAACTGTACCATTTTTCCTCAAAAATGGTACAAATTCAAACCTCCGTGAAAACATTAAAAAATTTTCCCGTGAACGAATCTTCCACAGATTCCAAGATTAAACCTTCCTCTTTACAACGGGATCTTGGAAATTGATCTACGATTTTTTTTGGTCGATTTGTCGATGTTTGAATGAGGTGGAGGAGCAAGTGCTGGTTAAATCGAGTAAGATCCAAGGTACAAACTGTGCCACATTGAATCGTCTGTAGAAATGCTAAAAAATGTTTCTCGTTCATGAATCTTACACAGATTTAAAGATTGAAGCCTCCCCTTTATAACGAGACCTTAAAACTTGATGTACGATTTTGTCCCACTGTTTTATGTAAGAAATTCGACAACGAAGTTCGATTGCTTCGTTTCTCGAAACTGGGAGATTTAGCGTTCTAATACTTTCCGGACCTATTGTACATATAAACGTATCTTTTTGCGGAGAGTGTTATCGCAAAATCTCGTGAAAAAGGAGTTGGGTGAAAATCGAATGTAAATCGATTGTAAATCGATTCACGAGCATTACGTACTACAGATCTGCGCAAGTGCGCTATTTGCCAGTACGAGTTCGCAAAAAATTAGAAAGGCAAATTGAAAGCAGATTGCTGGAGTATGCATTGCGCAACGGTTAAATTTCCATTATAGGATCGACGTGAAACAATGCATTTTTCGATTTTCTTTGTCGGCCGATGTGCGCCAGCCGCCAGTCTTTTCATTTCGATTTTACGAGTTCCTTCTGGTTCTCTTAGATTCGAGTTCCTTCCCGTTACTTAACGATTGTTTGGAGGACCCACGTGTCGGAGACGTGGGCGAGGATCTACCGTGGCCACGGCTGCATCTGGACCAATTACGCGAACGGCTTAACGAAGTCGGATGCTTCCATAACGGAAGATCGCGTTAATACCGCTCGGTAATCGCGCGACCGTTAATCGCAGTTATTTTCTCCCGGGGAATATGAATATCTCGGGGACAGAGAAAGAGAGAGAGCTTTCGAGGAGTGCTTTCGCGGGGACGGAAGAGATTACCGGTAGACTCTTCTCGAGATTGCTTTTGAAATTACGCGAACGAAACGCGCGCGAGCTATAAAACCGCTCCTCGATGGTCAGAGTCGCCAGATTAGGGGAGAAAAGTTACTCCCTCTCTACCGGATCAGTCACGTGGCGGCGTGACGCACACAGGGTCGGAACGCGTCACGTGCCTGGACGGGAGCGTGGGGGACCGACGCGGTAGAAGGGGAAAGGCAGAGTCTTGGCTAGAGTCGAAGAACATTTTTGTTTTGCACAAAGACCCGCAGTTAGGTGTCACGAGCCTCTCGTAAAAGTTTCGCGCGCACAGAAATCATTAGAAACAAGAAAGTTGTTCATCGAATCAAGATCTTCCTATCCACTCCGCCGTAACTGTGCCACTTGGAGTTTCCTCCGCGTTAACAGTGGCTCTATAAACCCGGGAAAGATTAGTGCTGCGGGCCCAGCTTGCGTTATAGCCGTGGAATAAATTGCGGAAGGGTTAAAGCACCAGCCGCCGTTCTCAGTTGGAGTCCACTCGAACCGGAAGCTCCGTCGTTTCGGTCAATTTAAATAAATCACCGCGATAAATACCGGGAGAGGAGCCGCCACGAGACCTCGGACGACCCAGTTCGAGCCTCGAACCACTCGTTCGCGACGCTAATCGCGAGATTTATGCAGACACTTCCGGTTCCGCAAATATTCATGCATTGTTCGGACATTGGAAATGCGGGACGATGGCCGGACTGAGCTCGTTGGTCAGATTCTTCGACTATCTGAGAGACGTTCGCGACATCTGTGAGCGATTTAGATTGAGAGTAAGCGTGCTAGAAAAGACGTGTTCGATTATTGCAGCGATCAAGTTAGTTGGTACTTTTGTAAAACAAATTTGTTTTTGGTCAGGAAACATTCTTCGCTATCGATTCGAGCCACGAAATATGGACAGACTCGCTCAGACATGTGCTCCACTCTACTCTTCCCCTTCCGCGACGCGCCACGTGACTAATCCGGTATCGGCAGATGGTGGGGGAATCTATTGGGAGTACAAATAAGTCTCCGTGCCTGGAGGCACGCACACGATCATGTTCTGCCTCATCGACACGGACGTGTGGACTGTAGTAGTAGGCTTTTGTCTATACGTATAATTCCACACAATCAAATTTTGAAAAACTTTAACAGCTTATATCTGAATAAATATTTGTTTGCGACGTACGGCTCCTTTCATACTTTTTCTCTTCTCGACAAGTAGAAGGCGTTGATGTAAAAAAAAAACACTTTAACAACAATTTGATTCACCCCTAGGACGGATGACCATTACTTTTTATACACCCTGTACTCCTAATAGTTCAATAATTGTAAAATAATAAATCTGGAACCGATCATTTTGACCGGTGGTGGTAGGTTTAGTGTCGAGTGGAAAACGTAGGTGGGTTAAAATCTCCATCAGTTTAACACGATGCGAAAGGGGTCGAAAAGGGAAGGCGCAGTTGTCGGACGGGGGTGCTTGTGGATTTACGGTGGTCGGGATGCGTGCACGACTCGAATCCTCCATTATAGCGCTTGTCCACGTATCGAATTTATGGTAAACACCGGCAATGAAAATGGAACTCGATTTCCGGACGGCGCGTGCCGTTCGCGGGCGTCAGGTGCGAAATGGCTCGAGCAAATGGCCGGCGATACGTTCAGGCGTGTAACGTGCCCCTCGTTCTTTCTATTCGCTATGCATACATATATTATACATACGATAAAAACACGGTCATCTTTCCGCGACCGTTTCCTGTGCGACTGGCCTAACCTGTCTTGTCTATCCCTAGCGACTCAAAGTGCACCGGTTGTCGAGGCGTCATAAGCTCGAACCGTTGACATCGCCGCGGTCAGCTGATTACCGATGCGCATGTATAACACGCCGCGCCGGTGACGGGGGTTAATGAACAACGACCGCGAATTCGCTATAAAACGGATTTATTCTTGGCGAGCTTAGAACTATCCTTGGTGCACCCGACTCTGTAGTTTTTTCTTCTAAAAACTAATAACTTTTTTATAATTGTACCAAACGACACCTGATTTTTTATAGTCAATTAGAAGAATTGGTTTACGAAATGATATGCAAAAACGATTTTACAAAATTATAATTTTCAATGTACGATTTTTTATCAAGAAATTATGACTGTTCAAATACCATCAAACATTTTTCGTAAACACTGTTCGAGTATTTTTTGGAATCACGTTTGACGATATTTAACCTGTTATAATTTCGTAAAAAATTTTAAAGCTTAAAGACACTCTACTTTGACACCCCATTGTTCATTTTCCTCTAACATATTTTTACGTGATGTAGCAGATGAGAAACTGGGGACCCATTTTACCTCAGAAATTGTATGGTTTGAAACCTTTGTGAGAACGTTAAAAAATATTCCTCGGGAATGAATCTTCCGCAAGTTTCAAGATTGAAGCCAGCAGTTTGCAGCGAGACCTTAAAAATCTATGTACAATTTTTTTTCACGAAATTATAACCGTTCAAAGTTCATCAAACATTTTTCCCAAGTATTTTAATATTTTTGGAATGGTACTGTAATAAGCTTGAACTAATTTGGGAAAAAGTGACGACGCAGGATTTGATTTCCGGATACAGTCGAGGATCGAAGGAGAGAACGACCTGGTATAGTTGTCAGCGCGGAAATGGTCGGTTGACTCGCGTAAAATAGTCGAAGGTTGCGAGACCTAAAGAGGAAGCTCGAGGGAAATCCGACGGTAATGGCGAGGAGGAAATTGCGAGGACAAGGTTCGCGAGAAATCGCGTCTCGCCCAGGGGAAAATTATTCGAATCGTTTTTTCCTCGAGTGTCTCCGATCGAGCGTGATACAGAGTAGCAGCCGACGTTAGCTGCCACGGTTATCTTCACGCTTGGATGGAGCCGTTGTTTTTACGAGTTTTCCTATAACAATTTTTCGGGGAACAAGCTGCAATAGCGCACCCGGCACTTGGATAAGCTCGTTCGAGCGTTCACCGACAGCTTAGATAAAGATACCGGGGGTTAAGTAGACGCGTAATTCACCGATAAGAAGTCAACTTATCAGCACGATAACTCTATCATGCTGTATCGTGAAAAAAAAAACGAGCAACTGTGATCCAAACTGCGATCTTGTTTCAGTCGAAAAAGTCTCAAAAATATACTTCCTTGAAGGAAGTGATTCCTGAGGTAATTTGAAGTAACTTTTTCCTTTGCGAAAATCTTCTACGAGGCTTCGTTGAGGAGTTATCAACGAAAAACATGGACCAATCGAAGCGCGGTTCTTCCCCCCGCTGTCGCTTGACCACTCCCACTATCAGTGCACCAGTTCCCCCACTACGAACTATTTCATACTTCCCCCAACGTGCTCTGCCTCGCGTGACTGCGAGGATACGGCACTCCTATTCTCCCCAGGCTCCTCCCACACTTTATAGAAATTGGTGGGAAGGACCCAGGAGTGGGGAGAACGCCACGCCCAGCGATACCTGAAGCCGCGCTTTGACGGGTCCATGTTTTTCGTTAATAACTCCTGAACGAAACCACGGAGAACATTTTCGCAAAGGAAAAAGTTGCTTCAAACCACCTCAGGAATCGCTCCTCTCAAGTACAACATTTTTGGGGACAGTTTGTATATATTGATACGAAAATAGTGAACAATCTTACTGGAAATTTTATAAAATTACGAGAAAGACGAGTTAAAAGAATTCAAGGATATTTTATTTTGAGCTTATTACGAGCATTAAATTCTAGCAATCGACGCAGACAATTTTTCATTTGCACAAAGACGACAACGTTCTCGGCCGCAGATATTTCAAAAGACCTTGTCTCGCGCACCTGGAAGAGGCTTACGCGTCCGGCGTGTATCATGAAAATTAGAGGACGCCACTTCGCTAACAGGCAGCATTCAAGCCTCAATGGCCAACTAGTTTCGTCGCCTAAGCTCCCGTTGAATGGCAGAGCAAAGTTACCGGCGGGTTATTAAATAGATCCATAGAATTCCGCGCGCAGAGTTGAACGGAACGCGCGACAGAATAAACACGTTCGCAGGAGCCACGAGTCGCGAACTTTGAATATGTATACCCAGATTGACATAATACTAGAAACGCGGGGGTGGGGGAGACAGGAGTGGGGGACAGGGTATTCGATTACATTGGGGGAGGCCAGTCCTCGACCCGTATTTCTGTTCCGCCTTTCGGGCAAAATGGGTTTGCCCATTCGTGTTCGATAAAGCGCTCGCGATTGAATCGGGTCAATAGTTTTCCTGGGGCGATTAACGATCTCGCGCATACACGCGGAGAGAGAGGCTGCACACCGGCGCGCCCGCGCACGCCGCGTTTCCATGTAAACGCACTCGTCGCGTTCGTCGCGCTCGGTGCATCGAAACGCGCGCGGTAGTGCACGTGCGCCGACAGCTCGTTTGTTCAAGAACTGAATTCATTATCGACTACGGATTTTTCATTTACAGCCGCCGGGGATCCCTGGAAAAATATCAACAAACCGCTTCCGCGAATATTGCGTATTCAAGACGGGTCACCGTGGTTTTTAATTTCTAAAAAAAAAACCGATTTTTTTCACCATTTTTAACCATCAACACCGACCCAGATTTGTCGAAACGTGTGCTTCGGTTATTTTTACTCGAGAAAAATCACTCGCGCACGCCGCACGCCAACAAATACGTGTGAAAAATCTCGACGCGAAAGGTTGAACAGTTTTGCAGGAAACAATTCCTAAACATCGAGAAAAGCCTGGAGGGGTCATTTCGAGTTTGTACGCGATTTTTTCGAATTTTTTTCGCAAGAACCACCGAACTTTTTGCAGCAGGATTTTACACACGCTTTTGAGGGTAGGTGGAGTACGTGCACGATTTTTTTTTCAAGTGGGAACAATCAAAATTGCACGAGTGAAAAAAAGAAATATGTTCCCCGTAACACCTTGTCTTCAAAAAATTCGGAAAACGGTTTTTTGGACAGAATTGGAAAACCTGTATTTCTATGGACGTCCAACTCGGGGTAACTAATCAAATCAAGGGAAACACCGCAGTTATTTGCGATCCCCGCGAAAATGGTTCAATGCACGGAAAGTTAGGTCACTGCCGAGCGAGCCCTTGCGTGTTTCGATCTGATGGAAGAACGTGAAAAACGGGTGACAGCGTGCTCGAAGCTAGCGATCGTCGTCGGGCTAGTTTGGTAGACAAACTAATTGGCAAGAGGAAGCCTCCAATCATGCTCCCGCCGTAGAGACGGTACGTGTCGTCGACGAAGAATAAACTACCTCGTCGAAGCTCAGGAAGCATACACTCGCATACACTCGCATACACTCGCACACACTCTCTCTCTCTCGCGGGTGCAGTTTCTGCTCTACTCGTTCGCCGACTACGAACCGTCGATTCGTTCCCCTCAAATAACACCTCTCCACCATCTCCCCATATCTCTGAATGCTTCCCTAACGAGAATTCCGAACGGTCTTGTACGGTTGCATTCGCGCGATATTAAATTTTACTTTCGGAACTGCTCGATTTTCATGGGAATTATCGCTCGAATCCAGCTGGAAATCGCTCGCGGAATAAGCCCCGGCTCAATCGGCGGAGTTGGAACCCTGCGAAACCCGCCGAGGTGTTTCGAGGAACACGCTCCCGCTCGCCAGAAATCTCAAAGACTAATTCTACTTGTTGCTGACGAGCGAATCGCGCGGCTCCGAGCAGCGACGGGTTTAACCGCGTCGGGGATTTTTATTCGTGCGAAGTCTACTTTGGAGATTGTCTACCTGATTGGATCACGTCGGGGTCACCAATGTGGGAGCATGAAATAAATGAAAGAGGCTCAACCAATATGAAAGACAGGAGGAAAGAAAAACAGGAAGAAGCGTTTCGTATCCTAGGCCACGATAGAGGACTCATCACAGTAAGGCTATCTAGCGGACCCTGCCTTAGACGTTGGATGTTGGAAGGCGGTTGAGGACAGTATATATACAAATCATTGAGGAATCGAGTACTTGCGAGAAAGGTGGAAAGGTCTTCGACTACCTGTCCCTCTTGTGGCACATGTAGGAAATTAAGCCGCCACAGCATAAAGATCCGCAGTCTTTACATTACATTGTATCAAAGTAACACTGTACAAAATACTATACGTAGTAGCATTGCCAGTCTGTGAACAGCTGAAAGATGCTGCAACTGTTGCAACACACACAATTATCGCATTATTCATGAGCACAGTGTAAGTGAATTGGCTGGACGTAGGACCAGAGTGGCCAGATTGTGATTGGCCCTTCCCACTCTACCTTTCCCTTCCACGACGCTGTCCCCCACGCTTCCACTCGGTCACGTGATGCGTTCCGTCTCTGTCTTGCGTGTATCACGTGACTACCCGGTACTGGCAGAGAGAGGGTAACCGTGTTCCCCTCAATTGGATCCAATTTATCTACCGGAAGCCTATCAATGAGTACATTGACTGCACAGAGTGTACAGCACGTGACAGAAGCTGAATAATCTTAGATAACAGTTCCAAAAGGGGTTGTTGAACATGTGCTTGAAGATTTCTTTGGACATTTCTTTGGACATGTCCTTGAATATTCCTTTGAACATGTCTGAACATTTCTTTGTCCCTGATTTTGCGCATTGAAAAACATGCCGGTAACCAAAGTGCTGACACGGAACGTTTCCAGTCTGGATTCTCAGTCCGAGACGGATTAATTTTCGTTCTTCCGTAGCAGAGCGGGTGTCAGGTAGCTTATGCAAATGTCGGCGGCTACGTGCCTCCGGAAGCCAGCAGGCGGGAGCCGAGCGTAAGCATACTCGAAGTATATATCGTCGCGTTACGTCGATGTTTGCGCGGCCAACATGTTCGCCGTGTGTTCGAACACGGTGCACGATCCCCCGTTAATCGCGCGCGACGATACAGGAGAATCCTCCACTCTGCGGCGAAAAATCTACGGCAGTCTTCGGAAAATGAGTGGAGTTGGATGATGGAAAGAAAGCAGCGCGGCGAGTTATGGCACATCACGTTTAACGACGTCGGGCCGTTCTCCTGCGGGAAGTTCTAAGTAGTCTTCGCAAAGTATTCGTCGTTCGGGTTTTAATTACCAGAACGTAATTGCAGAGTCCCGACGTTGATTGGACGTCGCGGAAACGACCTCCTCTTCTTCGTTTTTCCACTGTTTCTCTCTCTCTCTCTCTCTCTCTCTCTCTCTCTCTCTCTCTCTCACGTATAGCGAATCCTTCGCGAAGAATTCCCGAGCGAAGACGAATCTCTTTGAGGCCGAAAGTGACGCGCGCCCGTTGCCTCTCTCGGTGAAAAGCGACGGATCCAACGAGGTTTTTCCCGAATTAGAAAAGTTCCCGGGCTGCCGGCGATAATTAATGGATCGGTAGTTCGTAGCTTTTACGAGGCTCGCGGAAAAGGTGACAGCAACCCTCCAGCGAAACTGGACCGAGTGCACCACCCGAGATTCTTTTCAATTATCTTCGGATGCCGCCGTTGCAGCCGCCCACGATTCGCTGTCGCGTATTTTCCGCCGCTCTCTTTGTGTCTTCGACGTCGTTGTCCACTCGCCTGTCTCGGTCGCAATACTTTTTTCAATTTACTCGAGCTTCGGCCGAGTCGCTCGCCGATTTCCCAGCCGCCGAATGCGGGCAAACGCGGAAAAACCTGGACAAACGCGATTTTTAACACGGCGCTGTTCCTTTAGGAATTGTTGTGATATTTCTTTTGGAATTGATTAGACTGCGGATTTTATGCATTTATGGAAACGACATGAGTAGATGAAACATACAATTAAAGAAACTACATTATTTATAACCTATTAAAATTATTCAGACAAGAAACCAGTTTGTCGACGCGGACAATTTCATTTTGCATAAGTATCCGCAGTCCGATAATTACAAATGAATTATTGTTAAGCAGTATGGCAAGACATTGAACGGAATCGAAGCAGAAGGTGATTTTCGAAGGGTATCTTCGAAGAAATCGAGTGTCTGGCGTGGCGCCAACGTCGGAGAACCAGACACCAAGCACAGGCCGTAGGCGTTTTATCGTGACCGGTTTTAATTTATCGGCGATGAACAAAATCAACGGTGTTCTCCCGTTGCTCGCGGCGACGTCGTATAAATACGCGGTGAACCGGTCGTGGAAACGCGACCTATCGATTCGACAACAGTGAATATTTACGCCGTGGATTACTCGTGTATCCTGGAACGAGTCCACGGTTCCATTTTTAAATTGTCGCTCTCGGGAACTGAGCTCGCCTCGGAATGTCTGTTTCCCCAGCGGTGTATTCTCGGTGAACATTTTATTCCGCGCGTCGACTATTATAACGTCGTTTCGCGACGTCTTTCTTGAGACAAGTCCCTCCGCTCTCTCAGATCTCTCAGCTCTCTCAGCTCTCTCAGCTCTCTCAGCTCTCTCAGCTCTCTCAGCTCTCTCAGCATCTCCCACACACTCTCTCTTTCAGCATCTCCCATACTCTCTCTCAGCACTACATACCAGCACACTCTGCACACTCTCTCAGCTCTCACAGCAGTCTCAGCACACTCTCACAGCAGTCTCAGCACACTCTCACAGCAGTCTCAGCACACTCTCACAGCTCTCTCAGCACTCTCAGCACACTCAACACTCTCAACACTCTCAGCACACTCAACACACTCAGCACACTCAGCTTACTCTCACAGCTCTGTCAGCCCTTTCAGCACACTCTCTCAGCACATTCTCTCAGCTCATTTTCTCAGCACATTCTCTCAGCTCATTTTCTCAGCTCATTTTCTCAGCACATTCTCTCAGCACATTCTCTCAGCACATTCTCTCAGCACATTCTCTCAGCACATTCTCTCAGCTCATTCTCTCAGCTCATTCTCTCAGCTCATTCTCTCAGCTCATTCTCTCAGCACATTCTCTCAGCACATTCTCGCAACATTTTCAGCTTCTCCTCTCAAAAATATGCACACAATGGTTGCAAACTCGCGCGCGTGACCGATTCTGGAAGTATGTATCAGGCAATTTGAACGTCTGGTTGCATGGGAAATCGATGCGACGGCCGTCAAGGTCCATAATAGTCGCTCGAACGTGCATACTCGGAGGTAATCATGCTAATACAGCGCAACAATAGTTGCCAATTGCAGACACGCGAATAGACGTAAATTAACAAAGCAATTTGCGAGCACCGCACTATACAAGTACATCATCATCGTCATCGATTCCGCGACACGTTTCGATATATCGTTCGGTTTTTCGTGATCTTCCTCCGTTTCTTCGTTTCTCTCGCCCGAAGAAATTCGGTCTCGCCCGTGTGTTACATCGTTACCGCGGGTACCAGGTCTCGGAGATCGAATTGAACGACGTGTCGTCGGAGACTGTGTAACAGATAGGATCTCGATTCTTTTCGAGGTTAACGAAACGCGACTCGATATCCGTTGGCCGTGTCGCTGAACCCGGCCAGGAAATTACACCACAGCCGGAAACGACGCGACGGACAACGCTATCAGCGTGTCTGCCGGTCGATTCGAATTTCTGCTACAGAAATAACCAGTTACTTCACTCGTTTCCCGTTTGTACCGCACGATCCTCTCCGGGATCTCGAACTTCGCGATACCCCGACCAGAAAACCACCACGAATCGTGGTTTCGTCGCTGCTCCACGTTTCGGACGAATTTAATAGCCACAGAGAGGAGAATAACAGATTTTCAAACGTTTCCTCCGTAGCGTCGCGATCGGGGCGGGGCCAAGACACGTTACTTATATTCTCTATTTCACACTGTAAGAGCGTACAATAGCACCGGTTAAGAAAGTCGAAGCTTCTCGAGCGTCTCCTCCGTATCGTCGCGAAAGGGGGCGTGGCCAAAAAAGGTTACTGATCACCACTGTATCCACTAAATTCTCTATAAGTATTAATCTCCCGTTTTAAATGCATGCAATTGCTCTAGACAACAAACTAGAAGCTTCTCGAGCGTTGCTCCGTATCGTCGCGAAAGGGGGCGTGGTCGAAAAAGGTTACTGATCACCATTGTATTCGCTAAATTCGGATACTTTTTCCATACCGTCGCGAAAGGACACGTGTCCAAAGCAAGCGGCGGATGGAACGCAGCAAGATAAACGGAGAACAAACGAATCTCCAGCTGGCATATACAGGGTTTAATACAATAAACACGGAGGACGAGTGAAATGAAAGTATTTTCTCCGCGTTCTGACACGTTGTTTCTTTTGTTTCAGGTAAGAACTCGAGAAATCCACGGGTAACAGTGTGCATTGGAACGTGAAGCCGCGTACGTAGCTTCGACCCGTCCGATACACCGGTATGTACGAGTCGGAGAAATTTTCCAGATCGTGAGTCACGTATATCCTTTATCCTTTATCCTTTCGCAAGACTCGCCTGCACGTACGTTATTTCGTTAAGCGGCCGCTGGTTCCTTTATCGCGCTATCAGACGGATTATTTCGGAAATCGGCCTCCGATGTAAATACGAGGAATAAAACCATCCGATTGGAAACACGCTAATTAACAAAAATAAACTTCCTTGAGAGGAATGATTCCTGATGTCGTTTGGAGTAACTTTTTCCTTTGCGAAAATGTTCTCCCTCGCTTCGTTCAGGAGTTATTAACGAAAATCACGGAACAATTAGAGCGCGGCTGCAGGTCCCGCTGGGCGTGGCGGCAGGTTCCGCTGGGCGTGGCTGCAGGTCCCGCCGGGCGTGGCTTTGATAGGTGAAACCGATTGGTTCGTGTTTTCCGTTAATAACTCCCTAACGGAGCCGCGGAGAACATTTCCGCAAAGGAAAAAGTTACTTGGAATCACTTCAGGGATCACCACTTTCAAGGAGGTCAATTTTTGGGTCAGGCTGTATGAAGAACAAGATGTTAGCTGTGAAATTTTAGACATTTTAGACGATGTCCACTGCATTCCCACTGAACGCAATCTCGATACTTATCGGAACATCCTTAATCCAGATCCCGATCAGCCCGAGATGCGCCCGAGCAGAGTCCAAAGTACCGTCGCGTGGGTGTCGGCGCACTTTCACCGGGCCGGATGTGTCTGTCGTTGTCAGAGTTGTATCTTTTTTTACTTTCGCGTGCGCGGCGCGCGCGGTCGCGTCGCGTCGTTTCGTCAGGATGGACTTTGCACCGAGAAGAGGTGGCGGCGACACCGATTCGCGAAATAGCTGGCAACGAGCACCGTTCGAAGTTTCGACGCTCGAAACCGTGTCGACAGAACAACTTTTCGAAGAGGAACAAGGTCCACCGGTCCTGAACTCGAAAATTAGTCGCGAATACACTTGCAGGTATCCCGGAACGCATCCAGGCGTTTCACGAAGACATACCAAAATGCATAAACACGATACATAATTATTATTAATTATTTTTAAATAATTTCTTTACCCAACGTTAATAGAGCCTGCTCGCAATATTGCAAAAAATCCCCGCGCATAAAGGGCCAAGGGTTAATCCACGAAGAGGACGCAGTCCTCAGTTGTTTCCCGAAGTTCCGCGAAGTTTCGAAGCTCGAGAGACGTGGAGAAGCTCGGCACAAAGATACAAGGGAACGGGGGTAAATCCGTGGAGAAGTTTCCGCGAGCAGTGCTCTTGAGGAAGGGGTGAAATAAAAGAACGGGCACGTTGGAAGACTGGAAGAGTTGAAGAGAGAGAGAGAGACTTCCCTTTCTCTGATTCCGATCGGAAGAGAGACCAGCTACTTCAGCTCCCAGGCCTGTTCGCCTGGTATTCCTCGCGCCCTTCTGGAATCTGGACTCTTTAATCGGTCCGAGAGCTGATTCGTATCCCGGAGTTGTTTGCCCATCTCCAGATACTCCGTTCGATTGCCCGGATGTCTCGGTTCTCGCCAAAGTCCTCATTCTCTCTCCCTCTCTCTTTTCCCTCGAGCAGGATGCTCCTTTGTTCCGTTCCGTTCCGTTCCGCTCCTTTTACCCCAAGGCTAATCAACCCTTCACCCACCGGCAACGCAGAACCGATATCCATCGTGTGCTGCCTCGCCTCTCTGTGCTCCTTTGCGTTCTCGCAGCTAATTAACGACTCCCTCGCTGGGACACCGTCGACGGAAATACGTAGGCCGAGAAACTTGCGAGAACCTTTTCAAACTTGCGTTATTTTTGTGGTTTTTAAAAATTTTGTTGAATATTTTTTAAATCGAGATCTCTAAAACCAGATTCGTAGAAAATGTACAACTTTGTCATTTGAATCACTCCTCCAGCTCCAGTAGGTGCCGAGATATTCGACCAAGTGGTTCCAACCCCGAATTGGTGCTGTTTTCACCCCTTGATGATATAAACTACCGAACGCAGTCCAAATTGTGTCATGTTTGGTGTCATTTTAATCAGAAAATTATGGGGAATACTCCACAGAAAGTTTCACCCAAATAAGATCGACAAATTTTAAGAGAGAAATTTTATTTAATATTTTCTAAGCCACAATTGAAGTATCTAAAACCAGAACCACCCCTCTGGATCCAATGTTTCCCGAGATACTGGACTGTTTTCACCCCCTGTATCTCGAATTACAAACAGTCTAAATTGTGTCATGTTTGGTGTCGTTTTAATCAGAAAAATATGACGAGTACTCTCCAGCCAGTTATCCGTATAGTTGATCAAGAGCAACAAAACGTCGTCACTGGATCGTTCGATAGATTTTCTTTCTGGAAATAACAACTCGCAAGTTCTAATCAAGGACGTAAAGAAAATCGTAACGCAGCGGGTCGGTTTCAAATAAATTCGGATTTCACGAGTTAAAGTTTCTTCCGGCGGAGCCAGCATAAAAGAAGACTGTGCGCCTCGCGAACAGTAAAAGCAGCTTCTCGGCGAACAATGCAGCACGTTGAGCGCGTGGCTGCTCGTCACGCTCCGTCCGCGTGTTTGTTAGTAGCACGCGCCTGTCTCGTGCGCCGGATGGGTATACTAATCGAACAGTTACGAGTCGATCCCCGGGAACGTTTCATATTTCTATTCCGAGAGCAAGGCTCTCCTAGGGAGATATCTAGTTTCGAAAGGTGCAACTTCGCCGATAATGGGAAAACTTCACCGCGGAGTACACGAATCCCACCGAATTCCCGACATTCCATATTTCGATAAGAGCGCTCCGGAGATCTCGAAGAATGCTCCCCAGACGCGAGCTAATATCTTTCCGAATTTCGTAGCGTCGGTTCTCCCTCATTTAAACGAATTCGTCGTGGTTTCTTCGAATATTTTATACAAAAGATTTTTTCCGTATTCCTGCTGGTTTCCGTAATAATTGACTGTCTCAAGATAAATGGACCACCCTGTATGTACAACCAACCGGGGTCCTACTCTTCGCATTTACTCCCGTGGTGGCGGGCGACTCATCGAATCGGGTCTCCCGTGTCCTCGTCGGGCTTATCCTTCTCCGTAGGTTAACTTTCCCTCCTCGATTCGAGTCAATTCCCCTGATCTGGCGCCTCCGCTGGCACCAGCGCCGGTAATCATGCTCCCACTATGCTCGCCTCTGGCAGCCGACTCGTTTTCGCACACGCGTGACGGTCGCTCGCCTCCTCAATTTCCCCGGTGTTTCTCAACGAACGGCAGCTCTCGCGCAATCCCGCCTCTATTTCCGACGAGAAAGAAGACGCACGCCGAGTCCGAAGTCCAGGATGAACGTACCGAACCTTGTTTCTCCTTCTGTGTTCCCGAAGCGTGCCGCGCGCCACGTGCTCGAACAGGTTATCGCACGTGACACACGGCCAACGGCGAAGCAGGCCAACGCCGCCGTAAACGGGATTTATAGTTGGCGTCGCGGTGCCGCACCTGTTCCGCACCCTCCAACCTCCCCCCGTCGTTAGCAACGGCAAATTATATTTCGCTCGACCCTCGAGGCGATAAAACGGACGCGCGCACGGTTTTTATCTCACGGTTTTTATCGCGCGGTTTTTATCCGACGAAACGCTACGGTCGCGTTTAGGTTCGATAGGAATTTCGAAGGCGAACGTTGTCGCTCGGAGCGCGTTCGTTTTTCGCAATTTGCCTGGGCACACTTTTGTTTTCCCGGGATCTCGAGCAATTGTTTTCCCCTCAACTCGGCTCGCCGAGAAGAATAGCGAAGGAGAGCAAGGACGCTCGCGTTTTATTACGGCTGACAGATCAATTTACACGGGGGCAGGAAAAGCGTCGCGATTTCCCGCTCGTCTTTTTGACGCAACGTGCGCCCGCCCGACGGACGCGGCCAAATAAAACAGCCCGCGCGTTCCTCGTCCGCTCGGTGTACAGTAAATAAAACGCTATGGAACGGAACGGGGACCGAACAAAAGGATTCCGGAATGATTCAATGACTCGCGCGCGATCACCCGAATGTTTATTATCCTTCCGCTCGACCAAGCAGCGGCGTACACACGCGCGCGTGCACAGTGGACGTTTCATTGTCTGCTTTTTTAATCGTCCGGACAGCTGCGCGACGACCGGACGAAACAAACGGAACAAAAATTCCGGGACAATGCAATAGTGCCGGCAGGTCGATCCGAAACAATCCGACACACGTTTCTTCTCGTCGAAAGTGTCCCGCACTTCCCCCCTTAACGTCTCGCCGCTTCGAGAATTTTTTTGCGGCGAAACCGGTCGACGTAGCTGTCTCAAACTTTGCAGTCAGGTTCACCGATCTCCAGAGTATGCTATCATATTTTTTCCAAACGGATACGAGGATCGTATAAAAATTTAGAAAGGATCTCGTCCCCTCGACGACAAAGTTCGCTTGTTAGATGGATTTCGGAGTCGACTATCGACGAAAAATGACACGGCGGAGGTGCCGCCACCCCCCGGGGGACGGGGAGTCGACGCTGTATCGAGCCAGCTTGCGTGATAACAGGTTCGTTCGTTCATCCAGCTACTCCGGGTCTTTTTGTGTTTCCCTCCATTCGGATAGAAACACGCTGACGGGCACGTAACCTTTTCGGATCGTGTTTGCGCTGTTGTCGAACACTTTGTTTCGTTCCGCTTGTAAAATCGACGGGAGACAGAGGAGATCCACTCGCGGATTACGGCGGACGTTTCGCGCGAACGTCGATTATGAAATACTGGATACTCGGCCGGATCGGACACCTGGGACGTTGCGTGGGCGTGGCGGACCAGTAGGCGTGGCTTCGTTGCTCTTAATTCCGAAGGGGTCGGGAAAGACCGCCCTCTAAATAAACCGTACTTGTATCCACTAACGACTTGGTCCTCACAAGTACAAGTCCTACCAGTAAGCGTGGCTTTGTTGATCCTAAATGCAGAGGGATCGTGAGACACCGCCCCCTAAGTAAACTGTACTTGTATCGACTAATCTAACTACCAGTAGAAAGTAGAAGAAAAGGGTAGTGGAATAAACAGAGAGTATCTTACTTATTGGATAGAGCGCAGTCGTGGTCTCTCGCTGGGTGTGGTCACTCGTTAGGCGTGGCTCAGTTGCTCTCAGTATAGCAAACGCCAAGAAACAGTGTCTGCCAACGTACATACCAGCCTTACTCCTTTCAATTTTATATAAAATAGCTCTCTCTGAACAAACTGTACTATGCTCGTGTAAAATGCAGGCGTGGCTTCGTAGTGGGCGTGTCACAGTTGTCCCAAGGAGTGACATGTCTAACAATTTTACCTAGAAAATAGGGAAAAGGGCTAAGAGTCGCTCTCTACAGAATTTACTTAGCTTCCTTGAATATAGGTGTAGGCTTTCAGTAGGCGTGGCCTCCATGCTCCCAATTCCCCGCGATCCAAGATTGTCCTTCGTTAACCATTGTCCTTCGAGCAGACAGTGCTCTTTGAAAATGGAGAAGAGCAATTTCCATATCTCTGAAAAGAATATACTTTGCAAGCCTGGCTCCCCGGTGGGCGTGGCCTCGCTGCTTCCCGTTCCAAAGAATCCCCGAACTGTTCTAGAATAACAGTTCCAGAGAATTCGGTTCTCATTTTTCGTCGAGCAAAATGGAGCTTCTAGTGCGCCGCGATAAACAAGGGACAACATGGAAACGCAATTGCGCCACGCGCTCCGGGACAAGAAGGTTCGGCGGAAACTTTCCGGTCCCATTGCCCATGATCGCGCGCAGTTACCCCGATTCGATGGAGCTAATACTGTTCCTCCCGGCCGCGAATGGCCGAATAAAACGGAACGAGTAAGGAGAAGGAAATTACCACGGTACAATCGTGTCGCCGGGGAATCAATATTTTTCGGCGGTCCATTCTTTTCGAAATCTTCCTCTCGGCGAATGAGCAAAGACGAAACGCGCACCCGAATAAATAACTATTCTCGGCGTCGAAGAGCTCGCGCGTTTTACTGGGACTCGAATGTTTTCGGGAACGAAAGCTGCTTTCCGGTCGCTGGGAAAAACCTTCTCGCGAACACGCGGCGCGGACCACGGGAAAAATCCAACTCGGTGGCGAACCGTGCGCGGAAAACACTCCGAATTCGAGATGCAAACTCGGTCGAGATAATTAAGCTAACGAGCGCGGGTTTGAGCCGGCCGAACGAAAATATATCCGCCGTGTCTGAAAAATCGCTGGATCCTCAGCGGTCGTCGACAACTCCTCGAGGAAAATCGCGATGGCGGCGCACGGGTTCGAAGTTCGCGCGCGCGCGCGCGATGATGGAACTTCTTGGCAACTGCGATCACGCAAATTGAGTTTAATTAACGGGGCTCGGCCCGACAGCCCGTGGGACTAATTTTGTTTGCGCCTCGGGCCGCAGTCTGGCGTCGTTGGAACGATTTCGAGCAATGTTTAACCCCGGGGTTAGGGAATCATTTTGTTTAACGACGCGATTTCTCCCGCGCCAAGAAAAATGCGAATCGGTTGCGAGGATTTCGATCCTCCACGGAGACGCGATCCATTACGTCGATTAGAATGCCGAATGGTTAATACAATCGCCGAGATCGAGCCGGGAAGAGGCTCGAACGCGGGATCCCCAAAGCGAAACGTTCCGCCAGGCGAGAGGCATTCATTGCGGAAAGATTAATCGATTGACTCGAGAATTCATTTAACGAGGTTTCGACAAGACTGATGTTCTCGCTTTCCTCCTCCGCCGCTCTCTACACCGCTAGAGATTCGTTCTTTACGCTCCTCGGCTTCCGGCTGAGAGGATTCGATTGTCTATTCGGAACCGAAAGGGTTTCTAAACAATTTCACGAGCTCGCGAAGGGACCAAAAGGACCTTCTAACGATTCTCATAGGAATTCAAAGGATTCTATACAGGCCGAGCGAGATTATTTTTCCAGCCCAGCTTTAAATCCTGTTTTATTCCACCGATCATTTCAATCCTCGGCCGTTTCTTTCAATGGTGGTGGAATGATTCTACAGTAGAATGCGTTCCCGTGGGAATCTTCGAACGTTCAAAGGCTCAAATTAAAGCTTAAGGATTGCACTTTGCGATAGAGTAATTTAGATTTGCAAAAAGAGCCGAGGTCATACTGAAAAGATTAAAAATTCCCGATTGGTAGCTCGGTGAAAAATGAAAGGATTTCATGGGTTTGCTGCGGGGTAATTTTAAAATGTGTTCACGTATCAATTTTTCCACGTTCAAGAGCTTAAATTAAAGTTAAAGGATTGCACTTGATTACCGTGTAATTTATATTCGCAGAGAAATTCGAGATCATACGGAAAAAGTAAAAAATTCTCGATCAGAGAGGAGCAGGATAACGCATTCGGCCGACATCTCGAAGTCTCTCGCGATTCACGGGATCTCCGCTGGATCGTTATTTCCAACGCGATCCGGAGGGTCGACGAGTGAGAGGGATCCGATCTCTTTACGTTTCCGCGGGGCTGATAAATTGCGGGAACTTGCTCGCGCCTTTCTTCGCCGTCTGTTATCGCGTGCGGTCCGGCGGTCGCATAATTGCTCGCGATCTTTGTCACCAGTGTCGAGTTTTCTCGGCGTGAAATTATCTCCGATCGGATCCATAAAAGCGACTTGAACGCTGAACCTTCCTGTATTTAAAAATTGTTGAAATTACAGCAGATCGATTTTATAGGGAATGGTTGAATAACTATCTTACATTATGATAAAAATAGAGGAGCGTCTAAGTGCAGGCGTGGCTTCTTAGTGGGCGTGTCACGGGAGCCAGAAGACTCCGCGTACGCAGTGCTCTGCGTTAGGTTCCAAGCACTAGTAAAGTGTTCAACGATTCTAAAAATGTTTGCATCCTCGTGTATCTTACATTATAATAAAACTAGGGGAGCGTCGAAATGCGGGCGTGGCTTCCTAGTGGGCGTGTCACGGGAGCCAGAAGACTCCGCGTACACAGTGGTCTGCGTTAGGTTCCAAGCACTAGTAACGTGTTCAACAATTCTAGAAATGTTTGCTTTCTCTTGTATCCTCTTGTATCTTACATTTATAATAAAAACAGGGGATCGTCTAAATGCAGGCGTGGCTTCTCCTAGTGGGCGTGTCACAGGAGCCAGAAGACGCCGCGCACACAGTGCTCTGCGTTAGGTCCCAAGGAGTAACATGTTCAACAATTCCGAAAATTTCTATTCCATTCCGATAAAAATAGGGGAGCGCCAAAGAACGCAGCACAAAGAAAATGGAAGTACAGGTCAGGATCGCGGCTCCGTTCGCGTTCTTTTCTACCTCGGCAGTTTTCGCGGGCCGACATGTCTTCGGAGTCGACGCGGGCCGCGTCTCTCGGCTGCGAACTTGCTTGCCGAAAGTTTCCGGCTGTCTGTAGAACTGCGACGTCCGGGGCAAGTTTCGAAACGTTCTCGACATCAAAGACGCGTTACCGGGGCTGGCAGGTCGCGCGCAGTTTGTCTTTCCCGTTAATAAATTCCTCGATGTTCGCGCGCACGCTCGCGCTCCGTCTAGTCGCCGCGGATTTTCAGCCGTAAATCTTTCGCAGGCTGACACGCCGGCTATGGCGGACGGTGTTACGGGAGTGGGAGGCTTGCATAGCGTTCGATCGCGATTATTATTACGAGCTGATAAACGTAACACGCGCTCGCGATGGGCGTGTCCTCTGTCGCGTCGCGTCGCATCGTAACGATCGCACTTCGAACTCAATACATCCTGTACAATTATACCGTGCATATCGCCGCGCACCTATCGCTTTTCCGTTCGTGCTCCGCCGCGAACAAACGTATTATTCACGGGCATCAACGTGTCATTGTCTTCGCCGAGTCATGGCAGCCGATCTCGATCGCTGGTACCGCAGTCCGTGTCTTCGGGAATCACCCTTCTGCGACAGAACGACCGATCTCGATCGATATATTCGCGAGACTCGCGTGGAATATTTGAACGATCGAGGGCTTCACAATTAGAACCTCGCACTTAATAATAGAGTCATTAATCTCAGGTCGCTACCGGCGCCATATGTGACGTCCACGATCCTGGACTCGCGGATAGGCCAATTCATTCTAGCCACCTGTGCGTCGAAAGTCACAGTTCGAAGCATTAATATTCATCTGCTGCTGAAAAGGGGTTTATTAAAATATTTGAACCGTGCAACGAGAAATCGCGAACCCGTTAATAGCCTGCGGTTTTTACGCATTCGCGAGAAAAATGGATGCGAGGAACACAAAGCGGCAAAATAATTAGTAAAGAACCATTGTATCACTTTCGTATTGAACAAACGAAGAAGAGAAAGGAATTTTTATTTGTGTAGAATGTAACAGAGGATTTTTATTTTACGGATCGTTATGTAAAGTAATAATGGTTCCTGCCTATCGCAGCTCGCAGAAGCCAAATCGGAATTTGCTTCTCCCTTTATTAATTTTAACGAGTTGCAAGGAATGCGTCGATGTAATAAAATGTTTTTCGTTTCTTCGCTGATCCAAATCGCGGTCGGCCATTTTTGTCATCAACGTATAAAACCCGCAATCTATTACAATTAAAGCTCGTTAACAGCGGTCGCGATAACTGCAATTACCAAAGTGGAATCGCAATTTTCGTCGGATCGTTCTCGTTGAAACGGACGAATGGAGCTGGCAGGATCGAGTGGCGTTGATCCTTGTTTCTATCCGTTCTAGGTACTTCTCGCAACATTTGAGAGCTCCTTTGTTCTTTCCTTTCTCATTCAGCCAGACGAGGGAACACAAATCGAGGCGAAAAGCTACCCCCTCCCTGCCAGAACCGGTCGTGGTAGGGGAAGTTTAGCTCCGCCCTTTCCGTCGCGCAAAAACGCGACGCGTTTACATGGTCGACAATTTCATTGTCCGACGATATTGCCTTCGTGTGGACACCGTGGTTTCACGCCCGCATTTTCCCCTTTCTCGCCGTGGACCGAGCAATTTCCCGAATTTCCCGCGGCGAGGCGACTCGCGTTTTCCAAGCCGCAAGCTGTAAAAAAGTTCGATTCCGTGGCAGCAGCTCAGAGTAACCGGGTCGAGGAGGGAAATTCGCGGAGAAAATTCTCGACCCCGCCGCGCCACCACCACCCCCGGAGGTAACGGTTGCGGTAACGTTTTTCCCCGGGAGCCGCAACGATTTAATCGCGACGCTCCGTCGAATCAATTAGGAAAGATCCTTCCTTATGTTTATTCAAACAGCGTTCCCCGTAAAATTGAATTTTACACTCGACTCGCTTTATGAAATTTCAAATTAGGCGCGGCCCGGCAGCGTCGTGCTCTCTTCCCTTATTAAAACTCGACGAACCGCTGCTGCCGCGTTTCCACCGTCTTCCGGCGCGGTCTCTAATTATACCTTCATACGATTCGCTATGGCGTTCGTCGCCAGATGATATTACTCCCGGCCGCTTTGTTCCTTTCGGAATTCACCGAAACGTATCTCGAAAAATAATCCCCCCGCATTAGCTGTGTGTACATTATAATTTTTTCAAACGAAATCACCAAACGCACAGATCTCAAACTTTGTGGGCGTGTTTAGCCATCTTCGGAGAAGGCGACAGTATTTTTTGTAAGCGGCCATCGTGATCGTATCGAAATCGATATGCAGAATTAGGTTACACAAAGTGGAAACTTTAGAAACGATCTTAATCCGAGGCTAAGGGATTTTTGGGGGAATTTTTCTGAACGAAAGTAGTCAGGCTGGAAATTCTAAACTTTGCCGACGTGTTTACCCATCTTTAGAGAGGGCAATAACATTTTTTGCAAGTGACCGTCATGATCCTACCAGAATCTGTATGCAGAATTAGGGTCTTCAGAAACGGGAAATCAGGAAGCTTCAGAAACGATCTTAATCCCAGGCTAGGCAATTTTTCTGAACTGAACTAGTGAACCCGGCAACTTCAAACTTCACAGACCTGTTTACCCACCTTCAGAGAAGACAACAACAATTTTTGCGAGACCTCTCCGAGTTCAGGTGACAATCGAAGAAGTGCCTTTACCGCAAATGAATCAGAGTAGCCGAATGAGACGATTTCGGGAACCGTCGTGCCAGCAGTCTACTTACTTTCTGCAGACTTGCTCCGCTCGTAGTTGCCAGCCCTTGCTATTGAATTTTATAGTTCGTACTCGCCGGTTACGAAAACCGCGGAGAAAGTTGGTGGGGGCGATCGGATAAATCAGCGGCCGAGAATAGAGTCGCGGAGAAGCCTGAGAGCATTACTGCTCTGAAAGTTAATTTTAGTGAAGATTATGCTTCGGTTGGCAAGCGTTCCGTGCCGTCGCGAGCTCGCCTCTTCGTCGCGAGCTCGCCTCTTCGTCGCTCACAATAAGCCGTGAATTACGAGGTGGACAAGCGCGCGAATCCGAACTCGAATTCCCGGCAAACAGCGGGAGATGGATTGCGGGGGAATCGATGGATCGATGGTCGAGACAAATCGCTTCAAACGCAGGCTTTCCATCGCGGATTTCTGCCTCCGTACCGTTGCGTCGTTGCCGGATGTTTGCTACTACAAACGGCGACGTAATCGTCGCGACTGGTCACATTCACACCGTATTAATCCTGGGAACTGGACAATGCACAGAATTATCAAAGAATCAAAACAGGAAGCGTACAATGAATTCAACGACCAAAGCATTAAAACTGCGTTTAAGAAATGAACATCACCATTTAAACAATAACATGGCGGACTTCGGCAAGAGGAACCTGCTGTGTTCAATGCACTAGCTCATATTTGGCAAATCTCTTGACGAAAGGGCACTTACCGGCTTACCAGGTCAAAATCCTGGGTCTCCAAGAGTTTCGAGTAAAGCCCCTTTGTTTTAAGGTAGACGGCGCTCGGTAACTTCGCTGATAAATCCTCCGAACGGGCCCAGGACGTCGTTCAGGAAACGGGCCACGGGAGACACGCAGAATTTTAATACTTTTAGCCAGCAGCAGATCAAATTTCAACACACAGAGAATTTCGTACTTCAATACAGATTCGCCCCTCAAAGAGCAGGGGCGTGGCTGATCATGAAGATAGGCGTGGCTTCGTAGCTCTCATCGTGACACACGCCAAGAGACATTGTGTTCCTTTCAATTTTAGTTGAGCATAAAATAGGTCTCTCTGAACAAACTTTACCGTGCTCGTGTAAAATGCAGGCTTGGCTTCCTAGTGGGCGTGTCATAGGAGTCAAAAGATTCCATCCCATGAGTATACACTGGACGCAAGGACTAGTAACATCCTCAACAATTCTACCTAACAGAGAGAGAGAGAGAGAGGCCAAGGGTCTCCTATACAGAATTTATTACTTGGCTCCCTAGAATATAGGCGTGGTCTTCCAGTAGGCGTGGCTTCGTTGCTCCCAATTCCACAGGGACCGAGAGGCACCGTCTTGCGAGTAGACAGAGCTTCTTAGAAAATAGAGAAGAGAGATTTGAAAAGAATTTACTTTGTAGAGTGCGGAAGTAATAGTTCTACAGGACGATTTCCAGCGCAGATTTCCATTAGGTCAGGGTCGAGGGTCAGAATGAATCGCGGCGCTGTCTTATAGTTATTTTGTAATGTATCGCGTCAGAACCGTCAGCAAGCAGACACCAGTGTCAAGTTCAAACGAACTCGTGCACGGTCAAGGCCTGCTTTATTTCTCGATCACGCGCGAGTTAGCGGCCATAAGGAGGCGATTCTCAATGTAACCAGCGGATAAGAGGACTCCCGCGTGTGCACTCTCGTTACCTTTATCCGCGTAAAGCGCGCCACTACCGAGGGGGAGCTTGCTCTGGTAATCGCGTTAGTTGGAGAACGCCAGCTTAAGCAGCACGGCAGGGGCCAACAAACCTTCGCGCGCGCAACCCTTTTGTTCCTTCGGGGATGCTTCTTCCGGGTCGAGTCTTCCCTACGCCTGTCCGCTCCCGCTTTCTTCGATTCGTCGCACCCGTCGCTTTGCATCGAAGCCCGCGTTCTGGCCCGGCACGTACTTAACCCCCGCGCACTATCATTTATTTCACCGGTTACAGGCATTACCACTCTTCCGCGTGAAGCGCTCCGGAAATTCAGGGAAACCCATTTCCCAGCCAGAGGAGGTCTGGATCAACACTCTGGATAAACGGACGCCATTTCGAAAAATTTCTTACACGTTATCTCGTAAATTAATTCCTCCAACGTCTCGGATGAAACTAGCCGTCCGGTATGATTTTTGTGAAACAGTTATTGTTAGAATTTAGTACGATTTTTATTTATTTTAGATCTACTCTAACACTTTCTTCAAATTTGTCTATTGAAATAATAGAACAGCATATTTAAATTTTTCGAATGTTTCTACAAATTCAGCGTTGGGTCGATTTTCGTGGCAAGCGCATTAAATCCGCGTCTAGTAAGAAGAAACTCGCAAGTGCAAGTTGGTATGTACAGGCTAGTTGGTTCTATAAACACAGAGTTCGAAGCTCCTCGGACCGTTATTCCGTCTCTGGTCACACGTGGCGACTAGAAGTCCGATTTCCGGTTGCCGGAGCGAGCCGGAACAGCGAGAACAACGTCCAGAGAGAGGGAGATAGGGAGAGAAAGAAAGGCGGGGAGGGAGGTGCCATCCGGATCTTGCGATTTATTTGAAATTTCCTGGGCAAGCTGAAGAGGACTCGGCAGAAAAGCTCGAAAAAGCGGGTGTTTGCCGTAGCGGGGATCGCTCGTGTCCAACAATGCCGATCGATTCCCGCATGGACGACGGTTTTATTGACTCTCGCGCGTTCGCCATGGATAGGAACACAGTTAGTTCCTCCTCGATCGAGAAAGCACCGGCCTCCATAAACTTCTCAAGGATTATTTTCTCCGCGAAGAAATTACCCGAGATTCGCTCACTATTCCACGATTTTCAAGTGTCCTCTCGGCTCCTCGCGGGGCCGCACGAGTGCTCTCTTCCACCTTGGGTGCAATTTCGCCGTGCGGAGCGTTGCGGAGCGGTTAGAAGCGGAACGTTTGTCTCTGGGAAGCAAGCGGAGCTATCTAGAAGGAAAAGATGCGCCGGGGAAGAGAGTCCTCTTGACCCAAGTGTGCTGCGCGAGATGAAAATCTGATCCCGACGATATCGCTTCGGGAACCATCGGGAACCAAGGATCCTCCGCTCGCGAGGCCGCTGAACACCGTTTAGATCTTGCGCTCTCCCGGGCAGGGTTACCATATTTTCCTCTCGCCAGGCCCCTTACCCTTCCGCCTCTCGCTCAGTTTCGCAGCGTAGCTCGTCTCACGCGTACCCGTACGCCAGCGTGTCGTCAGCGTTAGTGGGAAGAGTGCAAAGACGAGCTACGCTGCGTAGCTGGGCGAGAGGCGGAAGGGTAGGGGGCCTGGCGAGAGGAAAATATGGTAACCTTGCTCCAGGGCTGCGTTGCTCGAACCTAATTTCGACAGATATCGCAGAGTCGCCTGGGGATTGACTCGAATCGAGGGGAAACAGTTACCCCCCTCTCTGCCAGTGCCGGGTCAGTCACGTGACACGGCAGTGGGCGGGCCGTGGCGGAAGCGTGGGGAAAGAGCGTCTTAAGGGGCCTCAATATTTGATTGACAATATTATTGATCGTTTAGGGGCCCCTTAAGAAGGGGAAGCTGGAGTGGGGAGACACGTATTAATCTGGCCACTCTGGACAAAGATGTATCTAAGATCTGCCGGCGAGGGTCTTCAAGAATTTTTTAAGAACACATAAATATTGTTTTAATTTTTAGGGATAAATCTAGAAGAATTTTGTGGAAGAAGCAAGCCTGATAGAAAATGACTTTTCTCCATAGTCGATCGTGTCCCAGGTGTCACGAATCTGGAGAGCAGACTCCCGATCCCGCCGTAATTAATAATTTCAATTAACCCGGAGCGTCGCAGCAGACCCGTGTCGATGTTTCAACAACTTTCGTTATATTTCGGTGCCGGGGAAGAACGGATTCAGGAGTACACCTCGGTTTCAATTAACTGGATTGCCGTTGTGCCGTCTCGATTTATCCTCCCCCTTTCCCCGCCCCTTTCGGTTCTATTCTTTCCCCGGCTTCGATCGGGAATCGATAGTCCTGTCTCTATTTCGTTAATGTAAATTCGGTACTAGTTTCCACCTCGCAAGATCGACCGTTACTCGGCTCTTTTTTTTTTCTGTCCCCTCCACCGCTCTTTCTCTCCGCCCGTTTTTTCCGGCGACATCTCGATACGCTTTCATTTCCGTATTCATCGCGTCCCATCGACCCCTTCGGTCGCCTCCGAAGCTCCGCGCCGATGCAAATATCGGGGTTACGTCAAAAGCGACCCGACAGTTGCTTACACGGGGAAATGAAAAAACCGTCGCCTATGTCGGTGCTAATGAACTTCTCTGACGTGTTTCGAGACGACCGACAGGAGAGAAGGGAAGTATATTGCCGCAGGAGGTTGGAATCCGAGAACTGCTCTCTGTTTCTGCGTGGAGTGGGCGTGGTCTGGCTCGGCTGGGCGGGGCGGGGCGGGGCCTGGACCCGTGGGCGCGGCCTCGTGGCCCCCGACTCTCGGCGGAGGGAAAAATTGAATGATAATCAACTGTATTCTGTTTTTACGTTTGAGTGTGATTCTTTTTAACTAAAAATGTAGCCTTTAATACGGAAATACACCTGGCAAAAGTGTCTAGTATAGATTCTAGTGGAGAACTCGTTCGCCTTGCAGCTCCGGTTGTTACTAATTAAATCAATTTTCCTGGACGACTCGAGTAAATCCTTTCAAACGACTCCCACGAGCTTCAAACTCGATTCTACAGCGTCCAAGTAATTCTGCTCGAGAAGCATTCAACAAGAAGCTTGTCCCGTGCGCGGGAAATTCGAATCCGGAACTTTTCTTCGGCGAGTCGTGTCCGGGACCAAGGAAACTTTCGAGCTTCGGAACTTCTTCCGAATTTCTTCGAGCAAAGGGAATTCTGTAGAATAAATTCTTCGTCGATCGGCAAGAATCTCTTTTTCGATCGTTCTCTCTCTCTCTCTCTCTCTCTCTCCCTCTTCTTTCCTGTTTATCGGAGTGGCTCGAGGCGGAAAAAAAATTAACGATTCCATCCCGGGGATGGGGAGAAAGCGGGATAAGCCAAGGAACCGAGGAAGCGAGGAAGCTTGTAGATCATCTTCGAAGTGTGAAATCCCCTTTGGGGGATCCCACGCGCCGGGTGTTCGATCTTCGGTCGTCCAAGTATCCGTTCTTTCTTCCGTTTCGATCCTGATCCGCTTACCTCCGCCGGAAGCGAATTTATTTGCAACAGCGAGAGAAGCCGAAACCGTACGCGGTAGAGCTCGCCGATTTTCGAGATCCGTGTTGGACATCGACCAATTTTTTGCGAATGTTGTGAAAACACATTTAAAAATTTTCGAGTTCGAGTATTTTTGTTTTGGTTGAGGTTATACAAGATGGCGCTAATCTTCTTTCCCTGGGTCGTCGTCATCTTTTTAAATGGACACGGACACTTTTTACTATACATCGCGATTCTTCTTGCTATTTTACGTGAAAGAACTTACTTACTTCAGTGGTGGGTTATCAAATCATTTTAACGAAAAAATTATTACATTGGATTTGGTCACAAAAAGCGATTTCTTGCAAAATCCTGAGGTGGTAGCCAAATTTTGAGACCAGATTTCAAATTAGCATGTTAGAAAAAAATTTTTTTCCGCGCGTGGTACTGGAGAAACCACATTTTCTTGAAATTCTACATGTTTAACGTTTATCTCCCTATTTTTCCCATATTCTGCAAAGTTTCAGCTTTAATTTTAAAAAAATTTCATCGCTCTATCTCATTTCTATCGAAAGTTCTTTGATTTTGTCGACGATTTCGTCCGAATTGCCCACTGTGCGGCGTCCCGGAAATTACGCGGTCGGTTTCACTTCGAAACTTGCTCGACGGGGGTGGACATGACGCGACGATGAGCCTGGAGCACAGCAACTCTTGATAAACTGACGCTCTTTGTCGCCGCTCGTGCGAGAGATTTTCACAGTTCGCGCTCTTTGAGCCGTGACTCGATCGAAACGCTGCTTCGACAGGTCCGTCGCTTGACCGGTCTTGAAAAATTACCTTGTGTACTTCTAAACACGCTTCCGAAAACATGTATCCTCAATCCCTTCGTCGTGTCATGGATCTGACCTGATATACGTATGTTCAGTAGTTTAGTACCGATATTCGATTATGAGGGGCTTCGTGCAAATTTTACGAAGTTTTTGCCGACTAGACTACGGATCTTTATGCATTCATGAAGAAATTATAAAGAAAATTCAAGAATATCATAATGTTGTTTTCAATGCAACAAAGTCGTTACGGGATGATATCAATTTTTATTTTATTCCTGCTTCCCACAATGCATAACGTTTTTATTTTGATAAATTGTTTTATTAAATTTGTTCTGCACGTGAGGAAGGCAAGGGTTGGTCCAGAAATAAGCACATTTTAATTCATGTTCTGTTGAGTCCAAAGTGTTGGTCCGAGAAATTAAAATATTTAAATTTTTGTTTTGTTGAGAGAGTCGAAAATGTTGCTCCAAAAAACTAGAATATTTTAATTCTTGTTCTGTTGAGAACCAAAGTGATGGTCCAAATATTAGAATACTTTAATTCTTGTTGTGTTGAGTCCAAAGTGCTGGTCCAAAGTGTTGGTCTAAAGTGTTGGTCCAAAAGATTCGAATATTTTAATCCTTGTTCTGTCGAGTCGAGTTGGTCCAAAAACTGACAATATTTTAATTTTTGTTCTGTACGCCTAACATCCGCAGTTCAGCGGCACGTCGCATGGCAAACAGGATCTGATATATCGCGGAGGCGGTGCAACAAGCCGGAGAAGCTTGAAATATTATGCTGAAGCCCTTAGGAGCGGTTCCGTCGGTAAATTAGAGGGTTGTCGACGAGCGGAACGTGTCGCGCGTGCAAAAGCACCGACCGTTGGCATGATTACGGAGAATGCGGCGCGGGACGGGTTCGCGGATCATTGCGTAATTGCCATGGTGATTAGACGGGATAATTAATACACGCCGAAAGCTCGGCCGGAACGCGCTTCGCCACGTTGAATGGAATTCTCTCAGTCTTCCTCTCTCTCTCTGTATATGTGTTTCTCTCTTCACCTCGCCTTCGACCAGCGGGCAACTTCTATTGTTCGGATATTGCGGGACTGGACGCGTAATTAAAGCGACCAGTCAACGATAGTAACGGCGACGGGCCCGGTTATGTCAGCGCGCTGGTTCCCCGGTTGGATATTCGCGAAAGAGAGGAGACGGAGAGAAGGGAAAGAGAAACGATTTCGAAACTGTTTCGAACCGCGTCTCTGATCCTCATTGCAACGCGACAGACACGTTCACGGATCTTTGACCTTCCAGCGAGAATGCGAATCCTTTCGGCCGCGCTCGGATTATGCAAATTCGAATCCTCTTACAGCCTTGTCGGCGCGGGAATAACTTTGCAGTCTTATGAAATCGATTAATCGGCTTTCTGCGAGTCAAAGGACCCGTGCCCTGTACGACCTCGGCAACCAATCTCTCCTCTGTCGATCCGCCTCCCCGTCTGCGTTCGTAGGAAGATCGTGAAATCGCATTTTTCACAGGTGACAGCGAAGGAGACAATGATGAGATGAAAGTCGTAGGAAGGTTCTGGAAAATTTTTAGAGGCTCTAGGAAGGTGCTACACGATACAGGAAAAATTCTAGACGCTCTATAAAAATTCCGAGGATTCTAGAATGGTGCTAAAGGATCTGAGTAATATTCTAGAGGTCCTAGGATCTGGGTTAGTAAAATTCAGGGTACCTTAGGAAGGTCTTCAGGGCTCTAGAAAAATTCGACATATCGTAGGAATGTTCTAGAGGCCCTCGGAAAATTTTAGAGACTCTCGGAGAATTCTGGAGAATCTAGGAAGGTGCAACAAAATCTTCGAAGAATTCTGGAGATTCTAGGAAGGTGCCAAAGGGTTTGGGGAAAATTCTAGAGGTTCTGGAAAGATTTTAGATGCTTTAGGAAAATTCTAAAGGCTTCAGGAAAATTCTAAAGGCTTCAGGAAAATTCTAAAGGCTTCAGGGAAATTCTAAAGGCTTCAGGGAAATTCTAGTGGATTCAGGGAAATTCTAGAGGCTTCAGGAAAATTCTAGAGGCTTCAGGAAAATTGTAGAGGCTTCATGGAAATTCTAGAGGCTTCATGGAAATTCTAGAGGCTTCAGGGAAATTCTGGAAATCGTAGGGCGACGTAGCACAATATAGGAAAAATTCTAGTGGCACTGAGATGATTCTGCGGGGTCGGTCTAAATTCCCCGGAGTTGAAAATACTGTAGGGTTCCGCGGGGATGCAAATGGCGCAACGTTGATCGCGTAGCGAATTTCCTCTCGCGTGAAATACAGCGAGCATGTTGCGGCAGCCAGGGCGGCGTTCGCAGCCAAGAAACGAGCCGTATCGATGCACTACTAAATGCAAAGTCGATACTTATTGAACTCGGGCCGAGGGGAAACGCCAGGCGACGTCGAAGAAACGGCGGGAGGAGGAACGCTATCGTATTTCCGGTCGAGTACCTGTTTCGTCGCATAAACCAGCGCCCGCCACCGTGCTCGCACCTCGCTTTTCTCTCCCGAGCTTTTCCCAGTTTCCTCTCGACTCCCTTATCGACTCCTTTTCGACTCCTTTTCACCGACCTCTTCCGCTTGGCCGTGTGTTTCGAAGCGTGCATTCGCCGCCCTGCATCGCCGACTCACGAACCACCCGGAAAACGAACGCGGGCAAAAGAAAAACGCTCTCTCTTCGCCAAGACTTCCCCCTCCCCTCCGACCGCCCGGACTGTCTAACCGAGATTCTCCCCGTCCGAAGTGAAAGACTAATTAGTCTCCCGATCGAAGGTTCCACGGCGTTTATTCGCGCAGTTGTTCGAACTGTCGAGCACCGAAGTTTTCTCGGCGCTACGAGACTCTCGAAAACCTTCCCCAAGGTGCCCGGATACTTGACCCTCGATGAACCTAATGCTGTCGCGATCGCAAATGCCGCGAGAACTTCCGCACCCTCCGCTGGTCGAAGCCTCGAGCGGCCGCGCTCGTTCGTGGAACATCCATAGCAGCCATCCTGTACAGAAATGTACACGGTTCGAGAGAGCTCTTCGATCGACTCTTCCATTATCTCCGAAAAAAAGTTCGACAACTTCCATTTTCGTGTCGCAACCCCTCGAGGGAGACATTTGTCTCCGACATTCCGCGGAACCGAAAAATGCGCCGCTCTAGGTTCGCGGAGCGGCACTGCGAAGTTTTCGAATCGACCACGCTATTTTTCGAAACAAAAAAATCGTGCGAAGGTATCGGCTTTCCGTCGCGATCCCTTGGGGTCACATTCGTTTCGTTCTGCAGCTGCTGCGCCGCGCCATTTTGTAGAACCGAGAAATATTTTCATGGTGCCCCTGATCCGGTAGAAAGTTTTTGGTGGGCTCCTATTTTCCGTTGGAAAAGACCTATTGAAACGTCGAGTTGAAACGTCCTCCTGTTAGTTCGAGATCGTTTATAGTAGCTTCATCGTTCGAACCGATGCAGGTTCGGATAACAGAGGTTCCGGGACAGCAGCGAACGGCGTAACGACCGTCTGTTCCGCAAAGCCTCCGACCACTTCGGCACGTACCGCAACTTTTTCGACTGCGTCGCGACTCGTCTCGTCATCGCGCCGCCCTTTCATTCCACTTTTCCTCTTTCTTCAGCGAGCCCCGTCGCCGCTCTTTGCCGGCGGCTCGAGAGGGTCGTTAAGAGAAGCCAGGACAAGAGAAGGCAAAAAGCTCCCGGGGTATGTAGCTTTTCCTCCTTTGTTTCCGAACAAAACCACTTAACCCGCGACTTCCCGCTCCCCCTCGCACCCCCGGGACCTTCTTCCCGGTTGAATTGCCCGCGAAACAACCCGTCGCATCCACTTACAGCGATGGCCAACGCCGAACACCTTTCCAACCTGTTCGGAAATCTTGTATAGGCTCGAAACTGCTGGTATAATATCTGCACGAAGTGCACAATTTCTTCTGAAAATCGGCAGGACTCTGGTCACGACATTTTTATAGCTTTTAATTATTTTCTTAGGCTTTCACATATAGATTTTTATTTTTTTATCTATAATAATTTAGTGATATTTTAAAATTATTATATTCGCGACGTTCTTCCGGTTGAAACGAGTCCAAACACGGTACAATTCGGATTACTTTTGGTTGTTTGATTCCGTAGAGCAGAGGCGCCAAATTAGAGGCCCGTGGGCCGCACGGGGCCCGACTCCCATTCTATTCGGTGTGGCGTAGGGGGAGGCTCCCCTCCACATCGCACTCTGCGAACCGAGCTACAGAATTTAGGAGAAAGAGTCGCGTGACCGGCCACAGCGTGGGGGTACAGCGTCGTGGAAGGGGAGAGATAGAGTGGGGGCAGTCACCGTTGCGATTTTTAATTTTACGAAATTTCTACTGAACCTAAATGTTCCTATCATTGAGTGCGATCTTCCAGCTTCAATTTGGGGCCCTTCGAAAACTCTCATCAGAGATGCATAATAAAAATGTGCAAAATTAACGCGCGATGAACAGTATAGGGTTCGAATTTGGCAGTAATTTTTATTACTGAAATTAGAGTCCCGAGAGGGTTGGGCATTTCGTCGAAGTACGTCACGACCGGTCGAGTAACTCGAGTAGCAGGCGTGTTAAAATAGCAGGTGGAACGATCCGATCGAAACCGACTTCCAATTTATTAGCGAGGCCATTAATCAATTATCGTAATTTCTGTCGGACAAGGAAAATCCCGTTCGCCGGTCGGACAGTTTTCTTTGGTCCCATTAAGGTAATTACATATTCCGTATCGATCGAGAGAGACCGCGACCACGACGCACGGTAAAATACAGCTCTGACCGGGCAAAAATCAACCGGTTCGTACAAACATTAATTTTCCTCCGAAGATATCCGAAACTCTGTCTACATTATCACCAATTAATTCATTGTCAATTTATAAATCCGTCGGGCATTGATAAAAGCATATAATACATACAATGACGGGAATAAAGGGACCACCGTTGGCAGTGGTCATCTATCAAAATGGGAAACCGCTGTTTATCTTTCGCGTACTCGTTCCGGAGAATAAAGAGGAATTAATAACGCAAATCATTATTTACTATCTCATAAAATTGTTTTGCATCACATTAACTTCACCGGTACCGTCAGAATGGCTCGTTCTACTAATTTTAATTTAGAATTAATTCAGAAATATTGTGAACCAGTCTCGTTAAAAAAAAAATTGTTAAAAATCGATCGCTACGATCGCTGCATCCATTCGAAAACATATTGTTGTGTTCTTCGAAGATGGACGAACACGACTGCAAAGTTTCAAATTCCCAGATCGTCTGTTCACAAAAATTCTGTGAGATGTACGTACTATAGTTTCGTTCGAGGAAAATGGAGGAAGGTCAACGCGTGCTGGTGCTTTGACGAGCGATCTATACTGGCGGCGAGACATGTTCGCGAGCCAATTTAGAGGACGTGTAACGTGGGTCGTTACGCTGCAAGGTCGGCCTAGAGGAACAGGGGGGATGTGGGGTGGAGGGGCCAGAGAGGCGTATATAACCTAAACCTAACCGAAACCCCGGTACAACGATGTCGACCAGCCTGTTACAGATGGAGCACACGGACACGCCATCTTCCCCTCGTGGAATATCTCCGGGATCTAGGTCCTTTATCTATCCACCGCGACACGTTGCGACACAGCCTGTTGGACGCTTCCCAATTCAGCTAACCTCGAGCTACTGGGACCGTCGAGTCGACTCGCTGCGCTGGTGTAAATAATTATCGCTTCCATGACCTAGTCACCGCGCTTCCATTCTGCCGCGGAAACAGGAAAAACGATTCGACGCTCTCGGGAAACTTGATTACGCTCGATCCGACACCTATTTCGCGCTCCGACAACCAAATCCTCGCCCACGCTCGAGCATCCTTCACCTCTGTCTTCCTCAACCGGAATTCTTCACGTCTAATCCCTCGTTCTCAACATCCGATCCTTCTTTAACACTGAACTTATCACGAGGGGTGAAATGACCCATTTTAGATTTTTGAATTGACCATTATTGAGATTGTAAAGGTGTGTTTTTTAACCCTCGCACGGGCCTTTCCTTCGAGCCATATTTTTATTGCAAAATAGTTAACATCGTTTAGACAAATTCTCTAGAGCCCCCAGGAAAATTCTAGAAACCCTACCAATGTTCTAGAGGTTCCAGGTAAATTCTGGAGGCTCTAATGAGATGCTTCTAGAAAAACTTCTAGATGTTGTAGGAAAATTTTAGAGGCTATAGGAAAAACGTCAGGGATCCTAGGAAAATTCTGGACGCTCTAGGAAAATTTTAGAGGCTTCTGGGGAGATGCTAGAATATTCAGAAAAACTTCTAGACGTTCTAGGAAAATTCTATAAATCCTAGCAATGTTCTAGAAGCTACAGGAAAACTATAGACGCTCCAGGAAAATTTCAGACGCTCCAGGAAAATTTTAGAGGCTCTGTGGAGATGCTAGAATATTCAGAATAACTTCTAGAAGTTCTAGAAAAATTCAAGAAATCCTAGCAATTTTCTAGAGGCTCTAGGAAAATTCTAAAAGCCCTGGAAAATGTGTTTCACGCAAAGACCCGCAGTCTACTCGCTACAAGTGACCGGCGTTACTTCTACGAAGGATCCACCGTCGCACAACGCAGAAACGTCCAGGAAAACGGATTTCCTTCTGGAGGCGTTCTGAGGACCGCGTGAACACCGCACTTCGTACGCGGATCACGAAGCGTAAGAGTGATTTGTCGCGCGTTTCCAAACCGAAACGTTTCCATCCGCGAATATTCGTCGAGCGAGAGGGAATTCCATTCCGTTGATAAAACGCATAACCGCGGGGACGAATCGGAAATTATTTGCAGCGCAACCTCGGGGAAGAGGCTCTCTCTTTGGCGCGGGTCCACCGAAAAAGTTTCGCGAAACAATTTCCCGACGACGCCGACGACGACGACGACTCGTTCGATCCGATAAAACAGATCGACGAGAAACTTTGCCTCCGACGCCGACAGTTCCGAAGTTCCCGGTCGTCGTTCCAGTATCCGGCAAACATCGAAACACTCTTTCCCCGCGGGGGAAACTTCATCTTGTCCGAGGAATAATCGGCTGGGAGTTGCGATCATGTCCGTGAAAATGTACCGGTCCAGTCGACGAATAATAGAGACACGGTTATGTTGTGCATGTGATATTCAGAAATTTTTTCTGGAAAAATTAATCGGGCCTTTTTGAAAAGAAGTCCCTCATTCGAAAGTGCATATATTGCCATACGTGTACTAATTTTTTTGCAGAGAAAGGTTAAAAAGTGGCTGAGTGACAGCCTCTTTCCCGAAAATTGTTTTCTTAAAGTCTCGGTCCTCCTCTTTGATGGGTCACGTGTAGTTGACAGATCTTTAGAAATTTTTCCTGAAGAAATTAATGGGCTTCTGTTTTAAACGATTACCTCGCGCAAAAGTGCATGTGTTGCGCTACTTGTGCGAATTTTTTTACAATGGCACTTTAGAAAATGGCGGCGTCACAGCGAGTTTCCTGTACTCTAGTTTCCAACGCTCGGTCAGGGAGGAAATCGAGCTTCCCCGAGCAAGGAGCGAGCAATACCGGATCCGGAAGCGGACTGGCCGGCAAATTTCGTTAGATTCGGCTCGTTAGGGTTGCGCGTCGCCAGAGAGGGAATCGTCACGGGAAATTCCGTGGGTGGAAAAAGAAAATCGAGAACGGATCCGAGTTATTAGAAGCAGAACGGGGGATACCTTCGAGAATTCCGAGGTACTCGTATCCAAGAATTTCGGGTTCGTGACCATGGTATGCATGGGTGGTCGCCAGCGAAAGGCTTGGTCGTTGTTTCCCGCGAAACAATTTTATCCTGCGTGCCTGGCTTAGACAGCCGCGAGAACCTCGCCGGGCTCCCGTGGAAATCCCAATATCCAGTATGTATCGTCTGTGCGCGGTATCGCCGCGCCCTGTTCGCGATGCAAATATTTAAAGAGCCGATCGTTATTGCGAACGCACGCGAGAGGCGTCGCAGAAACGCGCCGATAGGAATTACAAACACGGGCACCGGTGCACTGGCCTCTGGGAAGGTCGACTCTTGTGTTTGCCGGCTCTTCGATCGACGATCTTGCGACTTATCGCAAGCACGATATAAAACGAAATTCTATAGTGACGTTACTGGAACCTTCTTAAGGTGTCTTGAATTTTCATAAAGCACCTAGAGCTTTCCTAGGACCTCTAAAATATTATCCAAATCCTTTCGCACCCTTCTAGAGTCTTCAGAAATTTTCCTAGATTTTCCTGCACCTTGATAGAGTCTCTAGAATTTTTCCTAGATTTTCCTGCACCTTGATAGAGTCTCCAGAATTTTTCCTAGATTTTCCTGCACCTTGATAGAGTCTCCAGAATTTTTCCTAGATTTTCTTGCACCTTGACAGAGTCTCTAGAATTTTTCCTAGATTTTCCTGCACCTTGGTAGAGTCTCTAGAATTTTCCGAAGGCCCCTCTAGAACATTCCTACGACCTCCAGAATTTCTCATAGATTTTCTCGCACCTTCCCAGGGTCTATAATTTTTCCTTGATCTTCTTGCACCGTGATGGAGTCTCTGGAATTTTTCTATTGACCCAGGGCCGCCACTCGAATCTGTAGAACGTCTGTAGGACTTATCCAGGATTGGCGACCACAGAAAAGCTCGCAAAAACAACGAACTGCAGGTAGACGAAAAAAGGCAAAGCTACTAAACAGGGATCGGAAAGCGGATAAATCGCAGGAAGCGCATTCACGCAGACGGTATGCTCGGTGGTCGATGATTATTTAAGAACGTAGGAATAAAAGAATCCTCGTTAACGAAGCGGAGAGGACAGACAGAGAAAAACAGAGCGAGCCTGAGGGAGAGAGCGAAAGCTGGTGGAATTTCGCGCGAAAACAGCACGAATTTCGAGCGGCTTTACTCTGCGGCATTCCATGTGTGTTTGTACGCACGCATGTGTGAGTGTGTGTGCGAAAGCTTTTGGCTGGCAGCGTAATCGGAAAAGTTTAATGTACGTAGCCTGTGTGCGCACGGTCGCGGGCAAACGAGCACGGGCCGAAACGAAACGAAACGAAACGCGCGCGGTGCGGCTTTCCTTCACGCACAACACACAGCGTAGCGTCGCAGCGGCAACCTGTGCGTTCAAACACATTTTACACGGTGACACACACGCGCCGCAGCGAAAACAACTCTCCGCCCCGAAATGAAGCAATTTGCATTCGCGCCGGGAAAATTAATATCTCTGCCATGCCGGGTCGAATTAAATAAACTCGTTAATCCGCCGCGGCACCGACAACAAACGAGAGAGAGCACCGGGTATCAAGCGTTGCTGCGTTGGCCACGGCGAATTTCTGGACCTCACGGCGACAGATTACGGCCACCGAAAAACGACCTGTCCCCCCGGCTATGCTTTTTTACAAACCGCAGGGAAACAGACCAGTAAACCATCTGCGCTTTCCCACCGTGCACCAGTCCTCGGCTGCCTGCTGTACCGTCGACGAAATTACTATGCGAGCAATATGATTTACGAAGAAACCCTTGCGGGTTTCATGAAGGTTTGATAGCTCTGCGCTTGGAAGGGTATCCCGGAATTTTCCGAGTCTTCAGCAAATCCCTAGAGCCTCTAGAATTTTCTCCAGATTTTATAGCACCTCTCTAGAGCCTCTGGAATGTTCCCAGGATCTCTAAAATTTTCATGGAATCTCTATAGCTTTCCCTAGGATATCCAGAATCTTCCTGAGATCTCTAGAACTTTTTCTATAGTCTCTAGAACCATCTTAGAGTCTCTAGAATTTTCCCAGCGCCAGTAGAATTTTCCCAGCGCCTTTAGATCCTTCATAGGATGTTTAGAACATTTTCGTAAATCCTTCAGCACCAATTTGAAGAAAGCCCAGATTTATCCCAGAATCTCTGCAACATTCGTACAACGTCCACAATTTTCCAGAATCCGCGAATTCGTCTTCCCATTCCGTAGGAACGCACGTTTTTATCCAAATGGCGGTCGGAATCCCGTTTAATCCGTTCCATTGAACAAACTACGGTCTAACAGGGTAACGAAGTTTCGCAGCCGCGGCTTTACCGGAAACTGGATTTCCAAAGCCTTTTCCCGCGACCGACGCGTTTCGATACTAGACGCGGTTACGCCGCGCGCGGATTCTCCGCTTCGCGCGTCGCGAATACGTGACCGGAATACCGGAAGTCGGCCAGAGAACAAGCGCCATTTCCTTATTTACCTTAGTCCATCGTGAAATTTCAATCGTGCTCTCCTTTCGCCCCGAACGGAATCCCGGCGATCCCTCCACACCGGCGCGTTTCGCGTATTTTTTTCTGCACTGTTGGATCGCTTCAAGACCGAATTTCTCAATTTTTTCGATACGAGTTAATTTTCATTTTTGTACCTAAATAACACCACGCCAGAATTCTATGCTGCTCTAAAGAGATTCTACATGTAATTATCGGACTGCCGATCTTTATGCAGGAGTGAAAGGTTACGGAGGGTCTCTCGGAAAATTCTAGAGGACCCGGGAAAATGCTAGAGCCAACAAAATTCTAGAGGCTCTAGAGCGTCCAGGAAAAATTCTAGAGGACCTGGGAAAATGCTAGAGCCAACAAAATTCTAGAGGCTCTAGAGCGTCCAGGAAAAATTCTAGAGGCTCTGCGGAAAATTTGTAGATACTGGGAAGGTTAAAGGCTCCGAGCTTTCGCCGAAATGTATTCGGCGTTTCGCGGCGTGTTTTTCAATTCCGAAATTTTTGTTAGCTGGGAAGGTCGTCGGTCGGTCCAGAGCCGCGGATGTTCTTGCAACGCAACGGTCCGAAAAGCGAATGCTGTTCGTTGGTGTGCGTCGCAGTTATCGGTCCATTTGCAACCGATAGGGCGTCGTGTCGTTTCCGACGGAAAAAAGCACAGGCTGCGCTATGAACGGTGAACGGTGATCGTGCGAACGCGGCAACGTGTGCGTATAAGACCGTTCCGAACGATTTTTCGGTGGACCGAGCCTTTGAAACATTGATGAAACCTTTGTGACCCGGTTCGCTCGGATATTGCACGATATTCCTTTTTTGCCAGGGTTGCATCGATAAAGTCTCGCGCGCAGAAAAAAAAGGAACCGGATGGCCGAGCTTCGCTCGTGCGCGGATCCGTAACAAATTAAAAAGGAGGAGCGAGCCCGCCGTGTAACGCGAGAGTCGCCGGCAGAAAGCCCCGGGGCTGGTTCGCTACCGGAAATACATACCCCGAAAAATGGACGCAGGGTGCCTAGCCAGCTCGACCATTATTCGAGGTTTTTCCCGGGGCCCCAGCAAAAATCACAGTCGCAATCCGCGACGTCGCCGAATTTATCGCGGCCTCCTTCTCTTACGCTTCTTGGTCCGCAGTTCTTCCTCTTCTCGCCGCGAATTTCCCTTATCGCGACCCGGCTGTGACCGACTTTCCGTCTTCTTCCCGAAAACCACCCAACCAGCGAACACCTAACGACTCCATCGACCGACCAACCCTGCATCCCGGTCCCCGACTTATTGTTTCGACCCCCGCGAAAATGGGAAATCGAAAATCGTCGATGGCTCGAAACCGCTTCGGCGCACAGGGCTGTTTCGCCCTGAAAAGGGGTAAAATCATGGTAGCGTTATTTGTATGTCACAAGTCGTTGGACTCGTCTTAAGGTCGGCTACAACATCCCCAGACACGAGGTAAATATTTCTATCTAACAAGTCAAGGTGACCTTGATTTTTTGTCAGGAACAATCTTTTTCCGAAATTTTATATATCGAGTTTGTAAATGTCTAAATATTTATGAAGTTTTGTATAACAAAGTTTTTTGCTAGACTACCGAAAGCGGCTGAAAAATGAATTTTTTAAATAAAATTATATATTTATTATTTCTGATACATTGGGTTTTACATTTAAAATCTTATGGACATGTAGTAATCAGTAAAATTCGTATTTTACACATGTACCTGTTCATAGCCCATCAATAATACTGAGAAGTTGAAAACAAAATGCACAGGAACATGTTTGGAAATGTTTATGCGAGCACGAAGCAAGGAAAGGCAGATTTCCCGTGGTGCCCCAGGAGAGAAAGGAGCGTAGCATACTTGGTAATGGTGGTATAGTGTTCGGAGAGGAGTCCTGTCGCGCCATGGGGACCTCGGGCTAACTTTCGAAATTATTACCGGCCATTTGTTAGACGGTTTGCTCGACCGCGGCAGCTGTTTTCCCGCGAATCAGTCTGTGGCTACCGAGGGTATTAATCGGATCGAGCGTGTTACTCTCGCGAGCGAAGTACACATACACAAACGCAGGTGTGCGTTTTTTTTTTGTCGTGCGACTACGAATCGCGAACAAATCACCCCTCAAGACAAACTGCACCGGTGGACCCTGGGAAAAACGTTTCGATCAGTTCCCGGGAATTCTTGCTACCCGGCTGGTCGACAACGTCAAACTTTTGGAAAGTACGAACGATCATCCGAAATTACTCGTAAATTATTGCGGGGAAAAACATGTAACTATTCGTCATCTTTGCTCGGACAGAACACAGCCGTTTTCAGCTTTTTAAGTCGCATACTCAATATTTCTCCTCAAATTTTCACACTAAAGTCAGAAAACATACTCTAGAAAGTTCTAGAAGTCTTAAGAAAAGTTCTAGAAGCTTTGGGAAAATTTTAGAGAATCTAGGAAGGTTCTATAGGTCCCCCGAAAATTCTAAGGATCCTATGGAGGTTTTACTGTCTGTAAACATTGTCTGTAATAATTCTAGAGATTCTGGGATGGTTCTAGAGTCTGCAGGAACAATTCTAGAGATTCTAGAAAGGTTTTAGAGTTTGCAGGAAAAATTCTAGAGATCCTAGAAAGGTTCTAGAGTCTGCAAGAAAAATTCTAGAGATCCTCGATGGAGTCTAGAGTCTGCAGGAAAAATTCTAGAGGTACTGGGAACGTTCTAGAGTCTGCAGGAAAAATTCTAGAGGTCCTAGAAAGGTGCTGAAGCATCTATAAAAATTGTTAGAGGCTCTATAATGGTACCAATGGGTCCGGAAAGGTTTATCATTGCAAAGTTTGGTTCAATTGTTCCTCGTATGCCTCTGTTCGACGCTTCCAACAGACTGTTTCGTTTGCAGGCATGCGACTGTCTGGGCATCAGCAAGGAGTGCGACTATTTCGGATTGAAGTACCAGAACGCGAAAGGCGAGGAGCTCTGGCTGAACCTGAGGAATCCGATAGAAAGGCAAACCGGGGGCGGTGTTGCACCCCTGAGGTTCGCGTTAAGGGTGAAATTTTGGGTACCACCTCACCTGTTGCTGCAGGAAGCCACCAGGTAAGAGCAGAACTCCCATCACCACCTCTGACAAACAGACTCCAACAATTGTATCCAACGCGAGCCCAACCTCTTCGATCCTCCGAGCATCTCTTCCGAACCATCCCCTAAATCCTATTTTTCCTTTTAACAATTCTAACAGGTCTGGAACGATTCACAGTTTTCTATTTTATTCACGTCGCGATCCAATAGTTGCACAAGAAATTTTCGAAGTTCTCCACGATATTTGTCAAATCTGCGAAAAAATGAAAATGAAGAAATTTTTCCCGAAAAATATCTACGAGTTTTAACCCTTTGCTCTATTTTAACTCGAAAGTTAAACATTTCTCCCGGCCTAGAAATATTTCCGTTCTCAATGATCTTTTAAATTTGTGGTGGATACTTAAATGTTTAACAATTGATTAGGCACCAACATATTTAATAATGTAAATAATATTTGAAATAATTTTACCACCCGAGCGCTGAGGGTTAAAATACTATTTCAACGGGGGTCGAAGAATGCTACGAGTCGACAAAGGGTGTCCCGAACGACTCGCGACAAATAAAAATTGGTCGATTTATTTTCCGCGCTGATCAGGCGAAACCCTGACGGTTGTTGCATCATCAAGAAATTCGACAAAGCGTTCGGAAGGAGCTGCGAGATAGGATCCCGAGGAGGGAAGAGTTCGCAATCAGCAAATTTTCCCGGAAGTTCGCCTCGCGTTTTCGCGGAGGAAGGTTGTTTCATGGTTCTTTTCGGAATTTCTGAGATACAGGAAGCTTATTACGGGACACCCCGTGCATTCAGCGATCATATTATGCGGCGCAATCAGCGCGACCGTACTTCGATCGTGGCATGCAATTTTGTACGTGCTCGTTCGGCGATTCGAAGAGGGAACCTCTCTCCGGTTCCCTCGCCTCCTCTGACGATCGATCAATCGCGTACTCGACGAATCGAGCCGATTCCCAGCGCTACGCTCTCGAGGTTAGGGAGGATTCTTTCCGCGGGAACGATTTTCAATTCGACCAGAGAGCTCCGACTATTCTCTGCCTCGTTCCCCCGAACCGAAATGTTTCTCGTCTACGACGCGACTCTCTCCCGAGTAAGAAACTCTCGAAAGCCGTGCCCGATCGAGCCGATATTACCGGATCTCCGAAAGAAGGACTTAAATCTCGAGACGGGTCCCGATTCGCCGGGACCTCCCCTGGAACTCTAACTAACAAGGAGACCCACCCCGCGTATCGCTACATCCGGATCGCTACGAATTTTTGTGTGGACATAGCTTAGACACCCTCGTGAACTATCCAATTGGTTTTAGCCGCCAACGCGAACCCGTTTTCGAGATAATCGATATTGAAATGCGACATGTGCGTTATGTTCCACGAGTGAAAGCCTCTTGTCAAAGCGGTCGGTGGCCGAGCGGGTTGAGCTAAACTAGATTACTTGTCATTTATTATATTCGAAATAATATGTAGCACGTAGAAAAATTTAAAAAAAGTGAAAAAAATATTTTAAAAAAAAATGCCGGACACGGGACGCGAACCCCGACCAATCTCGTGGTAGACATTCGCTCAACCCGCTCGGCCACTTTTTTTTTTGTTTTTTCTTTTTTTTAGCCACTACAAATTTTTTCCGCTGAGTGAATCTTGCGGGAACTCGAAGATTGATGTCTCCCCTTTACAACGACGCCGAAAAGATCGCTCCACGATTTTTTTTAGTCGTCTCATTTATGTTTAAACGCGGAAGCTGTACGGACAACTTTACAATCACATGGGTTTCACACCACCGGACTTGGTCCTGGTTTTTCCTCCATAGAACAGTGAAAAAAAATCGTACGCCAATTTTTAAGATCTCGTTGCGAAGAGGAAGGTTCAATCTTCAAATCTGTGGAGGATTTGTTCGCCAGAAACATTTTTTAGCATTTCTACAGACGATTCAATGCGGCACGGTTTGTCCCTTTGATCATACTTGATTTAAGCAGCACCTGCTCCTCCAGCTCATTCAAATGTCGAGAACTCGACCAAAAAAAATCGTACATCAATTTTCAGGATCTCATTCGAAAGAGGAAAGTTTAATCTTGAAGTCTGTCGAAGATTCACTCGCGGGATAAATTTTTTAACATTTCTGCGGAGTTTTAAAGACACGGCAATTTTGAGGAAAAGCGTGTCCTCAATTTTTTGCCTGCTACATCATGCAAAAATATGTTCGAGGAAAATGAACAGGGGTGTGCGAAAGTAGAGTCTTCAAGCTTTAAAATGAGTCCAAGTTTATTGCCGTGCGATTTTTTTTCACGTAATTACGCGAGGTTAAATGTCGTCGATTCAAATATTTTTTGATTCCGTATTTTAGAACTTGTTAGTTTTAATTAAATTTTTTGCACGGTTTTTCGAGGAACATGTCTGACGTTAATTGGATGGGAGCAAATTCGGTATCCGGTACGATCGATCGCTCGAACGGATCGAAATTGTAATTCGAGTTTAATCGCGGTCGCACGGATTGGCCTTGGCGAGGGTAAACTCTGCGACGAGTCGAGTAATGCCGCCGACACACGCGAATTAATTCGTCGTACGGTAATTGCGCGCAGCTGACGCGCGCGACGCAACGGCCCCGCGTCCAGCAACACGTGTTCCCAGATTTACACTGTCCTGGGTCCCTGTCCTGTCGCCGGTGTTCGCGAAAAATCCCGGAAATCCTCCAACGAAATTCAATCAGCTCGCGCACGCTGATCCTCCTCGAACCTGATCATCGTTCTCGAACGCGATCCGTTCAAACTCGAACGAGATTGTAACAGAGGAGGATTAGAAAAAAGCGAGAAATATTTGTTTGTTAGCTAACGAGGTTGGGAATGGAAGCTGGGAGGTCGTACTTTATGGAAGATCCATTTAGGTTATTGGAAAATTTGAGATTTAGAGATACTTCGAGGTTCAGTGAATTTTAAGGGGGTGCTTCGAATTGATGTTAGTTTGTTTTCCGGATGAATTTTTTAACGGTCGAGGGCTTAAATTGAAGCTGGAAGATCGCAGTTCCTGATACGTCCATTTAGATTTAAAAAAAAATTCGAGATCATACAGAGTAATTATGAATAGCTCGCTGAAAAATGTGAGGATGCTAAAGGCGGTGCTGCAAATAAATTTTAAAATGTGTTCCTGTAGGAATTTTCAAATGTTCGAAGGCTTGATCTAAAGCTTGAGGATCGCACTTTATGATAATGCCATTTAGATTTCTAGAAAAATTCGTGATTATACAGAAAAATTGAAAACCCCCCATGAATCGCTCGCTGAAGAATGTGAGGATTTTAAGAGCGTTGCTGGAAATAAATTTTAAAATGGGTTCCTGCCCGAATTTTCAAACATCCAAAGGCATACATCAGAGCTTGAGGATTGAACTTTGTGATAGTGCCATTTAGGTTTGCGGGAAAAATTCGAGATCATACAGAAAAATTGAAAAACCCCTACGA
>CM052317.1:3183504-3241141 GCA_028455605.1 Lasioglossum malachurum
AAAGCTCGCACTTGATGATAGATGTATTTAGATTTTCGGGAAAATTCTAAACACGTTGAAAAATCGAAAAATTCCGATCGATCTTTCCGGATTCAGTTTTTACCCTCTCTAAAGTCTTCTTGTCCGAATTGCGGGCGCAATTTTCAAGTCGGAAGACGGATCGAAAGAGAATAGAGGTTTCGAACGGCCACGTTGGGAAACCGTAGCGTAAACCATGCGAAGTAGCCGTTTCCTAGCTTGATTACGCTCGAAACTCAGCCGAGCCATCGTTATTAACCACCCCCGCTCGCGTCCCGATCTCCGCCCAGCCGATACAACCGCCGGCAATAAATTCTGTTCCCCCTGTACCGTCCCGTAAATCATTTTTTAAGGAGAACACCATCCAGCCGAGATTACCGGGATGCTTCAATTATTCAATATCTCGCAGGAACGAACGGCCCGCTCGTGAAACTTGACGAAACCTCTTCTCGCTCTGGGGAAATCGTCTCGCAAGAAAAGACAAGCATATCCTGCGTTACGTCGCGTTCGTAAATTTCGCGAAGTTGCGGAGAATTACGTGGCGGGTCCAAAATGATCCAGAATACACATAAACACGTACGACCTTGTTCTGCTTTCGTTAACACGTCCAGCATTCATTTCAGCCTATCTAGTTACGGTATTAACTGTGCATCCTCTTCCTAAAATCCAAAATAAAAGTGCTGGCGCAAAAAAGTAATAAATTTCGCAAATATCATTCCGTACGCACGTAAATTACAAAATCGTCGTCACACATGTGTGACGTTGATTGCGAACGTGCGTTAATCATTTTCGAAATTAGTGCACGCGCCAGCTCTATTACTCTGGAACACATGCGTTCACCACTTGTACTATTGGGTTGGGATGAATGTAATTTCGCTTTTTAAGGTACAAGAAATACTACCGAATTTGTTTGTTCAACCGATGAACATTAATCAATAAAATATTTTCCTGTTAAACATGTGGATGCACCTCCACGATCTAAGTAATCCCGAATTAAGAGTACCAGAGCTTAAAGTTTTTATCACTGACGCTTTGACATAGGACTTCGGTTAAATTGCATTATTTTTTCGAGCCCTTCGAATTGATTTTCTATAAAGCTCAATTAACATGTAGTAATAAATTGAAATTTTTTTGAAATTGTGATAGTCAAAATAAAAATGTTGTACCTGAATTGCGACAAACTGGCGAGTGAGACAGAAATTTATTTTCTGTCTTAATATATTTAATTCGTCGAAGATAATATAATAGTCGTAATATAATTCTCGCAATGTAACCCAACCCAGACCTAACCACACAAATGTACGAACCATCGTTACGGTTACAAACTGGAATTACACGTTAGAGGAATTAGATTTGTGACATGGTCGATAAAGTTTCGAAAAGTCTGTACGGTGGTGCGACCGGTAATTTGCGGGGATGGTCGTTCTGATCGTCGGGGAGCTTCCTGGAGGACATCTTTCTCGCCGGATGAAAGTTATCGGGGAAGTTCGATACTCTCGCAGGGTGGACAAGGGTACAAATGGAGGAGTCCCGAGGCAGGGCGACATTTGTCATCGCGCGGACGATATTGGTTCCGCTCGAACTTGCAGAGCAGAATGGTCGGAACAATTCTCTCTCTCTCTCTCTTTGCTTCTCCCATCATTTCTCTTTATTGTTAAAAACTGCCAGGTCGCGCGGAACTCGCAGAAGTCGAGTCTGCAGCGTTCGGCGCCATCTTTAGGACTCGTGCAGCGGGAAACGAAATATCCACACGACGGGGAAGATTTCCTGGGTACCGTTCTATTTATCTTCAAACTGCGACACGACGGCGTTAGATGGCTGCGCAAACACCGCGACTTCCTCTCCGTATTTCCCTTTGCGTCCCGCGGTCCCGCGGCTCGAAACTTTGTTCTTAATGTCTCGCTTAATAAGCTGCTCCGCATCGCGACTAATTATTGGACGGAGGCAGAGCCGGGTCCTCTTGGATTTTGTCGCAGCGCCATAACAATTTGCTGCGGTTTTCTCCAACGCTTGAATACTCGCGAGTACATCCGGTTCTAACCGGGCGCCATTTTGTGGAAGAATTTTTTCGATCCGTTATCCTTGAGCCGATGATAGCGGCCCTCAGTATCAGGAAAATTCTAGAGACCCTCGGAAGGTTCTAGAGGCTACCGGAAAAATTCTAGGGATCCCAGGAAAATTCTAGAGATCCTAGAAAAAGTTCTAGAGATCCTAGAAAAAGTTCTAGAGATTCCGGGGAAATTCTAGTGATCCTGCGAAAATTCTAGAGGTCCTAAGAAAATTCTAGAGGTCCCAAGCCAATTCTAGAGGTCCTAAGGAAATTCTAGAGGTCCCAAGCAAATTCTAGAGGTCCCAAGCAAATTCTAGAGGTCCCAAGCAAATTCTAGAGGTCCTAAGGAAATTCTAGAGGTCCTAAGAAAATTTATTGGAAGTATCGGAGCAAATCGAAAGTGGAAAATCGATTTTTACACTGAGAAAATGATGGTTTTGTTTATTACCACGTTTTTTCTTAACGTTTTCATTGGACTCGCGGGCCTGAAACCGCGAAATATGACTACTGTGACATTCGCAGGACTATTTGTTCGGTCTCTTCCAATTATCCTTCCACGCAAATCGCCCGAGCAGATTGCACGCGACAATTATATCGTTTCGCAACCGCATCAAAATAAATTGTGAAACTTGCGGGTTAGGAGATAGCGCTGCGTCGGCGTCATTTATATTTGATGCGGCCGAATGGATCATGCGCGAAACAATGTCGATTCATCATCGAAACTCCCAATCCGAGGGTATTAATAATTCCAGCCGGGAATTTGGCGCATTGATGTCAAAAATCGCCGGACGAAACGGCGAAACTGTGGAAACCATCGACGAAATTCAAGATCGATCTTGCTTTATTTTCATGCTTTTAACTTCCGGTGGAAATGTTTATCCGTGGAAAAGCCGCAATCTATAATGAATTGCTCCTCGAACGATAGAATTTAAATCAATTTCAAATATAAATTAATCTGTGAGATGCTAAAAACATTTGAAATGTTATGAAAAGAAATTAGAAGTGTGTGCTCGGTTCTCGACACGAGGGTTAAATGTTCAACTATTTATATGTTCATTTGTAGCAGAAACTACAAGAAAGAAGAACTTTCGCCGGAGAGAAAAGATGGAGGAAAATCGTCCAAAAAATCCGTGCACGTCCGCGAAAAGGAAAACGGCTACGCAAAGATTCGACTGAATTTCGTTACAAAGATAAAGGCTGAACAAAGACGCGCACGAGCGCCGAGCTTCTTCGGCGAGGCGAAAAATCGCGAAATCGTTTGACCAGGAATTAAGCGGGCGTATCTCGGGAATATTTCTCGAGGAGTTTCCGTGTTCGCTCGATAGATCCATGACGCTTCGCGTTTTATAGTTTCACGTCGGCCGTAATTGCGCGTTATCGTTTGTCAGCGTGTTTTGTTCTATCCCGGGGGCGGGGGACGCGCTACAAAAATTTGCACGTTGGTGAAAAGCGTGGGCGTGAGTGGGTTCGCCGAGTCTGCTGGGCATCGTTTGCCCGCGTAATTAATTCACCGGAGGATGACGAGGTCGTTTCATTCGACCGTGGTAATTTCAAAGCGCGTTAATTTCCAGCTAGACCGGCCCGTGTTTGGGACAGCTATGAATTGGCCCGGTCATGCCGCGAGCGGAATCGGCTTCTTCGCCGAAACATTCTGATACGTCGTTGTCGCAGGGGAAATTACAATGGGAAGTTGTAACGAGTCTCTTTAATTTCGGACCGAAAGTTCATTTGTTCGACGGTTTGCGGAATCCGCCGACACTGGAGGATTCAAAGGCTCGCAATTCATAGAGGAAATGGTGCAGGGCGAAATTATGGCTTAAACCACCCTTAATTTGACCCACGCTACATGACAAAAATGATAAAAATATAAACGTGATTGCAGGAGGCTGAGAATCTCCCTCATTAATCAGCGAGACTCGCGAAAATGGATAAACCCTGCAGGATAGTACTTCAAAGGCTCGATATTCATTGACAAAACGGTATACAACGGAACGATGACTTACACTCTCCAATTTGGCCCCGACCATCTGATAGAAATGGTCAAATTTGCGACATAATGCGCAGAAGGTTGAGGATCACCTTAATTAACGAGCACGATTCAGGAAAATAGACAAACACTGCAGGATCGTACTTCAAAGGCTCGAAATTCAAAGCGGAATTGGTACAGGGCGAAATGATGACTTAAACCACCCCTCATTGGACCGCACTATACGTCAAAAATGATATAAATATCAACGTGATTGCAGGAGGCTGAGAATGTCCCTAATTAATCAGCGAGACTCGCGAAAATGGATAAACCCTGCAGGATCGTACTTCAGGGGCTCGAAATTCATGGACAAAACGGTATACATACAACGAAGGGATGATTTACACTCTCTAATTTGGCCCAAACCATGTGATAGAAACGGTCAAATTTTCGACATAATACACAGTAGGTTGAGGATCGCCTTAATTAACGAGCACGATTCAGGAAAACGGACGAACACTGCAGGATCGTGCTTCAAAGGCCCGCAATTTGTGTGCAATATGATATACAACGCAATAACGAATAAACATGATAAAGATATCGACGTCATCGCAGGAGCCCTCGAAAATCACGCGTTCCTCAGTGCGGGGAACCTGGTAAAATAAGTTCGCCGATTACCGGCCCGACAAGAACCTATTAAAAAGTTTCGCATCTCTTCCCCTGGCCGATGGTCACTCGATCCAAGTTCGACGGCCATTGGAAGCTGGACCGATCCCGACATTGTCAAGCCGATTCTCTCGGTTCCCGGTGCACGAAGGAATCATTAGATCCGCGAATGGACGTGGTTCCCGGCTTAGCCCGGGAACTTCGCGAGGAACAACTTCGACGACAATGCGGTTCCCGATACGGCCGAGGATTTTCCGAACTGTCTGCTCGCGGTCGACAATGTTCGGTTCCGTCGTGGTTCCGCTTGACGATCGTCTGCACGACTTATGCACCAGGTCCGATTCTACGAGAGTCTCTCCTCTCTCTCTCTCTGTCCGTAGGACGTTTGTTCGATCGGGAAGTTGCGCCGGAGGCGTGGCAACTAATGTTAGCATTTCAATTTAATCTGGACGCGACTGTAGCATCAAACCATGGAACTCGATTTACTAGGCGGAATTCAGTTTCCGAAACTACAATTGTATTCTACGGGTAAGGTCGAGCCGATAGTCTCGCGACGGCAACGCTGCCTGGGCCACGGGCGACCCCCATTTTCTTATCCCGCGACTCCCCGCGGGCCGCAGACGTGCCCGTCAGGGTTACCATATTTTTCTCTCGCCAGGCCCCTTACCCTTCCGCCTCTCGCCCAGCTGCGCAGCGTAGCTCGTCTTTGCACTCTTCCCACGAACGCTGGCGACAGTGGAAAGAATGCAAAGACGAGCTACGCTGCGCAGCTGGGCGAGAGGCGGGAGGGTAAGGGGCCTGGCGAGAGAAGAATATGGTAACCCTGGTTCCCCCGTAGCAATTTTCGAAAATTCCAGGGCTCGGATTAGAGCTGGAAGATCGGGTTTTATGATAGGTCCAGTTAGGTTTGTAGGAAGTCTCCTTTTAAAGTCTCCGGGTGCTTGTTGAAATGTTCTGGGGCTGTGCTAACTTTAGCGACCGGTGATATCGCAGACCCACCGAGAAGAGTAGAACCGTCAGAGGATGCTGGATCGATCGAACAGTTTCTAGAGTCTATTAAAAAGTTCCCGGACTAGACAAACAGGATTAAACCTGGACAAGGTGACCAGGTCCTTCTGGGACCTACGGAGCAATTTTAAATTCCACTACGGCCGGGTTCAACCCGAAGGAAGATAGTTTTGCGATTCGTTAGAAACTGAGAGGTTGATCATTTCTATCACATAGTGCGGACCAAACTCGGAAGTGTTTAAAGTTTACATCATCGTTTCGTTGCACGCCATTTTGTGTACGAATTTCGAGCCTTTGAAGTACGATCCTGCAGGGTTTATCCATTTTCGTGAGTGTCGCTGAATAATTAGGGAGATTCTCTGTCTCCTGCGATGACGTTGATATTTTCATCATTCTTGTCATGTAGTGTGAGCCAAATTAGGTCGTGTTTAAGTCATCATTTCGTTGCACACACCATTTTGTGTACGAATTTCAATCCTTGAAGTACGACCCTGCTGTGTTTATCCGTTTCCGTAAATCACACTGCTCGATTAGGCAGCTTCTCAGCCTGCTACGAACGATGTCGACCATTTCAATCATCGAATGTGCACAACTCCCTGCGATCAAGAAGGTTTGGAGCAATTCGGTCGACTGGGTTACGCTAATTATTTTCTTGGTTTTCGGCGCGGCGCCGGCTGCATCAATCGACCCATCCGCGTTCGCTGGCCCATCCTCTGACAATCAACAGGTCTCGCTCTCGGTTTATGATCGTTCCCCTTTTTCCTGTTTCGTTCCGCACTCGCGATTGCGGCAACACGCCCGCGGAACTTTCCAACAACCGTCCAGCAAACTAATTTCTCGACGTTGCGTAACGGACGATCTTCACCGCTGAGCGAACATCGTCTTCGCGCAGTCGACTATTCAAAACGGTTGCTTGAAAAATATGTAAACCGTTGCGTTGCATCTAAAACACTTCGATAACGAAGACAGGCAAAAATGGTGGTAGCCGACGCGTTGAGGAGAATGCGGTTGGGTTGATTCGCGAGGACCACCGTTATTTCAGAGGACTGTGCCATTTCCAAAGCCAACGTTTCCCGGAGAAGCGTCGCCGAAATTTTCGCGCGACTCGAAATTTCTCCCGGCGAGAGTTTCCCGGGAAAGTTGGTTTTCGCCGGCCGCTGTAACGGCGAGAAGGCAGCCGACGAATAATCCACCGGCGAAACGAGGTTCGGGGCGAGTGGCTCGTAATGCCAGTGGATTACAAAGCGCGCTGCGAAAGTCGGAGTAAACGAAATCTCGAGAACACATTCGCCCGCCTACATGCTAGCACGCGGCACAGCCACTTCCGCGCTTTTTCTCCCCCATCCACCTTTGGCAGGGCACAACGGCGTATCCAACTTTCCGTCGGCTGGAAATTCGCATCCGAGATGCTTCATTTTGTCGGAGGATCGTTCAACGTTAATCGCGTTTCTTCTTTTCTGCTGCGTCGCTTTTCTCCTCCGAATCGAGAAACCGAACGTACCTCGGTTGAAAGGGCTGGGAATTTTTTATTCCCGGTTATTATCAGACCGCGAATTTTCGCGAACAGTGTAGACGACGTACCACACCGTTGGCGGAATTTAAGGACGATTTTTTGCCGCTTTTCAACGCTGTATTTCGTTGCTCGGTTATACCGGAAGGCTCGTCATAGTTAGCCAGATTAATGGCAACGTCGCGACGCTCGGAATCGACGGATGCAGCTGCTTTTCAACCTAATAACTCCTTCGGTTATACTTTGAGCGGCGTCGGGGCAATTAATCCTCGAGCTAATTATCTTCCGACGTTCCGCGTCCCCGATAAAACCGAAACCACCGGGATCTGACAGTCGAGTCGAAAATAACGCGAGATTGCGGTTTTCGGGCCGGGGTCGCCTTTCCACCGGATGAATTTCGAACTTCTATTTCATTGAGGAAGTTAATCCTTGCACGAGGATCCCGCGAAAGTGACAAAATCATCATCGTGGACCCCAAAGAGCTAGGAATCTTCCTAATTGGTCACACGTTTCCACAAAAGTAATAAACGTGACAGGACTCGAAGGCTAGTAGCTCATCAACAAATCCAATCTTTGTAAAGTGATGACTTAAACCCTCCCTACTTTGGCCCAAACTTCCCAACAAAAATGACAAAATGATCATCATGGTCACCAAAGAGAGCTAATCTCCCTAATTAATGTGCGCCACCAGATTCCACAAAAATTGACAAACACGACAGGAGTCTAAATCCCATTGCTCCTAAACAAACTCAATCTCTGTAAATCGATGACTCAAACCCTCCTAATTTGGCCCAACCTACCCCATAAAATACAGACTCGAAAACTCGCCCCCCGTTTTATTAAATTAATGTTAGTTGCACTACACAATCCCTCCCAGTACAAAATTCCATCGTGAACTCGACACGGTCAGTACCCAACCTGCAAGTAATCCGTTCTCTAACGCGACTCGTTTTTCTCGGATCCGCAGGCACCAGTTCTACTTGCACTCTCGTCTGGAGCTGGTCGAAGGTAGATTGAAGGTCTCGGACTGGGGCTCGGTGGCACGGTTGGTCGCCTTGATAGCGCAAGCGGACGTCGGCGATTACGATGCCATATCGCCGTTGCATGCGCTTTATTCGCAGTGCTGTCAGATACAGCCGACAGAGCCTTGCGATACGAAACCACAGGATCTGCTGCACCGGATAGTCCAGCAACACAAGGAGATCAAGGTTCGAGACTTTTCTTTCACCTTACACAGCTATGCGCGTTCCCACGTTAGTTTCTTGCATACAGGCAGCTATTGCAGTGGACAATACAGTCCTTTGAACGTACATACATTGTGGCTGAAGCAATCTTGCTAAATTCCAATAATGTCAAACTTTTCTATGAAAATACAATAAAAAAAAAAAAATAATAAAAGTCACGAAGTTCCTGTCACGAAAGCTGTGTGAAATTGGCACGAGGGACGGATTAAATTAAAATTAAAAGATTGAAGCTCGTTCATTGCACTCTCTCTTTTTAAGTATCGCCTTTTTAAAAGGTTCCAAGTAATTCATAGTCTGCATTTTCTGCGCAGGGGATGAAAGCGTCAACGGCGGAGTATTGGCTGCTGAAGGAGATCTCGAACCTGGACACCTTCGGCCAGGAGATGTTCCACAGCAAATTCGGCTACAACGGAGTGTCCATGATCGGCGTGGGTCCCCACGGGATCACGGTGTACCGCAACGACGGCGAGGAAACTCAAAAGTACGTGGGCCAGCAACCACCGAGAGACTTGTCTCCCTAACTCCTATGTAACAGACGTTTCCCTGTCCTCAGTATACCGTACACGGCGATACAGAGCGCGACGTCGCAGCGTCGGATGTTCCACTTGGTGTACCTGTCCCTGGACGGCGAGGAGACGTCGCTGAACTTCAAGTTGGACTCGAGTCAATCGGCCAGCGGCTTGTATCGAGCGATCACCGAGAAACACGCGTTCTACAGCTGCGAGACTGTCAGGAGCGCTGTGACCGCACAGTTCATTCGAGACCTGAAGGTACCCGCGAATTATCATATCAGGATCCCGATGACAGCGGATTTTTATGCGAAATCAAATTTGTATGAAAATAAAATGTATTTTCCTTGTGAACCCGACAGCAGATCGCCGAAATGACGCTGAGAAATGTTTCAGAATTGAGTACACGCTTTATTGAGTGTTTTCTAGAATTTTAAGATGGCTAGGGGGAATATCAAAACGTCTTAACTGTCGGGAGATTATTGTAACGACGTATACAGTCGATCATGCAGAGGGAAACTGACAATTAGACTGTGGATCTTCATGCATTTGTGGCTTATGAAAATTTTCAAGGAAGGCAAGAATATAAAATTCTTAGATCTGTAAAGGCTGTTCCTATCGAAAATAGGATTCTATTTCATTCCACTTTCTTAAAATTTGTCTACAAACATTGGAAAATGCATGAACATCCGCAGTCTATTGACAATCGCTGTTTCCAAACGGTTAATAGTTTCGATAGAACTATTATAAACTAACTATAGATAAATTGCACCTATTCATTGTTGTCACGTACGCATAAAATCCGGCTGTCCATCGACATCACTGGAGCATTGGAAAATAGTGTGATCATTTTCCTGCTCTTCCAGGGCACCATTATCTCGATCTTCAACGAGGACTCGACGCTGGGGAAGAAGTACGTGTTCGACATCCGCAGGACCTGCAGAGAGGTGTACGACAACGCGCGACGAGCACTATACTGCGAATCGGCGACCGTCAGATTGCCGGACGAGAAAGAGAAACAGATCTTGGAGAGGCACGACTGCGCTGGCGACTGCGAGGATCCTAAGTGCAAGGTATAGTTCACTCGAACTGAACCTCGACGCATAGTTTCTCAATCTGGACGCTGAGGAGGTCTGGAGAGTCGATGGACTGATTTCATACACTTGCGGCAGAAATTAGTAGATCAAAACTGTTGTATTGTTCCTATCCCGTCAAAATTGTACAAAAAAGAAGTCCCTGCCTTCCTTAATCCCTCCTCTGCCTGTGCTGGAGCTGTACCAAAAATCTGACAAAAGTTACAACAATTAAATGAGAGTAAAAATCTGAGGAAAAATTATAAAAACGAAGTCAAAATCTGTGGTGTAAACTCTAGACAAATGTGCAAGGAACAAAATAAGTATTGGATGAACATTTACTGCAATTGTTGAAGTTATGAAAATTCTTTTACTGAAAATAATGGAATAAATTTCCATGTCCAAGCGTCTATTATCTGAATAAACTCAGTGTTGCCACTTTTATAAGACGAGATTTGCCAGATACTTTTACAACGGACTCCGCAGGAACTCTCGACGGTCGTAACTATGTCACAACTGTGATAAAGGTATGAAAAATAGACTCCGAAGCGAACTTGGGAAACTATGTCGCAAATGTGCGAAGTATGACCAAGCGTGAAGGGTCGGGATTGATTTTAAACGTTCGGTTGAACCCGCAGGAATCCCGGGAATGCCTGGCAAGATTACTGGACGCGATGCTGTGTCGCATTTGCATGGACCGCAGCCTGGACACGGCGTTGTTCCCGTGCGGACACGCGGTCGCCTGTTTGGATTGCGCCCGTCGTTGCGAGCGGTGTCCGCTGTGTCGGGCGGACATAGATCACTGTCGGACGATCTATCTTCCGATCGAGTTGACGCACGTGGACAAGCACAGCCCGAGGTCGGTCGCCGACGCTGTGATCGAACCTAGTTATCGTCGGACATCTCCCGAAGAGGTCAACAAAAGGAGTCTCAGCGCCGAGAGATCGGTGAACAGCGGCGATATTTGAGACCGGCGAGTCGCCAGGCTCGGCGTCGTTCAAAGAGTCCTCGGGGTCTTCGCTCGCCGAGTCGCTGGATCCTACTGATCTACACGCCCGCCATCTACGTCACACGGGAACCACGCGAGCCGATTTTTCCGAGACTCGGACGAGAAACAGTTCTTAGAACGGTAATGATTAGACAGCGGATTTTATGCATTTATGACAAAAATGAGTAGGTGTCATTGAAAACATTAAAACCATTAGACGAATTTAAAATTACTTTTATATCATTGTCAACCTATTGAACATGTTACGAGAGAAAATTAATTTTTATTTTGCGTAAAGATCCGCTGTCAACCACGAAAAGAGATTAGAAGCATCTGAGATTCTTTCTGAGTTTGAGATCGGACATTGTCCGCTTGATTAATTTTTTAAACATATTTCTTGTAGACGTTATTATTTCGTGTAGCGAGTTTAATATAATTTAATAGTTATTGTTGTATGGCGAGGAGCAAGACATCCAGGAGATCATGCACATGAGTTTGCTGAACTTCATAAGAAAGTTTTCAGAATTGTTAATACGTTGTGTAAACAAATGTTGTGTGTAATTGCGCGATTCAAAAAAGATTGTACTGCACCTGGTTAGCGAGACATTTCAAGAAATATTTCCAACCCCCATCCTAAGGGGTTGTTGCACCCAAGGAACACACGTCGACTATTTTTCTAGGAACTGTGTCCCGGGTTTAATGAAAATTGGCTTGCGTAACTAGAATCTAAAGCTCGTTTTCGATGCTGAACGCGAAACAGTCTCGGACGTCGTCCGCTGTACGTCGCTGCACGTCGGACGGCTAATTGGTTGTCACTGTGATGAGTCCTTATCTACCTGCGTCAAGATGAGAGCTGCGGTCGCTTTCGTACGCCTGGATTCTATGCTTCATTCTCGTTTCTTTGTTTTAATCGTCGTGGAAATCGGACCAATAAGTTTCGTTCGTTGTTCGAACCGTTGCTCGCGCGACACTTGTTGCTCTTGTTCCTCTTTACAATTAGAGATAGATAGAGACAGACCGCCGCGTCGTTTTGTTCTCGTGTGTGTCAACTTTCATTTAGATAATCGCGGTGACCAGGGGTGAACGGTGTTATCGGAACCAGTGACCCACCGTATTTTTTTAATATAATGCCCCGTTATTCATTACGCGTTATGTATCGTTTATAAAACGAGCGGCGCGACGTGCCTCCTCGTAAAGGACGTTTCATTTATAGCGAGCGCGGCGAATAATCTTCGTGAATGACACCGATTTATAGAAAACTGTTCCCCAGTCGTGATGCAACACATTTGCTCTGTATTCTCTGTGATTCCGTTCGTGTTCGCCTGTATAGATTAGCCTGCTCGATAACGGGAACCGCGTACTGTCGATCGTTTATTCATTCGCTGGCTAGTGTGTTCATTTCTTCTCCCTGCGCGTTGTGGAACGTCCTGTACGAGAGAAGGAAACCTTGTTACATTAATATATCTGTTTATATGTACATAAAAACGAGATAACCCGACCGATAGGGTCGACAGAGTAAAAGTCATGCGTTCACCAAATGTCAAATCCGATTTAACGAACTCGCCGCCGTATGCCATCTTTTAAGCAACTCGTAGCGCAAAGAAAAAGAACGAACAAACAAACGAGGATTGATTATAGGATCTCGGTAGACTGCGGACTGTAACTGCGTCGCTGCCACCAGCAGCACGTTCCAAGTGACGTTTTCGCGTTGGTTTTTAGCGTAAGACACTCGTAGTTTTTTTCCTTGATTTTGACGAAACGTGACCCCGTTGACAATTACGCGTAACGAGTCCGCAGTCTGCCAGGTTCGCGTGTCAGTAGCAAGGAAAAAGGCTGTTACAGAATCAAAAAAAGAAAACGAAAGTGCGTTGGCCGGTCGTTCGGACGAGCCTCTGCGATTGTTGTTCTTCGCGTGTATTATTTATTACGGTTCATTTCGCGTGGCGCCCCGCGTCGTCCTTGCCTTTCCCTTGATCGTCACTGGACTGCGGGTCTTGCGCCCTAAGCAATTTTCTTTAAAAGAAATATTGACGACCCTGTATCTTGAAAAATGGGTCCTTGAGAAAAATTGTTCACTAACAATTCTTTCTAACAAACGGGAATCTCTGACAAACATCTTGCAGAAAGATCCGCAGTCTAGCTACCACCCCCAAGGAGTATGAATCAGTTTGAGACACTATGGCAAATAGAGCTGGATGTTAATAGAGCTCTTTGGTACGTGTTCTGGGGAAAGAGAGAGAGAGAGAAAGAGCGGGAGAAAAGTGAGAGACAAGGAGATCGTTGTAGTCATTCATCAATGCAAAACAGACCTAGTTTATAATTATTTATAAGGGAGCGAGAGGGAGAGAGAATAAGAGAGATAGAAAGAACGTTAGCGAGAGTGAAAGGGTGGGAGAGAAAGTGAGAGAAAGACAGCGTTTTTACATGTTAGTACGATGTGTATACCGAACACACACGCATACACACGGTCTCGTTGAGTCAGCGAAGGCGTAGATACCTTTTTATTTCCCTGTCGAACTGCATCTGTTTAGTTTCTTTTAGTATTTTTATACCGTAGCGGTTCCGAGGATATCGTGACCGCGCTGCTTCTACGAATCAGATATCGGTTTCAATGATTCTTTAGGTTTAAAACGCAGTGACGAAAGAGTGAGCGAGCGAGAGAGAGAGAGAGAGAATGATAGAGTGAGAGAAAGAGAGATCATCAGGTCGGAAAAACTTCCCTGTCGGTTCTTCTGACTGCGCATAATTCTCCGAGAACGAGGGAGACATTTTTCTACGAGCCGCAAAATGCAATTTGTTGTTTGGAACATCGCCACCGTTAGAGTAACGTGAGAAGGAGGGGAAACCTTTTTGTGATTAATTGTCTGTGTAAAGCCGTACACGGAGGAATTCGAGATCATCGTAGCTGTTAGATGTGTATGGTAGAGACGAACGATATCAGAGAGAATGGATTTCTAAGAATTATCGTTTGCAAAGAGTATTTTTAAAGTATTTCCAATTATTTTTTAGTATTATATCAGGATTCCACTTGAGACAGTGGTATACATATTATAAATATAAAAATATATATATACATATAAAGAAACAACACAATCTATGAAAAATAATTTTTAGCAATACGAAGGTGCAATGTCCCAACCTGTTGATTAAATACGGTGAAACATCGATTGTTGTTCGTATTTATTCTCCTCTCCCGACGTCACCATCCATGTAAGCCTGTCCCAAGAATCATTTCTGTGTATAATCATGTTGTATCAATAATTATCGTGTGCGTTTCGTTAAACGAAAACTATATATAATGCACACCATAATTTCCCAAAGTGGACGTCGAGGAGATCTCGAGACCTTTGAAATCTGAATTTCTGTTTACTTTACTTTCTCTCCCCTCAATCTCTCCTTGCAAGATTAAAAATAGCAGTACCCTCGGTAACGGTACATAATTCTTTCAAAGTGAATTTCTCAGGAAAATAAAAATGAATTTCTGAATTATCTTTCGGGCAGACGTCGAATTCTCTCTCCCAGAATATTGTCAAAGCTTCGAGAAGAGTAATAATAATAATAATTTCGATATTCTTCGGTGCCCGGAATAAATCGAAATCGGCGCCGTTTAGTGTTTGTCCGATTCGAATATCCTAATTCGAACTACAACAATGAACCTCGAGAAATCGATAATCGGTGTAGCCGCGTAAATTTTCTGTAGATCGAGGTGCGCGTATGATCTCTCTGCGGGAGGTTCAACGAACACGGTTCTCGTTACGTAACGCAATTATAAAATTGCTGGGTATCCGCGGTTGGAAAAAAAAATTTTAAACTTCGCGGGCGAAGGTAGTTCGCGGCGGTTCGGTCGCGGTCGGTGTTTGGTGCGCATGCGTCGTCGCATTCGATTGGTTAGCGGCGCGGCACTGTCATATGACGAAGCTGCGTGGCATCATGGGAAGCGGATCGCGATTTTGCAACATGGCGGTGAATTGAGCCAAAGTCGCGGTGCTGTGCCATCAGAAAATGTATTTTTCGTAGTCGCGGGACCGGTTTTGTTATAGTTCTCGTGGATGGGACAGTGGGATACGGATCGGGGTCGGTTAGCACGGTGCACGACACATGTAAATATGAGTGGAACGAGCCGGAACGTTCTTTCGAAGGTGACACCCCGCAGCTCGGTGTGCAGCTCGAGCACGTATGGCAGAGACTAGAACCCGAGATAAGGAGGCTCCGCTTCGACCAAGCAATACGTATCGCCGAGCAAAATCACCGCCGTTGAATAGCGATGCGGTGGCCAATCTCGCCGGACTGTGAAAACGTGAGTGGAACGATCGTGGAGGCCCGTGAACGGTGCGTGCTCAGTGTGTGCCCGTCGTGGCTGCGTATTTCGGTAGCAGAGGCACAGTGCACGGCTCTGCCTCTTCCCCTTGATCCCTGTGATCCCTCTCCCACCGATCGTTTTATCGTCGAAATCCTCCTCGGCACGTCGCAAACGATTCGCGCCACCGATCGCCGATAAACCAGCGTCGAGACAACCGACGAAAGCGTTTGCGACGTGCGACTCGCCGCTAAGGCCACCATTGTGTCGATTATTCTCACAGAATCACGTTTTTCTTCTCCGTTCCAGGGGCCGATCGTCCACCGACGATTCTCCACCGATCTCTCGCCCCCGGATCATACCCTTCCTCGACGGATACGTTAATTCCATACCGAAAACGCTTACCTTCGTCTATGTGCTTCCTCCACGAACCTTACTCGGAATCCTACTCCACGAAAAATCATCGTCCACGCGCGCCTCAGCCAAACGAAACGTGCCTCACGCGGTTTTCACCTTCTGTTACCGACGCCCGAAGAAGTGTTTTATGGTCGGTGTCGGTAAACGTCGATGTAGCAATGCGCCAAAAATACACCACATGTTACCGTATTCTAAAAGCATCGCACGTTGCAATGCTTCAATTACGATAAGAGTTTACGACGAACTCGAGCCTGCACCTTCTGGAATTGACGGAATCGGAAGTAATCTTTCCTGGGTCTATTGTTCGGATACATATTTCATAACCAAGTACTTGTGTTTACGGGCACTGTCCATCGACTCTGTTGTCTCGTTGTCTTGATTTCGTTTCGCTGAACAGTCTAGCGCCCTAGAAGAGGAAGCGCAAAGTTTATTAACTCGCAGTTCATGAATGTCTTCCTCGGTAATGTTTTGTAATACCAAGCACATAATCTTGCGAATGTTATTCGAAAATCTGGTTCGTTCGAGGAGGAGGAACGGGGAGCGGTGTTTACGTTAAAGTTTATTGCCCTGTCGTTGAGTTTGGGCCGGGTGTTATACAATTAAAAGACAAATTTGTTCTCGGACGAGCAATTGTGTTTGGCGTATTCCTTGTTGAATAAAGAACGAGGTCACAGCTGCACCCGAATAAACTAATTTGCATACAATAAGGTTCCCTATATACATCTGAAGTAATATACCTCGTATCCGTTTGCCATCGGTGACACTCTTCGCATCTGAAACACCCTTATCCCTGTACTAACAGGATTGTTCTTTCTTGTTTCCAGATATGCGGAAAATTCCAAGAGAGCATCGTCAATCGTAGTAACTTGTGATCGTATATGCGTGCCAAACAGAAGTATATAGAAGGTCGTTGAAGAAAGAAACCCGATGGTTTCCTGACATGATGGAAAACAAACTGTACGTGAAAAATGAGCCTGGCCTGGATGGACAGTCTCTCGCGAATCCGCAGCCAAATCCAACCTCCGAGGAGATCGGAGGTGCCAGGGTCTGCTTCGTTTGTGGAACGGTGGGCCACAACGAGCAGTATTGGCTGCGAGTGAAGCCGAACCCGGCTGGTGCGCCGAACGAGCCTTATTTCCCGTTCCTCGAGTCCCACGAACCACCAGCCGGTTATCGCGGCGAGGGAGCCCGCAGCGGAGCTGTGAAAGCCTGTAGCCTTTGCTACGCTTTGTTACTGCAGCAATGGGAGAGCTACGAACAGGATGCCAGGCCACACAGTCAACGAATTTACTGGCTGAAGAGATGCGACGGCGGGCCGTTCACCGGGGCCGAGATGGCTCTTCAAGGGGAGTACGCTGCTCAAGTTCTTGGTCTGACCAACGAACAAACGCCACAGCTCAGACCGGAGAACAGACCGGTCGGAATCTCGCCGAGACTACCGGCGAACTCGCCCTCGCCGAGAGTCGAGCAAACAAGGCCGCCGTCGAACTCCATCGAACTGCCACGACCGCACTCGAACACTGCTGAAACGCACAGGCACCTGGAACAGGCGAGGCTCACCATGGAATCTCCCCATCAAAGACTGCAATCGCCCCATCAGAGGTTACAGAGCCCCAGGCAGCCCGTCGAGGACGCCAGAATATCCAGCGAAGCGGCTTTGGATCTGCGACACGCACCGAGGAGCTCGCCAGCACCGCAACCAGCGTTACCCCCACAGCCTCAACGTACGTTCGCGGTCTACAATATTACAGTAAAGTTGCGATCCAGCTCCCATCGCCTGTTCCGAGCAGGGACAGAGATCGTATTGGGAAACTACAGTAATGTCCGACTATAAGGCGTTTCTCGGATCTGTGTTCCGACCTAGATATAAGCGGAACACTATTTTTTTGTGGCTTTAAAGACCGCGCCGAACATAAAAGGACAGCGAAGCTCGAGAGGCGTCGGTCGCCAAGAAGTGTAAACATAACTAATCCAATAACAAAACTTGTGTCTTGGCTCCTCGTGGGGATGCTCCTCAGTGGAAGGGGTAGGCGAAGAGACAGTGATCGTGGAGATCCTCAGGGAGCTCGATCGCGACTTTACTGTACCGATCGAATAGTTTCGAGTAGTCCTCGTTCCAGGATGTATCAGCTAAGAGAGATCCTGGAGCTCGTCCTTGTTAGAATACATTGGAGCCGCGATAGAAGCTAAGACAGCTAGATCTACTCGCCGCTTCAACGTGAACGCGCTCCCACTACGAAAGTATACATTCTATTTCGACGCTTCGCTCTGATCGTTAGTGGCATCTCTCGATGTGTTCGTACCCTTAGTCTCTCGTCTACAGTGAGCTGTAATTCAACGCCGTCAGCATTTCGCTGTGGAACGATTAACGAGTCTGCGAGTCTACACGTGTTCTTTATGTTAAATACACAGACGCTGCATTCAGCCGGCTGAATGTTTGTAAATAAAGGTCAACAGTCTCGCAGATAAAGCGCTAAATGCACATCTAATTCGAATTCTGATCTCAAGTGCAACTCGCGCGCGACCTTTCCAGATCTAACCCACAGCTAATCCGATAGTCATTAGTTGCCATCGTCGCAGATAAATAGGTCGCCCGAAATCGGTTCGTAGTTGCTTACGGGATCATAGTTCCGTGTTCGAATCGTTCGACGCATGCGATCAAGTTTTTCTTTTGTGAAATGTTTCTGCGTGGTTTACGAGTAACCGTCTTGTTTCTCTGAATTCCAGCGATTTACAGCGGTGGATCCTCGTCGAGCGTCGGCACCGACATCCTGGATCTCTCGATGCCGGACAAGAATTCGGTGACGGAAGTTTGTTACGTTTGCGGGGACGAGTTCAAGAGAGGCTCGCTTAGTCATATCGCAGCGAAACCACTGCCAACCCCGCCGCACCCTTCGGCCAGTCCTCCCTCATTCTTCCCTTCTCTGATGCTTCATCCGAGACCGAGCAGAAGTAGACCTATGGACAGCGCAGGTCGCGTACAGGTACACCGTTTTACCTCTTAACTATACAGAGCCCTCCATGCCAAATGATAAATATAGAGGATTCCCGAGCTATTAACGGGATAGACTCGTTTTTCCACGATTGATGGGTTTTTTCAGTAGTCTAAAGGCCAATCTAGGTCGCAGTCGCCTTCAAAAGTACTATTTTTGCGTTTACGAGAATTACAAAATTTGTAAATAAATTTGACTGCTTGCTGCTCGCCTCGCCATTACTCTGACTGATGTTTCTGGGGATTCCAGGCTTGTACAGCGTGCCAGAACCACCTTCTGCTGCAATGGAAGGCGTATACACGACAAGGAGTGCCCCACGGCGACCGGAACTACACGCTCCGCAAACGTCAAGCGCCGGCCATGGACACGACCACGTTCATCTGCTACACGTGCGCGCTCGAGTACCCTTCGTCCAGTATTAGGCTCCTCTACTGCTGCTCGAACCCGGAGAAGGAGGCGTACTATCCTTATATTTATTCGCTGAAACCTCCGACAGGAGCTAGTCCTATTAGTCCTCAGGGGATGGTGCAAGTCTGCTCCATTTGTTATAAAGCCATACCGCAGAAACAGCAAGTTTTCGGCGGCGAGAACCATGAGACCCAGCCAGCGGGTCAAACGGTAGTCGACTTCCGGCAGCAGGGCCCTTCGCCGAGGCCCGCGGTCGCTAAGTCACCGGCGAACTCGGCCGGCAGCGATATCCGCTTCAAACCGTATGATCTTAACAAGTCTTCGGTCGCCGCGAACAAGCAAAGAAGCGGGGTTAAGGTCGCCGCAGCCGGCCAACGAAACTCGCCGAACAACGCGCCCGCTGAGAACGGAACCGTCGCACTTGGCCAAAACTATAGGTGCTATATCTGCGAGAGACTCTATCCTCGCACACACATGGAATGGTACGTACTCGTTTCCAAATAATGTTGTTTACTAGGTACTTCATGTTATTTTTATTAATTTCTAAAAAGTTTGTTTTGTGTCCGATAACCGGGGCACGGTAATTGGTACCTTTACCCTACATCGATTTATTTCTTACGAGAACTTATAAAAGGCAATCTTTGAATAAATTACAAGATTGTAGACAGTACAGCGTAGCGAACGTGTTGAGGTAGAACCTAATTGGACGTGAACAGCGAGACCTAATCAATTATCTTGTCGCTAGGTTGTCCACGAGCCCGGAAGGAATGAACTCGCACGCCATGCATTTTCCCTGTCTGCGAGGAATGGCACGCACCTCGGAGAACGCTTGTATGGATAGTCACGGCAGAGTGTTGGCCTGTAGTCACTGTGTGAACCACCTGGCCCAACAGTGGGAGAGCATGGACGCCGAACGTGTTCCTCTAGAGCGTCGCAGGTTGTTCAACACCTCTGTCCGATCCTCTGGAACAGGAAACTGTCGGAAATCTACTTCGAAATGCAAAAGTTCCTGAAAGCAACAGTGTTGCGTTTCGGAAACTTGTATGATTGCGAGCTGAAAAGATAGAGTATAGGCTTTGCTTAGGGGTGGGATCAAGTTCAATATGTACTTATAAATTGAAATCAAAAACAAGAAGGAGATTCAAAGGGAATACTTGCTACACCCTTTTAAGTGACATTCTTTCAGCTGGCGATGATACAAGGCAGTAGCTCCTCGGCAATTTCTTCCAGCAGTGTACCACGTTTGTACGCATTGACTAACCTCTTTTAACTGGTCTTTCAGGTATGATATTCCTAGTCCTCATCCAAACGGCGACGTGAATCGGTCGATCGCGACGCCGCCAAGCTCCAGCTCGGATCGAACGTTCGGCAGCAATCCGGGGACGTCGAGCAGCTCCATATACTGTTTCCTGTGCGGTCTGCACAGTGACCTGACACTGGCTCGAGTGTTGTACGGTCGTCCTCAGGGTCGGAACGCGCCGTTCTTCCCGGAATTGTTGCGGCATCAGTCGCCTCCGAACGCCGAGCAGCTACGGGAGGACGGCTCCGCGTTGGTATGCACGTTCTGTTATCACTCCCTTTTGGCGCAGTGGCGTCGATACGAATCCCTTCCCAGCGGCCAGCAAGTGAACGCCGCCGAGAGACAGTACAATACCCACGACTACTGCTGCTACGTCTGCGGCATAACCACCTACCGGAAACGTGTGAGAGCGTTGCTCGTCAAGGATTTCCCGTTCCTCAAGTACCACCGGCAGCCGGAGAAGAGCCTGTTGCTGGAGAACGGGGATTTCGCAGTGGTCTGCCTCGATTGTTACGAAACGTTGCGCACACAAAGCCTCGAGTACGAACGGTGGGGCCTGCCGGTTGAAAAACGAGAGTATAATTGGATAGTGCAACCACCGCCGCCGGAGGACAGTCCAGACGCTACCATCGCCAGACTGCCGTCCGGTGAACGTTCCGACAAGGTGGTGAGTATCTATCACACACCTTTAACGGGGTAGACTCGTGTCCAGGCAAAATAAAATTTTCTACTCGAATTGCAACGAGCTGGAGTGAAACAGAGATTTATTTTCTTTCTTAATATGCTTAATAGGCTGAAAATAATATAACAGTATTTTTAAATTCTTCTAATATTTTCACTGTTTCAAATAGCACCTGCTCAATTTTGTCATAAATGCATAAAATCCGCTATATACTTGTAATGGTAATCGAGTACTGAAAACCTCGAAATTTTCGAGATCTCGTCTGGATCTCAAAAAGAATTCTCGGCTCGACATTTTCGGGTTCTCGCACTAGATTGATTTTTTATCTAGCGCTTTCCACCACTGGAAAACTCTTGCTAACCTGGAAACGAGATTGCCCCTTTGACCCGTCCCGACACAGAGTTCGATTTCACAGTTCGAAAATCATTGTGACTTGCAAAGTTGAATTTACGATCGAATTTGCCTGCTCATCATACAATACTATTTATAAATGGTTCAAATGATTTCACCGTCTCGCATAAAATACATAAAATCCGTCTAATAATCACAGTCTGTTGAATAAACGTGAAATGTTTGTTGCAGGTGCCGTCGACGTTGACATCAGTTCGACCAGCACGAAAGAATTGTTCGCCAAAGGCGCCGGACAAGAAGGTTCCAGCCAAGGTCCCGGAGAAAGAGCAAGGTGAGTGACACAGTTCTACACACAATATACCACTTGATGTTGTTGTTATAAAACGGCAGGAAATTCGAACGAATTGGATGAACGAACACGCTAATCGAGAGCATTGGGAAACCGGATGTTTGTTTTATTGGCATCGTTTCCCCAGTTTTTTTTTAGATCTATGCACATACCAGCGAAGATTAGACGAACTAGTCTAGCGAAAGATAACGAAAACGTTCCGGCGGTCAGAACATTCTTCAGATTGCGAGGTTATCGGCCCCCGGTTTAGCGATACCTCGGCCTTCTTCACTGCTCGCGAGCCACTCGAGTCGAACACCAGTTCGAGTTTCACACATCGCGAGAAATCGTTGGATTTCGAATTTTTTGTCACGCGACACGCTGCGGAGGATCGCGTTGCGCTGGAAAACCGGAAGCCGGCGAGCATTATGACATTCCTCGCGGAGTTCTCGTCGCTAGGCTCCCGTTCGATTAGACTGCGGATCTTCGCGCGGTTATGGTGTTCGCGAATTTTTCAAGCGCGAGGAAGAACGATGATCAACAGCTTTCTCAATTTCTGAGGCTGTACGTGCGTTAACCCCTTGCCGTATTTTAACTAGTCAGACTCGTGACGAAGATTTTAACAAAGTCTAACAAATATATGAATTTTATTAATTTCCTTTTTTTTTTTAAACCGCGAAATAGAATTCCTTTTTGGTTTTGTTGATCTGCAGCTATTGCAGAGCATACATAAATATTCACCCGTTTCAGGAAATTACGATCTACAAAAAAGTTCTAATCACTGAAACCGTAAAATAAATCTCAGAGCAAGGGGTTAACGGTGTCAGCGAATTTTTAGAGTGCGAAGACTAAGCATTTATTATTTTCAACTGATAATTAGAAAAAGATATGGCAGCTGTTTCTCGCAATCGATGGTGACGATTTTCTCCCGCACCGCAGTCTAATCAATAGTGTTTTCGTTTCAGAACTAGAAATTCGAAACTAGAAGTAACGAAACGTCCTCTTCGGTAAAGAACGGTCGCCGTCTCTGTCTGCTAAAATCAAGTAGAACGTCTCCGGAAAACTAAGAAAAAAGGAAAGGCCGCGACCGAAAAGGGTGGAAAGTACACAAAGATCTTCCGGCGGTTTTTCATCGGGTCCCGGAAAGTTTTCTGTATCGTTTAAGCCGTTCGTGGCGTGTATATTTTCCCAAGAAACGAAATCCCCAGGCCAGGGGTAACTTCTCAGCTTCTTCGCCTCTCCTCCGGTTAGATCGTAACGCTTTTTTCCCTCTTTTTTACCCTCGTGTTGCTTCTCTCCTCTCTTCTTTTTTCTCTTCTGCCGTTTCGGTTTTTATCGTTTCGGCTTACCGGCCGTGGTACGTGTTTCTCTCCCGTGGCAAGAGGTGAGTTTCTTTGAGTTTTACGTGTCGGCGATCGTGTAACGCCGAGCACGGCTCCGCTATTTAGAAGTCGTAAACTTACGCTCGACGAGCCTGCTCTCGCGCGTTTTTCTTTTCAATGAGAGCGGCCGCGGGCGAACCGTTCGCGAAACTAGAATGCCTCGCGAAACTAGCGTGACTCGACCGGTGACGCCACGGTGGCGTCAATCGCCTATCGACTGGATTTGTCCCGCGGTTCCGTTCCTTGTACTATGCGGGTTTCCGGAATTGCTCTTGGCCGGATATCAAACGTTTGATCGAATACTTGGAGCATTTAATGGCGGACTATTATACAGGGTGAACATTATAAAGCGTTACTGGCGAATATCTCCAAAAATATTGATTACACGCAAAAATGTTTGAGATGAAAGTTGTTCAATACCGAGGCGGACATCGTTTGGTGGGATTTTTATTTTTCCCGATGGACACTCCAAGGTGTGGTGAAGGTCACCTTGATTTTTTTAAATAGAAACACCTACTTTCTGTATCATAAATCGATTGACTATCTAATTCTGAGTAAAAATGTATTGACCTCCATATGTCCTAAATCGAATAGTTAACGAGATATTATCGAAACAATGTTCTTTCTTCTTTGGATAATATCTCGTTAACTATTAGGTTTAGGACATATGGAGGTCAACACTTTTATACTCGGAATTTGATACTCTAACGATCTATGGTATAAAAAATAGGACGTTCCATTTAAAAAAAGAAAGTTGACCTTCACCTCACCTTGGAGTGTCCACCTGTAAAAATAAAAGCCCCACCGCATGATGTCCCCCTCGGTACAGAACAACATTTTCGCGTATAATCAATATTTTTGGAAATATTTGTCTGTAACGCTTTATAATGTTCACCCTGTACAGGGTGGTTCTGAAAACTCGGACATGTTACTGTTCTTTTTCAACTACTTCCCGTATCATTTTTCTTTAATGTTACAGCGATTAAAACGTCTTTGTCCCCAAAAATGTCGTAGAAGAGAAAAGAAAATTTATATTTTTTGTATGGCTACATATTGATTATTACACTGCGGATTTTATGCGTTTCTGTCAAAAAATGGGCACGTGCAATTTAAAGCAGCGAACGAATTAAGAAGATTTAAGGACATCTGTTATATTAATTTCAGCTTAATAAGACGATTAAAAGGAGAAAGAAATTTCTATTTTGCTCCCGTGACTTGCAAACAATGCATACATTTCTTATTTTGCATAAAGATCCCCGGTCTATTGGTTACAAACAAATCGAATTTCATTTTATTTAAAAAGAGTGGCGTGACATTCATATTTGTTAGACTTTCAAATTGAAATGCTTCCTTCAAAATACGACAGTTCAGGGTTGGCAGGTTGATAGTTCCGAAGAAAATTCTGAAAAATCGACGGTGAAAAAATGGAATTGAAAGCCAGAGCAGCTCTCCGGAGTGAAACGGGATGGGAGAAGTTCCTGGCGAAAAATCAGCGATGATCGCAGAAATTAGTGGCGTTAGGGGTGCGGGGGTGGGAAGGGGTGGGAAGGGGTAAGGTTAACGCGTGTTGGAGAGTGTAGTGGGGTCTCGGGTGTGCGCTTGCGATCGTCGTCGAGATCACAGGGGGTCGATTAAGGTCGCTCGATCCGGCTTAGACGGAGTAGGTGGTTGGAGGTGTTGGTGGGATTTAACGGGGTTGAAGGGGGGTGACAGAGAGTTTGGCGGAGAGAACGTGAGAGAGAAAGGGGGTTGGTTCGAAACGGGGCAAGTGGAGAGCCGAAACCGGAAAGGAGGGTACAATGGAGAGAAATAGGAGCGAGAGAGGAAGGGCGGGGGAGGGGGAGAAAGAGCAAACGCCCGCAGCGTGACACCGCATTGCGCCCACTTGCCAACCCGCCCAACACCTAAATTCGAATTAGGGAGCCGGCCCTGTCGTTTCTCGTCAACACGGCTCTCCCGTCCTCCTGGTAAACCTACCGACAGGACATCATCGTCTCCTTACACCGAGAGAGAAAGAGAGAAACCCCGTTACAACCCCCCGATTTCTCTTGACAGAGAGAGAGAGAGGAGAGTACAGAGTTCGTTTTCCTCTTCCTTTGAGGATCGATATCAACGTTATCGACTGCTTTCCACGCTCCTTGTCGCTCGAAGAACCACAGAGAGCGGAATTGCTCGCGTATTCTCGGCAGGCGTGCAGCCAAAAGGCTCGATCTCTCGGTGTACATTCTCCACCGCGAAATCGGTGCCAGGATTCCGAAGGATCTCCCTCTCTCTCTCTCACGACGGCCCCTATTCTCCACCGACAACTGTTCCGGCATCTTTTTTTTTTTTTCCACGCGAACTATTCCCCGAGAATCTGGACCGTCTCGAGGCGCAGTCTCTCGGTGGAATAAAATTGCGCCGGGAAGGATCGAGATCGTTATCCAACCGCGTTACGTCTGAGTCACGGATCTACGCCCGATATATTTTATTGAAAAGAGAAGGCGGCGCGGCGGTGCTTCGCCGTCGTCGTTTTTTTAGTAGACTCTCTCCGATTGCGAGGTACATCAAAGGTAGATTGGAATACAAAATATTGTCAAGCGTTTTCGTTAGGAAATAATAATATGACGCTCAGCAGGTTCATTGTCGTCGGGTCTGCGTGCAAAATCAAAATTTCCTGCATTGATTGGAAGAACCGAGAGTTCTTTAAAAATTTTCATTGCATTAATCGCTATGGTACAATACGATATTATTGAATCTTTCAAATCACATTTCATTGTTTGAAATTGTTCCTACTCAATTTTTATTCAAACACCGAATTTTACGAACAGCAGAAAAATGTTTTCCGGAAAAGGCGAAGCTTCTAAAATTGGTTTTCGCTGACGAAAACCGTGTTTCCAGGCCACTGCGAGTCGGGTAGGAAATAGAGTAGATCCATCGCGATCGAGAGGAAGATCGAGATGGGGGATGAGGATCGAAACATCGTTTGGTCTATCGACTCGTCGACAGCGACGGGGCGCGCTTTAATCCGAACTCGTCAGGAACACGGAGGAGCTTTAATCAGATACCCGGGGCGATATTTACATTTTGATGGCTAGCGGGTTAATGCCGCGCCGGCGGAAACACGCGCGCGTGCAACCCTCTTAGAGCGAGAACGTGCACGAGCAACGTGCGGCGGCGGTTTCTCTCTGTGTTGGCTCGCGTTAATAATTAACCGCCGCGCCGAGTAGCTTTCGCGAGGAGCACTCGCGGCCAACTCCACGGCTCGTTTCGTTTCGAGTAACATTCCTGTTACGCTCTCTCTTCTGCCTACCGATCCGACTAACGCAACACTCGCCGACCGTGTCTGTCGCTCGCGTCGATTTCCTGCCGATCCACCAAGAAATTCGACAGGGAAATTTATTTCGACGAGAGGAGAATTTTTTCCGGGCCCAAAGCATTACTTACATCGTGTACATACCAGAATGATTTATCAAACTTGTACAGCAACATGTTCGCGACATTTTTACGGTTAAAACGAGTCCGAACACGATGTGTCCTGAAACTCCGGGTTAGAAGAATTACTTACATCGTGTACACACCGGGATGATGTATAAAACTTGTACAGCAACATGTTCGCGACATTTTTACGGTTAAAACGAGTCCGAACACGATGTGTCCTGAAACTCCGGGTTAGAAGAATTACTTACATCGTGTACATACCAGAATGATTTATGAAACTTGTACAGCAACATGTTCACGACATTTTTACGGTTAAAACGAGTCTCTCTCTCTCTCGATGCGTCCTGAAACTCTGGGCCAAAAGACTTACTTACATCGTGTACATACCAGAATGATCTATAAAACTTGTGCCGCAACAACTTCGCGACATTCCCCCGGTTAAAACGAGTCTCTCAGAAAGAGTCGACTTAGAAATGGGCTCCCGGACAATTCGGAGGAAAATTGTGAGTTTTACTTTAGAACTGGCTTCAACTATTATTCAACTATATTCCGTAGCTTTGCTGGCCTATGTGGAATTATAGTGATTAATAAAGTAATTATTGGTGCATAAATTAATTCGAAAGGATTAATGTCAAGATGGTATCGGGGTCGTTTCCAGATAATTCGACGACTGAAAAATTTGGAAAATCCGGCAGCGAATCGCAGGTTGACCGGAAGGGGATGAGTATCGCGAAGACGGGTCGCAGAATCGGTCTCGCCCGACCGTGATAAAAATAATACGGCTTATTAGTCCCTGGGGGTTGGGGGGTTGGCTGTGCCTTTGGGCTCGAGCGGGGGTGTCGAGGGTGCGGGGGCTTTGAAGAGGGGGTTGGGATGAAACGAGGGTGAGCACGGACTGGCGGACGCGTTTGTGCCTCGGAGGTTCGGCAGGAGGGAACACACGAACGAGGGAACGAACGAGTGGGAAACGGGAGTAAGCGAGCAAGCTAGGTGAAAAGAGAAGAGAAAGACAGGGAGCTAGGGGGTTGCGGGCCTAGAGAGAGAAAGAGAGAGAAGAGGGTTGGTCACGGTCTAGCTGGAGGAGGATAGTCGTTCACCGTCGGAACGAAAGAAGGGCGAGAGGGGGTTGGTTCCCTGTCGCTGGCACGCATTGATTTTGCTCGACAGACAGCCGCCTGTTGGGTTCTCCGACTCCGGGAACCTAACTGTTCGCTCGCTAGCACGCTCTCTTTCCCTCGATTTTCCTCCCTGGAGCTTCTCCGACCATTCTTCCTCTCTCTCTCTCTCCTTTGAAGAATTTTTCTTTTTCGCTTCTCGACACCGGGGCCGCCGAGAGAAACGTCGACGGACGCTGCGCACTGCTCTATCCTTGCTCTCGCGGAAAATTGCAGCGTTATCTCGTCGCCGCGGCGAAACTTGTTGCTGTCGCGTCGGTTGATCTCGCCGGAACGAAAATATTGATTCGCGCGCGCCGCGCCGCGTCCGCGAAACAATCTCCGGCGACGTGTGCACGCGCTTTAATCCGCCGAACCCGGTTCAAAAGAGCACGCCTCGCGGTTATATCGAGTCAACGATAACGGCTAATAGCCGTATCAGTTTATTGGACCGCGCCAGTTTCGATAGCTGCTGCAGGGAAACGGGGAGAGCGCTTCCGGTTTCGAACGCGACACACGCGTTACGTATGCAGTAATTACTAGACGGATATACAGGTTCTTATGCTGATCCTTTGACGGAACCGTATCGCGTTGATGGATGTTCATTTGGCGAATGGTCACGTGTGATATTTTTGCAATTTTATCATTAAACCCATCGAAATCTAAAAGCGATCAAAATGTTTTAGCTTATAAAAATGACGAGGCTCTATTTAGATCTTGTGCAATTTTTTTATTACAATATGTGTTGTGAATTTTATAGTCTACCGTATCTTGAAAATTTCCAGAAGCCATAATTGCATATATGTAGAAACGTTTACAGTCCAAGGTGTAACTATCCCAACATTGATAAGAGCATTTTCCTAATTTTTATGTAATTAAATTTCAGTATCGGCTTTCAACATTGTAGCCGCGTTACGTAAATCGCTCGCCGATGCGTTGTATCGCGAAATTTGCAAAGGTATCTCGTCCATTAACAGCGACGATAAGTGCATCCAAGGCTGAAATTTTCAACGTCTTGAATAATTAACTCGTTGTTGCGTTACACCGTGGCCGGCTTACGAACCGCAGACCTTCGGAAACGTCTAATAGACTACATTTCGAAACGAATTCAGAACGCGTTTCAACATATTCTTGTCACGAAGACTGTACAGCTCCCCGATTCCCAAACGAATAATTGACACAAATAAGTAGGCAAAAAAAAAAAACAGAAGAAAATAGAAGATAAATCAGAAGAACATAAAAATCTACAATAATCTTGCCATTTGTTAACGAAAACATTACAGAAGTTCTGGAAAGAAATTGAATTCGATTTAACAAATTAAGGTATTCAAGACAGCAAAAATATCCAAAACATTTCACCCTCGTGTCAATGATCAAAATTTGCTACGATATTATTCATAGCTTTATGCCTCAAATATAAAATCATTAAATTAAGGTATTCAAGTTACCTGACTGGCCCGAGCAGGCTGCGAATGTCGATGCAAAATAAAAATGTTATCGACTACAGGAAAAAGGAGCAGGATATATCGGTATCTAATCAACTACTAAACATTTTGCTATTTGTATGAGGTATTACACCAATTTCGTATCCATAAAATTTTAAAAATCATAGTGAATGGAAAGGCTGCTCTTTACTTTACCGGACTCAAAATTTGTGCCTTTCTCCTATAAATTATGATGCATTTGGTATGTAATCGAAGTTTCGATCCTGTAGGATCAATCGTTCAGAAGTTATGCTTGATTAAAGTTGAGCAATCTGCAGAGTTTTTTGACAGGTAAAGGCGTCGCCATATTGTTTTGTAGTGACGAGAGTAAGAGAGGCGGCAAGGACCGGCGGTTCTGCTCGGTAAGTGGCTCGCGGTGGTCACTACAAACCAATATGACGGCGCCCTTACCTCTCAAAAACACTGCAGATTGTTCAACTTTAAGCAAGCATAACTCCTGAACCGTTGATCCTACAGGATCGAAACTTCGATCTGCAGCCGCCCCGGGTACAAATCTACTGAATTACATACCAAATACATAACAATTTATAGGAGAATGCACAAATTTCGAGTCCGGTAAAGTAAAGTTTACCCAATGCAAAGGGTTAATGCAACCCTGATGCGTAAGGTGTGCAGTGGCGACCGAAAGAAACGATTTTTGGTTGACATCTACGGTCTCGACGAAACGGGACAAAGTGACCGGACGATGATGGCGATACTGCCGCGATACTCCTTCCGGCGTCCGCTTCCGTTAATCGTCCTTTGTTCGCACCTCTGCCGCGTGTACAAAGTTCCGTAGCTCGGCTAACGTGCGAGTTGCACGTTACAGGTCGACCGAAGGGGGTTGCTTGCACTCTGAAGATGTGTGTGCGTGTGTGCATATCTGCACGAGTGTTTGCGTGTGTGTGTGTGTGCTAGTCGTTGGTACGGTCGGACTCGACGAAGTAGCTAGATCTGAACGGGGCGGTTCGGTGGAGGGAAGGAAGCAGCACACGAAGCGAGAGGGTGGATCGTCGACTGGCCGATGTATAGGGGTGTTGCGAGGGGAAAGGGCGGTTAAGGGGGTGGTTAGAGGGGGTTGCCGCTGGTTTCACAGCGCGTGCCGCTTCAGCGCCAGATGGCTTTCGAAGCACGGAGCGAGAAGGTAAAGGGAAAGTCGGACGGAGATAGGGGAACCTCCGGGATATCGTGTTCTTCGTATATACGTGTGGTGCCTCTGCCCCCTTCTCACTTATTACCCCGAGGCGAGCACGGTTACGCAAGAGGGCTGCGCGAATAAAGGAACCGGAACTCAGCCAACATTCTCGAACGGCGCGCCGTTTTTCGCCTTTCTCCGAGATTTCATTAAATTCGCGCCACCCACCCTCCTCCCTCCCACCCCCAACGTTGCGTCTTCCGCGGCTTTCCACTGCCTTATCAACCTGCAACCCCGAACGCGAGAAGTCAACTATTCTTCGCATTGCTAGATTCGTGTCCAATAAATAGGCAACGGATTTTAAAATATATGTTTTGTAGATCTATGTTAGCTATAAACATGTTGAAAATTTCATCGAAATCGATTAACATACACACGAGCTACAAGCGGTTAAAAATTGTGAAAATCGTAGTTCTACACGACTTTCGATCAGTTTCTGCTTAAAATCCGCAGAATCATACATCTTTCGATGCGTGTCGTTTTTTCCTGGGTCAACCGATTTCCATGAATTGTCCTCAGCATGTGTATAATTAACATAGATCTATAAAACATGTATTTTAAATTTTCATTTAGGGTCCAAATAAAAAAGTGTTAAAAAATCCTTTTTTTATTTTTGCATGTAACCTTGTAAATTATAATTTTTTGAAAAATATTTTTTGCATATCATTTCGTAAATGAATCATTTCTCGAGAAATGAAAAATTTTGAGAAATCGGGAACACTAGATTCTACGGCAACGTGAGAAAGGTTCGAGATGCTCGACCAAAGGCCAAGTGCCGAAGATCGTGTCATTTGCTACCCTAACCCCATGGGTTCCCACCTTAGCTCCAGGGGTTCCTAGAACCTCACCGACTCGAAGAAAAGTATCGTAGCCGAATCGTCGTTACCGCTCAGATATGAACTGTGTTAAATTGTATGTCTTCTCCGGTTGCGACCGTTACGCGTGGAAAAAATATAAACAGACCACGGACCGTGGACAGCGCTGCGTGAGCAAGTGCGAGGACCAAAATGTTTACGTTCTCGCGAAGACGAATCCCTCGAGTGAGTGTGTGTGTGTGTGTGTGCGGAGACGCAGGTATCCGGTCGAAGCGTCCGAGACGTCAGTTGATGGTTGGCCGAACACGGCAACGTTACGTGTTTATTGGCTCCTCAAATAAAAGGTTATAATAGAATCCTCAGTAATTCGTGATGACATTTTGTACCTTAGTAATCCCGTTCATTTGTTTGGTTCCAATTGAACAAACTGTTTCACTTAAAACCTGGGTAAGAATCTCGGCCCGTTTATCCTTATTGATGAGATATGAATCGACCCTTATCAACGGTCGGTAATGTGTTAAAAACGAGTATCGTATCGAATCGAAGATCGATCCCACGATCGGTGGGGAAATCGTGGCGTTCTCGGGGAGCAGATCGGCGCGTTTCACGGCTCGTCGCACGCTGCTCGAGGCCCGCCGAGCGTTTCCGAGCGGATCGGTGGATCTCGACGAAGCGCGGCAATCGTTCGCTCCACGCACACTGCAAAACGATCTCTGTCCCCACTTCTGATCCAGCTGGGGAGAGAGAGAGAGAAAGGCGTTGTTAAAGTGGGGGCTAAGGCCGAAGACGAACGAAGCGCGTCGACCGCGCGTCCTCGGCGCCTCAGTCGAGCACCAGCCATCGTTGGGTTCGCGTCGCGAGATCGAGGGGTGGTGTCGCATGCGTGTTGTCGTGATCGGCACGCGACGCGCGCGCGAGCGACCGAGGACGAGAGAGAGAGAGAGAGAGAAAGAGAGACATAGACAGCAAGAGAAAAAAAAAGTACAAAAGCGAGAGAGCCGCTCGTTAACGATGGATTTTCTGTGGCGGGTTGCGTAGCCGGCGTCGTCGTCACCGCCGTCGCGACGCTCGTCGGAAAAGCGTCTGGTTAGCGCACGCGCGCAGCGCTACGTCCGCGGACAAAGGACACCGATACCGACGCGCTTTAAAAGCGTCTATACTCTCTCGATCCTTCCCCCCACCCCCTGCCTCCCTTTCTCTGTCGGGTTCACGCAACCCCGTGACTCTGTATCCCCCCCACTCTATCCTAGAGAGAGAGAGAGAGAGAGAGGGAGATACGGCGCGCGTGAAAATATATCCTGGCCGTCCGGCGGTAGCGCCGAAGCATTCAGTCAATTAGCCGTAATGGCACGACCTGCCGCGTCGGTCTCGGCCAATTAAGTGGTGATTAGTGCGCGGAGCGGAACTCTGCCATCGCTCCGCGCGTACGTACCCCTCTCTCTCTCTCGCGCGCGAGCGAACGAGCAAGCGAGTGCGTGCGCGGTTCTGCGTGTGCGTGTTTCCCTCTGTCTCTCCGCGAGTTCGCCTCCGGCTTCGTGCTGCGCTCCGACAGTGCACGAGCGGACGGTGTGCGAGCAACGACTGCGAAAAACGACTCTCCTCTCCGGTGTTCTTTCTCGTCGCAGCGACACGCACACACCCACGGAAAACTTTTGTCGGCGCTCGGTTTCCGGCGACCAAGAAGTGCGCGCAGTGTTCGTCCCTTTGGTGCCCGTGGTTTTTCCTTCTTTTTTTTTCGCGGAATTCTCGATCCGCCGAGCTTACGGCTGTAAATCACGCGTCGACGGGAACGCGCGCCGGCGAGTATGCGCGATGAATGATGACGGGACCGCGCGAGTAGCGTCGCGAGCACCGCGCGCTCCGAACCCCCAGTCCAGGAAAACAATGACTCTGACAACAACGGCCGCACGGTTTTTCGCCGATCCCCGCTGAGGGTTGTTACCGGTCCTGTGATTTATTTTCGAATCCTGCGGGAGCCAACTGGATTATTCTCCGCACAGTGAGATACCGAAGGTTCATGCGAAATTGTTGTCCTCGAAGTGTGGTGGTTTTTGTGTGAATTCTCACGATCCCTCCCGGAAAATGCCGCGCGATCGGTCCACTGATCAGCCGGAGGAGAGAAAACGGAACCGAGCTCCGTAGGCTCTCCCTCGCGAAAGATTTAGTGCGTCGTTGTGGTAGAGAGCTGGTGCACGGCTTCTGTGCATCCGGATAGAGAGAGAGAGAGAGAGTCTAGCCGACGGAGACTGCACAAGCTCTACGACCCCATCAACGGCTTCCGAAATGGACTTCCGGGCGCCGCATCCACTCGTGCATCCCTCGCACGCTGGACATCCGTACTACTATCCAGGTACTTTCAAGCCGTACCGATTTTATGTGGTATTCTTCGTAAACTTTTCGTTCACACCAACGACTTTCCAGATCAACCGATTTTTACGCTGCGTTCGTCTTGGTTCAGTAACTTTCCTGTTGGAGAGAGTGCCGATTTTCGCGGTCGAACCGATTTTGTACGTTCCGGTCTTCTTTTGGTACCTTTTTTATTCGGCAGGGTAACGATCTCTGCGATAGAACCGATTTTATGCGATGTCATTTTTCTTTAGCACCTCTATTATTGAAAACAGTGATGACCTCTGCGGTCCAACCGATTTTACGGTGCATTGACCTTGGTTCGATACCTTTCTCATTGAAAATTTGAAGATTTTATACCTTGTGGTTTTTTTGGTAACTCTTTTATCTAGCCGATTTTACGGTGCATTGAGCTTGGTTCGACACCTTTCTCGTTGCAAAGACTTCTCGTTGGAATCTCTGCGGCCCAACCGATTTTATACTCTGTGATTTTTTTTTTGGTAGCATTTTTATTGAGCAGAGTAACGTTTTTTGCGATCGAACCGATTTTACGATGCATTAAGCTTGGGTCGCTACCTTTTACGTTGAACACGATACCGATCTTTGCGATCGAATCGATTTTTTTTTATAATGTAGAACCGATTTTACGCATTGTAATTTTACTTCAGTACCCTTTTCGTTGGAAAGAGTGACGATCTTTGCGAGTCTACCGATTTTACAACGCGTTAATTTTCAGCATTTTCGGTATTTTTGTAATTTTCAATATTTTTGTTATTTTTGTAATTTTCAATATTTTTGTTATTTTTAGTACTTCTGTAATTTTTTCAGTATTTGTGTAATTTCCAGTCCATCTGTAATGTTCACTATTTTCGTAATCATGTGAAAAATTGTTAGCCGAGTCGCTATTCCAGATTACACAAGAATTTAGAAAATCGTCTTGTTGAAATATGATTCATCAACGTCAACTAATATTCAAATAATCATTTTCAAGGGATAACAGTGAAAGAATTATCGAGATGCAGGATCGATCCGCGCAGGAACTTTGGTCGTTCAATTTCTTGGCTTTCACCGAAGTTTCCAGCGATCGACGGTGCCTCGTGCGTCGTCGCCTACGTTCCGCGCGAGGCCGACGAGAAAGAAAGGGATTAAAAAAAGAAGGATAGGAAAGAATAAGTAGTTTCGCCGCAAAGAGAAGGTGGAGAGAGGCGTTCGCCAGGAGTACTGGCAATTTTCTTAACTACCTCGGCGCACTTCGCCTCCGGTTGATCGCCGCGCGTATAATTTAAGTTATCGCCACCGCCGGTGTTGCTCGGAGAACCGTAGAGCATCGATGCGTTTCGAGCTGAAAATATCTCGCAGCTTTTTTTCACCAGCAGGCCGTCTAGTTAAAAACAAAAACAATTTACTCCGGCAACGACTATCCGACCGACAATGTTAATCCGGCTCTCGCGAAAGCGGATACCGGATTAATTATGGATCCTTTTTTTAATCGGTTATCGAACCACAGTAAATATTGAAACATTGGCGTAGTCTCTCTGACGGTTCTCCCGCGCGTGGCAGTTTTCTATCTCTCTTTTCTGTTCGTTCGTACCACTTCCTTTCTGCTTTCTTTCCCCGGTACTTCTCCGGCTTTCCGGCTTCTTGATCGAGTTCTCGGCGACAGCTCGATCTATGCCACCCCCGTGCTCCTCCCTCGCTGTCCCCTCCGCTTCCTACCGCGATTATTCTTAACGTGACGGAGCTGAACCGTTCGCGTTTTTTATTTTTCGCAATTTTTCACAAGCATGTTGTCGATGGTATACGGGTAAATCGGATTTCGATGCGAGGAGGCATTCTTGGAATACAACAGAACATTTTTCTTAACTTCGTTTTCACCCTCGTTCGCATGATAATTCAGGGTCTCGCGAATTCTTTCGTTTCCAATTTCATTTGTCAAGCGATGTCGATCTTCACGAATTTTTTTACGAGAGAAAGACTAGCGATACAACAAAAATTCTTGTTGCAGCGTGAGAAGGCATTCTTGAAGTACGCCAAAATATTTTTTTCAACCTCGTTTCCCGTCTCATTCTCGTGATAATTCAGGATCCTGTGTTAACCCTTGCGTTTCAAATTTCAGCATTTTTCGAGCATATTTTAAAATCTCGATATTCACGAATTTTTCTCAACGAAACGATTAGGTATACAAGAATAATTCATCTTGGAGAGTGAAAAGTCATTCCCATGTTCCCTAGTCTTTGGCCACCACATCGTTCTCCAACTTCCGATGTTCGGGCCGATTTCGCGTCGAACCGTGTCGGCAAGGAGATTGATTTTTCGAAGTTGTCGCAGAAGAGTTCCCGGTTGATTCCTGCGCGCGCTCAGTGCGTCGGATGTCGGATGTCGTCTGTCGGATGTCGGGTATCGTGTCGGGCGATCGCGCACGAAGCCCCGGGAGCCGGTTCTCCACGATATTCCCTCCGCGAGGGGTATATCCACCTCGCCTCTCTTCCATCTCTCGTTGTCGCCGTTTTTTGCCCGGCGAGAGAAATTAATTATCTGTCGGTGACGAGAGCGATCCGGAGAGCTGATATCATTTTTTCCTTTTAATCCCGGCCGTGCGGCTCGAATCTGAAAATCGGCTAGCTATTTTCCCGTTCCGAATTCTGCGGAAAAATTCGGCTCGGACAAGTTTGTGTATGCGAGGGTACTCTGAAAAGTTTTGAGCCTAACATGGAGACAAGTGAGCCGTTTATTTTGAAAGTGGCCCACGTCCACACACATTTAAGTATTAATTTTAATGAAATTAAAAATATACGTATAGGATACCAATGTATCACTGTACTTAAGTGAATCTAGGAGAGTTAAATTTACAATTCCTATTAAAATAATAGCAATTATTAAGTGAATAATAAGTGTCTTTAAAGTTCACGAATGTAATTTTTCTATCAAAAAAATTTTCGATTTTTTCAAGATATTACTGAGGACTTCAAAGGACAGTTTCTCGACTGCTACTTATTTCAAACAATTTTGTTAATTAATTATATTACATATAGCTCTCAAATTTCGTTGTAATTTATATTTCTGGAACTCATATTTCTTTTTAACTAAAAAATACGAAATTAAATACATAAAGAAAGAGCCAAATACTAAATACATATAAAAAACTGTTTCATTTACATTTTTCTTTCTGTGATGTCGAGTCACACTCGACAAAGGAGTGCAAAGGGTTAAACTTAGAAAGCAGGAAAAAAAACGCTGGGACCAGATCTGGTGAATACAGTGGGTGGTCGACCAATTCGTAGTGCTATTTGTGAATTTTGGCGACCGGCGAAGTGTGAGCAGGTGTCTTGATGGAACAACACTTTCTTTACAAAAGCCTGACACAATCGGGACTCCAGTTGTTCCGCCTGTTGCGCCGGCGAAAACCAGAATCTCCGATGCCTCGCTTAATTAGGTTTCGCTCGCGGATAAATGGCCGAGCTCGGCGCCCTTCGCTGGACACTCGCTCGCAATCGAGCTCTCGAATTAAATCCCGCTCGATTCTGCTGAAATCATCCCACCACCCCCCGTCGCATTTCTCCACGCAGGAACGTCGACGTTAATTCGTATTTAAAGTTGCCGATAGCTGCCTCCGAATCACCGATTTAATCCGTTTCTTCGTAACTTCGAGGCGGACTCGTAATTAAGACTTCGGGTTTAGTCGAACGAATGCAATTAATTATTAAACTGTGGAGTTTTATGGGGACGGGAACGGGAACCCTGATTTTGAGGAATATTTCAAAATTGATTACCGGGGTGAGGATAATTCTGCAAAATAAAAATTGTATGCATCAATTGCGCGAAAGACAAGTCGCACAAAAATTTCTTTCCTCCCTTAAAAATTTTAATGGGTTGTTCAAAAAGTACCAATAATAAATTCACCTATTTCTTTCTCTATTCTGTGTAAATGCATAAAATCCGCCGTCTATATATTATCGGTCGGATTATCAGGTGTTCCTATATAAAATTTCTGTAAAATCTGTAGCTATTACGAAGGTGGGCGGTGACGTTCCCCCACTATCCGACACGGTGGGCGGTCGCAGCGCCAGCAGTGGAGGAACTGATTGATGACAGGAACTATGTGGCTCGCAACGAAGAAGTTGGACAAGCTGACAACCGTTTAAGGGTTAAAACGATTCCTCTTTGGTCCCTGGCAATCGATAGTCGGAGAGTACAGCTCGGTGGCTGACACTTTCGGCTTTTAGAATTTTAATAACGACCCTCGTCGATCGAACAATCGCGAGAGTAGAGATCGCGTGGCAGAGCTGGTGTCGAATGATCGTCGAAGCTATTCTCCTCCGAGCGATCGTACGTCCCCGGAACAGCGAGTAATCGTTTCGTCGAAGCTCGCGGAGACAAAACAACCGCGTTGGTAGTCTCTCCTCGAACGGTTTGTCACCGGCGTAAATCGTTCTTCCGATATCCAGGAACGGAACTCGTCTCTCTCTCTCTCTTCCTCCCTGCACCTTCCCACTCGCGCAACGGTACATTTCTCTCGGTTTTCTGCACCGTTTCACGCGCGTAAACAAAAGAGATTTCTCGGCTCGAAATCTGTACGAGGTATAGAGGCACGGTCTCTCTGTCTCGCTGTCGGACGATCGATAATCGGGTGGCGTGCTCGAGGAAATTTCGAAGCGGAAAGAGAGAGAGAGAGAGAGACTCCGTCGACACCGAAATGTCGCAGCCCGTTGGCTTCGCTAGCCTCTGACGTAACGTTATCGTCGCGCCAACGATTGTTAGCAATTGTACGTCATTAGAGATAACTCTTATCGCGCGTGGACAAAGTATCCCGCGACCTCAGGCTCGTCGATGATAATGTGCAGCGGTGCGAAAAACCGAAGGCTGATAGTTAGGTGTGCAAATCTATTCGCTGTATTTTTTTTTAAACCACTTAGGCCGTCCACACACGGGTCGACTGCGTCTCAGTCGATGTGTGTTTTTCAAACATCAAGAAACGCGTTCACGTTTTCACTTTCGAAAAAACGCACTAAAAAAATGCACTAAAAAGTATGAAATAATTATAAGTTTAAACAATACACAATCTTTTCGGAGGCGGCGCAAAATTGAAAATTTTAAGGAAAAGCCTCCGAAAAGATTGTATTGTATTTAAGTTCGTGTGTATTCACATAATTATTTCATACTTTTTAGTGCATTTTTTTAGCGCGTTTTTTCGAAGTCGATTTATTTTTTATTTATAAAATTTTTTTATTTCACACTTTTTAATGGAACGAGCAGAATTTGTAGAACTCTGTAGGATGGTTTTTCGGTCGTATTGGTTATTCGCAATAAAAACGGGAAAGAATAAAAAAATGCAATTTTTTTTCACGGGACCACCCCGGAGACATACTCTGCAAGATGGAAAAGATTTTGTTCCGATTGGTCCATCCATCTCGGCGTAATCGGTGAACATACATAGAAAAAAAGAAGACGGATAAAAATGAGCAGTTCTAGTGATGAGGAGGACCTCGTTATGTTTCTGTGGTACCGGCATAGTTCTATAGCAATTGTTATTGAAAGAACTGATTATAAAAATTTTATCCATCGAATTAATCAAATAAATTAAAGAATTAGTTAACAACTAAATATGAAAGATATGTTTCGAAGTGTTCGCCATTTTGTAGTGTCTTAATTGAATTCCGTGTAACCTGCTCTACGGAAAACGTCGGCGCTGTTGATTTCTACAAGGCTCCCCCGAGATGGTTGTGGGAGATTGCTTATCCCCCGGCGAGATATCGATACCTACGGCGACGCGTTGTCATGTTGGCAACGTCAGTGGGAGCTTCGGGCTGCGGGAGCCTCCGCAACGACGACGAAGCCCCACCGGTGGCCCTCGGGGTTAAATCCAGTTCCATTACGGGATCCCCGATCCGGGTGGTCGCCTAACAGCGTCTAACTTGGCTAATTCCCCTAACCTCGTCGCGGCGGCTGCGCGCATCTGCCTGTGCGACAACCGGTACCCCAACTAGGCCGAGTATAGCGCGGTCGAACTATCATGTCGGCCAAATATGTTCGCAAATAATCATTTTCGCTTCGATAGTAGGCGTGACCGGTATTATCATTGGAGGCGTGGCTATTCATTTTCCAAAAGGCGATCGATTCCTCGAGTTTTAATCTGATATTTTTTCGAAGCTCGTGTCCGAAAGTCCACGCGAAATGTTTGAAATGGGCGGGGCTTCGTTGCACGCTGCATAAAGTAGGTGTGGCTTGAGAAGCCTCGTCGATTAATCTGAACCTCTTTCAACCCTTAATTCCCACCTAAAAATGAATTTCTAAATATTCTAATGACAGTCCCATCTAAAATACATCGAATGGGCGTCGCTCCGTTGCTCTCGCCGGTATAGCCACGCCTACTATCCGTAGATTTGTAAAGTCCCTGCTCCTGTTAATCTCGGATTCTTTCTGCGGTGTAACTCGAGCTCAAAAAATCCTTACTGCCTCCAAGTACACGGAGTGGGCGTGGCCTCTTTGCCATTACTTCAATTCAAGCAAATCCTTTCGCGAACGTATTATACAACGCTTCGAGAGAACGCAAAAATTCGTTTGCAAATGAAAAACTAGGGTAGGATCCACGGGGATGAGGGGAGGGACGTTTGACCGGAGTAAGAAGCTGAAGAAGAAAAAAGGCGGAAGGTCGACCACCCTTCGACCACCCGTCCGATAGAGTCGATTACCTATCGTCTTTCGGACTTCGACTTTTCCACCCTTCGGGACGATCACTCACGGGTCTCTTTGTCTGTGTCTCACTGTACCCGCCCCCCCACTAATCGTCGCGTTCCCTTTCTTCGTCCCCCGATGTCTCGCCCCTCCCCCGCCGTCCACTGAATAATTGCAAGGCAGCGGCGTTACGTTCCTCTCCTTCCTGTTCCGCCACGCCGGGCACAAAGAGTTGTTAAAATAACCCTTTGTGTTTCTATCCAACCCCCTTTCGCAACGTCTATCTTCCTCTCGAGCATGGCGAACCCCTTCGCAGCGACGCACACGATGCCCTTTCAACCCGCTCTCCTTTCTCCGACATTCTGCCCACTCTTCGACCCTTACCTTTACTGTATCCCTGCGACCCTTTGCTTCGCGACGTTCAGCGTATTTACCAACCCCCGGTCTCTGGATCTTGTCGATCTTCATTTCCTCTACCCCCTTCTTCGTGGATTTTTCTGGGAAAGTCTAGTCCGCCACTATTCTTCGATCGGGGGTGAAAACTACCCCCGGAAACTATGCTGGAAAAATGGCCGAACCGCCACAAAAATTACATTATCGTCGACTTCACGTTATTGCAAAAGGAGATGCATTTTCATGCCACTTCATTTTGCATGAAGACCCCCAGTCTATTAGATTCGATTATTCGATAATTATATCTCCCATTCTGTTGAACAAAAAATTCCAAAAAAATAGATGAACATTCTGTCCAACAGCGCACACAACTGTGAATTTCTTTCGGAATTTTCGACCATAAAATCGATTTTTAATAAATTTTTGAAACTTAAAATTGCTGATTTTATATTGAAGTTCTTCGATTACTGCGTCGATATTATGTTTTCGCATTAAGCAAACGTGTTTAAAAACAGCGTGGAAAATCCCAGGATGTTCTCTTGGTTTTTTCTGATATTTTTTTTCAGGGCATCGTAGTTGATAGAAGGTGGAAATGAAGTCGCAAGGCAAGGGGTTGAGACGGAGATCGCGACGCGAGGGATTGAGATAAATGGCGAGAAGGGAAAGGGTTAATTGGAGCCTCATCTTGGCGGATAGAGGTCTCGTTCGCGGGTTTCGAAGGTTGATAGGTGAGCAGGGCTCGCGTTAACGCGGACGCGCGCATGTAAAATGCATGCCGGCGTCCCGACACGAGTATTTCCTGTTGTATAACTCACGTACTGCCTTCCTCGAGTAACGGGGCGGCTTGTAGGCGGATGGCGGATGGCGGATAGCGGATGACGGGTGGCGAGGTCGAGGGTGAGCGAAACTCTGGGAAGGGTTGTGTTTTATGGAGGAAACGCGCGCCTTATGGCGTCCACTTTCTCACCCGTCGTAAAACTTCTGCCGCCCCCGCGATTATCAACGTCCCCGACGCGGTTTTTACACGTTCACCTCTCTCGCGATCCCTTGCGGAAATCGCACGCCCTGCCGCGGAAAAATCTTGCGGTTTTATCCACCGAGTTTTAATTCTCTCGCAAATCCCATTCCGTCGTTAAATAAATGACTAAAATGAATAAAAACTTTTTTTTAACAATTATTCCATGGGGATCTTATAGGGGGATTGTTTCTGATTTTCAGCAACACCATAACAGTCGATCTATGATTTTTTATTGTGATGTTATTGCAATTTGTGTTGCGATATAGAGAGGGAAACTGAAGTTGCGATTTTTCCGATTCTTTAGAAATCGTGTGTGGGAAAAAAATTTTTTTGGAGACTGATTCCAACAGTATCTTATGGAGGCATGATTCCGCTTTACAACGATACCTCGAAAGCCGATCTACGATTTTTTTCTACCATTTTATCGTATCTCGAATGGACACTATCCCTGTGCTGCGAGTCGTTCTAACGTTAACCTCACACTTCCCAGTTGAAGTATAACAGAGTCGTAAATAAAATCGATTTTCAGTGTCGTTGTATAAAGAGGGAACAGCCCTCGGTATGATCGCGGTGGATTCAGTCCCGAGAAAAATTTTTCGAACTCCACCGAATCATTTGAATTTGCACAATTTCCAAAAAATCGCAATTTCAGTTTCTCGCTCCCTATTATAACAAAAATTGCAGCAACTTTGCAATAAAAAATCGTATATCGACTTTCGAGCTGTCGTTGTAAAGGAGAATCTTCCCTCTGTAAGATCGCGTTAGATTCAGTCCTGAAAAAAATCTTTAATCCATAGAGTTGTTTAAACAGAATCTTCAAAAAATCGAAGGAAAAGAATGGCAACTTCGGTGTTTCACTGCAGGAAAGATCGAGAATTCATCCGGTTGATTTTGCTCGGTAGTATAGTTTCGTGCAGGCAGTTGCGGGCTCCGTTGGCTCTGTGTGACGGTCGGTTTCCGGTGTGTACAGCGGTCCCATCGTGTTCCGTAAGCGGTGCGTTCAAGCCCCCATCCACCCTGAAATAATCACCGAGAAGAGGGTTGGAAGAACCCGAGGACTATGAATTAGGTATGACCCAACCCACATCGGAAACTCTCCCCTTCGATTTCGATCAATACTCTCCGGTGGCGTAGGTGCCAGTAGAAGGGGATGACGGTCTGCACACACACAGAGACACACATACATTGGTTTCTTCTTTCGTCCCTTCGGAAGAGATACACCCCTCTCTGTCTCTCCCTCTCGACCTTTCTCGCCGCGCCAGTCAAAGGCCGACAGCCGAATATAAATCAGCAGACAGCCCTTGACAAACGAGTGGCACGCTCGACGTCGCTTTCGAATTAATTTACCGACGCTTCGACGTCCCTTACAGATTGTCCAATTCCATAAACCTTGACTCGGAATCGCCCGAGAGAGATTTCTCTCTCCTCCTCTCGTACTTTGCTCTTTTCTCTCCGCCGAGGTCTAAGGGCAGCTTTCCCCGGAAAACGAACGGGCACGCGATCAACCTTCTGCCCCGTTCAATCCGGCTCGTTTCTGCCGGATGCAAAATGGTTGGTCTCTTTTTTTTCGGGGAGGTTTTTTGACCCGTGTGCGGCACTCGCGGGAGCAAAGTGCTCCGTTTCATCGCAGCCGCATCGATCGACCGACAGGCTCAATGGGGAATTCCTGCCCGCGACCAACCGAAGATGAAATATGTAGAGACGTTCGCGCGGACAATCGTCCACGCACAGCGAATCTGCTGTTTAAAACTCGGATTAACGATCTTTCTTAATCGTGTCCGATTGTTTTTCCAGAAGGTGCGATTTAAATAATTAAACTGCGTATTTTATGAATGTGTAATATAAATTTGTTGTGATGTCATTTAAGAAAACGCTTGAAAACCATTGAGAAGTAGAATGACTGTCTATCAATTAATGTATCAATTAATGACAATTTTTATTCCGCATGAAAATCTACACGTAGGGTACAAAATTTTTACAAAAATTATATTTAATAGATTAGTTATTGACAGTGTTATACAGTCAACTTTTAAGCTAGTAATGAATTTTAAGTGTAGATAATCTTCTACATTGTTAATGAAATTCTTGAAACGAGACAGACAATTTAAATTTTGTATTATCGTGAAATTAATTTTTATATCAGTAATGAGTTTTATTCTGAACATAGTAAATCTTCTATATCGTTAATGCAGTTTAATAGAAAAATATGATACAGCTGACTATAATATATGCCATGTTTTTAAATAAATAAAAAAAAATATGCCATGTCTGTGTGACTCGTGTTTCTAGCAATTGGGACAAACAATTTTCAATTTTGTATAGAAATCCAATATAATAGTTGGTCAGTGTTATCATCAAATTAATTGTACATTAATCAAGAATCGAGACAAATTTTAACCCTTTGCACTCGAATGGTGACTCAGAGGCGCCAGTAAAAATTGCCTCACAATTATTCAATACAGTTTTAATATTATTAAATTCGTCCATATTCTATAAATTTCAAAAATAGAATAAAAATTATCCGGATTGAATGAGATGTCTTGATCTTGGAATTAAAATTGTCTCGAGTGCAGAGGGTTAAGTATAGTTAATCCTTTGCACAGTTCGTAAAATTCACTAGAAAAATTACAATATTTTTATCCGTGAATATCCGTATCACGACCGATCGCCGAAGCGAATCATCTAGCCCTAACGTACCGTAGTCGAATTTATTTTTTCGACAGTGGTGGAGGGGTTGGAAGTCGGTGGTAGCCTGCACCGCCGTCGTTATAAATTACGGCCGCTTTACATGATCGCACAATTTATGGCTAATTCGTAATCATTAGAGTCACGCGAGCCGTTATGGGGACGGGTCGATTCGCATGTTGACTTCTCGCTGGCGAGTTGATAACCGTGAGGGACGGTGTTTCGAGGGATGCAGGCCGAGAGAGCGAGAGCAAGAGAGAGAGAGAGAGTGGGGTGTGGGGACTCGGTGTCGATGGTGGTTACGGAGATGGCGCGCTCTCTCTCTCTCTCTCTCTCTCTCTCTCTCTCTCTCTCTCTCTCTCTCTCACTCTCTCTGTCTCTCTGAAACCAGTGCTGTATTTCATTGGATTAACGTAACTGGCGAACGGCGTTTGCGTTTCAATTACCACGCGAATTTACGATTCAATCGCGCCTGCGCTTCGCGGACGGGACGAGAGAGACAGGAGAAAGAGAGAGAGGGGTGGAGATGGTCCCCGACGAGAAATGGATCGGAAAAATGGCCAGCGAAATCATTGCAATGAAATTACCAGGGGCAGTCTCTGGCAATCGAAGGGTTCGCGAACGGGGATCGGTTTTAAAGCTACCGCACGGCTAATTTTTATTTGCCTTTTTGCTTGACGCCTATTTGATTTTCCGGTTAAACACTTTGACCAGCCACGCACGGGCGCCCGCGCGAACGCGAGCACCCGGAATCGCTCGATCGTATCGTAACAAGGTTTACGCGGTGCAGACGCGTGCTCGCGGATGCTTCCCAACGACCCTAATTGCCACCGCCCCCAGATTGCACGGTGATTCGGTGCCCGGTGTTTCACCCCCCGAAAATCGTAGCTGTTGAATACCCCTGGGACAACACGATGGGAAAGCCACCGGACTGAAATGTCACTCTCGTGTACGGGCGACGTGTTCCTCGGCCTGTCACCGAGAACTTTCCTGTTTTCTGTTGCTACGGGAAAATTGTAGAGGATCTAGAAACAATATCCTAGAGGGAGCAGGAAGATTCTAGAGATTCTAGGGAGGTTCCAGATGCTGTGGGAAAATTTTTGACGTTTCTTAGGAAGTGCTCAGGAATTTAGGAAAATTTCTAGAGTCTCCGGGGAAATTATGAAGATCGTAGGAAGGTTCTAGAGGCCCCGGGAAAATTCTAGAGGGTCTCAGGAAAATTGTAGGGGGCCCTAGAAAAATTGTGTAGGGACCAGGAAAATTTTAGAGGGTCTGAGAAAATTTTTAAGGCTCCCAGGAAAATGGTAGAGAGCCCGGGAAAAATCTGGAGGTTCCAGGAAAATTCTAGAGTCCAGAGAAAAATTCTAGAGGGCACCAGAAAAATTTTAGAGGGCACCAGAAAAATTCTAGAGGGCACCAGAAAAATTCTAGAGGGTTCCAGGAAAATTGAAGTGGACCTGGAAAAATTCTAGAGGATCCGGAAAATTCTAGAGTTCCTGGGAAATGTTCTGTACAGTCTGGATAACGTAGACAGTCGGGGAAAATTCTGGAGGTTCTAGATTTTCGTCGTAAATGCATAAAATCCGTATTACAGTGATCGGAAACAGCTTGCACCGCGCTCGCCTAACCGTACAGAGTGTAGAGGTTCGGCCTTTCTCTTTCCCGTGCCTTTTCCACTCTGCGGATGATTAATCACCGATGGCAGCGTAGCTCGCGTTCCATCTTGGCGGTGTTCCAACGAAGCGCGAGTTAACTGTTGCCGCCGTGGACCACGAAACAGAGGGAAACCAAAAGAAAGAGAGAGAGGGTGGGATTGAGAGAAGGACGCCGGAGAAGCGTGCGGACTTCAAAGTGTCGGTAATTAACGCGACTATTGTGCCAGTTCGTTACCTTCGAAGTTCGGCTAACGGGCCATTACGTTTCCGTCTGGCTTTTTCAACGGTTTTTCGCTTCCTCGAGCCAGCACTGTCTCCTTTGTCGGACGATTCGCTCTCGCATAAATCGGCACCGGGGGGCCGGCCTCCTCGCAATTATTACCACGATCTTTCTCTCTTTTCTCGCCGTATCTCGCGAATGTCAAATTACGGCGACCGGTTTGCCGGAAGATTATATCGAGAGTATCGCGCCGCGAAACAACGTGCCGCGTCGAAGATTGCCGCCGCCTTGCCTCGCCTCGGTGTATAAAATGGAATTTATGCTGTGGAAGAAGGAGAGAGAGAGAGAGAGAGAGCACGGCTTCGTTACGCCGGGAACGGGAATTTACGATTATGCCGGCAGCCTTACTTATCTAGGGAAATATTATTATCTCGGCCGGTCTCGGATACAATACTGAAACAACGACGCGTGACGCAACAAGCTCGGGAATATCGGAGGAAGGAGAGGGCTATTTCAGTTTCGTGTTACACGCCACACGAGGCTACCGATCGTTTAGTCTCGCGAAAACTTTTGCACCGCTTAAACCGCAGGATCGAAGAATTTCACCGGATTCGGAACTTACGGGTCGACCATGATCGACGAACTGCGGATTTCAGCGAGCGCAATCGATTCTGTCGATCGAGACTGTAAAATTCATAGAAAATTGGAACCGGAACGATCTTGTATATATTTATCAGGATCTACAACAAACTACGATCGAGAAAATAGAGCGACATTCGGCGAGCAGAGCTCGCGAGTCTGATTATCGGTGCCCGGCGAAAATCGTAAAAGCTGCTCCGTGCCGCAGAACGAATCCTTGCGAGACGAACACGGTCGAGGAGCAATTTGTCGGTCACGGCTGTCGTTCTACACGACTGACGGAATTTATCGCGTAATCGGTCGTAAAGTTGACTGGTCGAAGATCGGCCGGGAGCCACGCCTCCTGACCGCCTTTTTTCCTCTTCCGGGGAAACGACCGCGAAACTCGCTTACAGTGCAGTGTAGTGCACCTCTTAAACTGCGTTCCTCCGAAAACTGTATTTAAAAATTCATCGAACTAACCGAGTTATCGCAGAGAGAACGCAGAGGAGTGAGTCGCCAGATTAAGACTTTCTCCCCCACTCCGTCTTCCCCTTCCACGACGCTATTCCCCCACCCGCCCGTCCCAGCCGCGTCACGTGACGCGCTCCGCCTCTGCATGAGTCACAGCGTCACGTGACTCTCCTGTGCCGGCGGAGAGGGGGGACTCTCCTCGATTCGAGTCAATTCCCCTGATCTGACGAGGAGCGGTGTTTAATAGTTCTTCGGGAGAAAAATTTCCAGCGCGTTGCACAAGGCTCCATAAGCGTCTCCGACAATCGTAAAGCCGAGCGCAGGGAAAGAGTTCGAGACCGTAACGAGTGTCGCGTTCGCAACCAGCCTTGGAAGTGCACGGACCAGTTGCTCGCCGGGACGGGATATAGGCGAGGAAGTTGCCAGAAGGCCCGCAGACTGCTGCTGCAGCTGCAACTGTCGTGAAACGCGGTTAGCCGGCCCATCAATTTTCATTACAGGTTGAAACGCGCTCGCCGCTCCGCTTCGGCTTGCAGTGCACGCTCTCGTATCGGCCACTTGACCCTCGCGCCGACTTTTTGCTCCTCCCGTCCCGCAAATTCACCAATAAACGGGCAGGAGGATCGCCTCGATCGACGATGATCCAGCGATCCGCCGAACACGCGAGAATCGTCGGCTCGAGCCTTCCGACCAAGAATATTTTAATTTATCAATTAGTAATTTTTTAATTGATTATTAATGTCAACTATATGTCGAATAATGGTACAGCAATCTTTCGTGGCGCATGAGACTCGCCGTTCCAGCGCTACAGCTTGGACATGACCCAGTTAATTGTTTAACAGAATAAACAAATGTTGCACTTTTTCAAATGAAACCTGCAGGGGAGTATTCGCGACAGTCTCCCGATTCAAACGAGCCCAAACACGACACAATTCGGTTCAGAATTGCTCCCGTAATCCGCGAAGTGGCTTCGGAACATGAGTGTTCGCATAATCGAGATTTTACTTAAAAATGCTTCGAAGTGGGTCGTGTTTGGGCTCGTTTTAATCAGAAAAATGTCACGAACACAGCCATGTAATAATTTGAATGATACCATTGCAAAATTACAAGAGAGAATTAAGCAATTCGACTTTCTAATAATATTGAACGTCTATAACGCGAGAAGCGGTCAAGTAGAGACTAGATAAAAATGAGTCGAACGATCTACTGGGAAAAATCGCGGCCCACGCTTAGCGCTTCGGGCTTAGGATACGGTATCGCGTGTCGCCGGGCGTATCGGGTTATTGTAACGGAATAAGTTCCACGGGATAGAATCGAGCTGGCTTCATTAATAAATACGCGAAAGGATAGGAGGCCGAGGAGAGTCGAGTGGCGTGCAACGCGACGGTAATATAAATTTCAATTAGCGTGTACGCGCGCGCACGTCTAGCCCAGGTCGGAAATTGATATCTCAAAGACACGAAAACGCGTTCCCGCGGGATATCCGACTCTCGGACTGACGGCGTGTACGCGACAGGCATTCCTCTTCGCGATATCATGCCGACAACGAGAACTGTGCACACGGACGACAACGACCACGGCGTTTGATATGCCGAGCGAGCAACGCGGCAATTCTACGGCGGTCTCTCGACGATTCCAGAATTTTTCGGGTCAACTTGATACCGGCGATCCGACTTCGGGTCACTCGTACGTTTACTCGCGTTCAATCCACGCCCGATCGATTCCGTTTTATCGTCCGCGAATCCTTCCCGATCTCGGACCGGACGGACTTGCGAACGGACAGCGTAACAAGGTACATTTTCACACGACCATCCTGTCGGCTGCAATAAAATCCCCAGGAAAAATCGTGGACTCAATTCCGTGGCGTCGTTGCGAACCGGAAGCTTTCCTCTATTACGTCGCATTGATACGGCCCTGGAAAAAATTCTTTGGACACCGTGGAATCGTTGGAATCTACACAATTCCCAAAGAGTCTGAGAAATCGCAACTTCCACGTAGTCGTTGCAATAAAAATTGCAATAACTTTGCAACAAAAGATCGTAGATCAATTTCCGAGGCGTCGTTTAGAAGGGAAGACTTTCCTCTATAAAATCGCGTTGGATTCAGTCTAAAAAAAATATTTTTGACCTGCGCAGAGCCGTTCGAACTCGTTTGACGCCTGTCCGAGGGAGACGATTTTCGCGAATTTTTTTACGCGAAATTATCGGACGTTGCAACTCAAAATTTCACACACTTGTTAACTAACATCAGAAGAAGATCCTAAAAATTTTCCACACATCTAAGTCAACGTTAGAAGGAGATCCCGAGATAAAACCATGAAAAATCGTCGCTCTTTGCTTGTGCGGCTATAGGATCGACGTGCTCGTCTCTCGGGGAGGAAGCGGGCGAATGTATAAACATTTATGCAAAGCGGGGTCGGAGCGGTGGCCGGAAAACCGAGCCGGTCCGCGCGATAAAGCCATTTTTCATGGGCCGCGTGTCTCGCTATGAAAGTTTCGTCGCGTTCGCGAACGAGGACAACCCTCTCTCTCTCTGGCGACCGAGTTGGAAACCCGAAAATAAAAAATAGAGAAAGCCCTCGCTCCCGTAGAAACTGTTGCGACCGCGGCTCCGAGTCGCGGCGTGGACGTCGAGCTTTTATCGCGGTGCGTCGAGAGCTTTCCCGCGAAAAAAAAAATCGCGTAAGTATTCCGATGAAATATACGGAGCCGTAAAAGCTGTTCCCCTTTACGAGACTTCGACGGTATCGCTTTCTTTCGTGGATTTTACGCGGCGTCCATCGCGTAAATTCCGATTAAGGGGGCCACGGTGTCGAGGCGCGAGTTGAACACCTCTCTCTGTTTCTCCGGCGACGTCGCCGGCGAGCAAATTATCGGAATAACCGAGTAGAAGGAAAGTGGTTGATGCGGGCAATTCCCTCGGCAATTTGCTTAAGCCGAGAGCGGATCGCCGCAACTCTGCTGTGCAACGAGAGAATCGTTAAAATTTCTCCCCGCCGCGGTCTCTCTCCCTCTATTCCTCTCGGTCGCTCGGTCGGTTCGATCCCGTATTCTCCGGAGAGCCATTCGGATCCGCCGATTCGAGATGGGAGCGTAAACGAGGGCGCGGTAACGCGTAGATCAGCGTCGCCAGACTAGGGGAAAAGGTTACCCCCACTCTGCGAGGACCGTGAGGGAAGAGTGGGACACAGTGACGCAGGAGCGAAACGGTGGAGTGGGGAGACAAGTCGTAATATGGTCGCGTCTAACTCTAACTCTAACTTCTGTGGTTACAAGGGAAAAGTGTCGCATGTCACAATTCCAGATTGAGTTTACTTATTAATATTGATCTTTATGATGACAAGATTGATTAAAAGAAATTCGAAAGGCTCCAAAAATAATGTATGTAATTTAACCGATTTGTCCTATGTCCTATGTCAACGCATTAGTGGCCATAACTTTAAACGGAAGTATCTCGAAAGTGGAAGTCTGTGACATGCATCGTTCTCCCTGGAAACCACAGAGTTATAATTAGAGCAACTGACTCGAACGGAGGGGAAGTTACCCCCTCTCTGTCAGAACCGAATCAGTCACGTGACACACGCACGATAATGACTGGGGGAGGGAATAGCGTCGCGGAAGGGGAACGGTAGAGTGAGGAGGCAAGTCTTAAAGAGGGGAATTGACTCAAACGGAGGGGAATACAGTTACCCCCTCTCTGCCAGTACCAGACCAGTCACGTGACATTGGGAGATCGTGTAGAAGGGGAACGGTAGAGTGGGGGACAACTCTCTTAATCTTGCCATTCCGGATCGGCGACCACGAGAGGGACAAATTTCCCGTGGACGATCGCGCGGGAGACCCGTAATTCCGCACCCCGGAAATTCAGGATGGTCGATATCGGGCTCCCGGTTTATTAGACACCGTAAAAAACGATCGAGAAAGACTTCTCCGGCGACTGTGCGTTATTCGAGCGCGTAATTCGGGAGAGGATCGTCCTCTTCCTGTGCGGCTTCCTCCTTCCTTCCTTCCTTCCTTCCTTCCTTCTTCCTTCCTTCCTTCCTTCCTTCCTTCCTTCCTTCCTTCTTCCTTCCTTCCTTCCTTCCTTCCTGTCTTCGCGGCTGCAGTCGATTTGCGGGAGCTGCGTATTAGCCGGAAAATAATTTGAACCCTGATCCCGTGAGAGATTTTAACGTGGGGTTGGAGAGCAGGATCAGCATGTTTTTCAAATGTTCTTTTCGGAGGTCCACGGCGAGATTTTCGGCCCGAGAAAGAAACCGGAATATATTATTGGATTTGTCTTAACGTCAGCTACATCCTCAGATAAGAATGAAGATTAATATTTTTAAAAATCGAAGTGATCTTGAGATCGATCTCCAAGAAGTCTCTCGAAATTACATATTCGAAAATGTGCAGTTCCTTGGACTCCTGGAAGCTTTAGTAAGTAATAACTAGACTGTGGGTGGAAAAGAAAAATTGTCTACGACAATCGCAAGAAATTCGAGACCGCATTTTCTCTTCCCTGCTTTAATAACTTCAGAAAGTAGACAATAATTATTCTCTTCCGAATTCCATAATTTTTACCATAAACGTATAAATTCGAGCACAAACCTGTAGACAATTGGAGAACTCATTTGAATTATTATAGGAGGAAGTGCAGTCGTATGTGCAGTTGGAAAATTTGTATTTTGATCATAGAACGAAAAGTCCCCGGAAATCCGCAGAAAATAATATTCCCGCGAAATTAGTTGCTCGATTAGGGCCACGAGGAGCATCATACTTATCCGAGGTGCACGATCCAGGAGCGAAACGATCGAGACGCGAGAAATTTCGAGAATCCGTTCGATAAAACCGTGCGCGGGTATCGGCATCGCCGGACGTGTTAAACGAACAAGCGTAATCGCGAAGAGGTAACGCGAACCAGGTCGAACTATACTCTGGTCGGACGGGTGAAAAAAGATCGAGAGAACGAAAGAAGGAGCTCTCAAGGTAAGGAGACTGGCATACCTTGACGAGATCACGTTTGTCGGTAAGAGTCGATCGAAGCCGGCAACGGAGCTTCTAAACGAGAGAGGATTCGAGTACCTGTGCACGAATCGCTGTGTGTCGGGAAGCCGGAAACAGGTTTCTGGTGGAATTCGTTCTTGTACAGACCATTCGACGAAGGCGGACGAACGAGTGCAAGTGCACACTCGTGCAAGAGAGAGAGAGAGAGAGAGGGTTGGCGCACCGAAGAAACGAACACGATGTTCGACTAGGAGAACTTTAAGAGGATTCGAGGCGAGCGAAGCCGAGAACCCGGCCGCCTGTTCCTCGCGTTACTCGAATAACCTACTGTCTCGGTCGATGCTCCTCTTCTCTCCCCCTCTCTCCCTCCCTCTCGCTGTCGAGTTCTTGTTCTCCTTCGCGGAGAACAAACGTCGAATGGCTCCGTTTTACGAACCAATAAACCCGGGATACAAATGTTCCTATCCGCAATTAGGCGGAGGGAGCGCAACCAGAAATCGCCGTCCTTCGAGATCTCCGCTCCTCGATCGCTGCCTTGCTCGAAATATTCCCCGATCCTCTCGCGAAGCTCGAAATTCAAAGATCGTGCGTTTTAGGCAATCTCCCGAAATTTTTCAGAAGGAAATTGACACCAGTAGTTTGATATTTATAGTAATTACTAATTATAGTAATTTACAGTGACATTATATTTTTTATATTTTTCTTATCACCCCTTCATATTTTTCCCAGAAGTCGAAACTTGATTTCTTCTCATAATAATTTTAATAGGTTACAAGCAATCCACCAGTAATTTTATATTTATAGTAATTACCAATGATAGTAATTTGCAGTAATATCGTATTATTTCTTCTGCGTTCTACGCCGATATTTTTGCCGCAAATCCGCAGTGTACTGAACATTCGAAGGGCACGCTCAAAATTTCGCATTTGTATCGATGGTGGAGATCCAAAAATTCCTATTGATCGTTCAAGTTTTCTTTTCCACGGTCTATGATCGATTATCGAGGGAAGGAGGGACAGAATCGGGACGAGCTTTGTGCAGGACATCGGCAGCGATATGTCCTATAAATCCTAAACGGATTAATTAATAATAATGCGCGGTCCCGTGCATGTTAAGCCCTCCTTCCTCTCTGTTCGGTTTCCAACACGGCAGGGGCGCGCGTGCCCATGATTATTTTAATGAGCGGGCCACTATAGCGACGCGGTCGATCGATTACCCGGCCAGTCGACGAAATTAATAACCCTCCGCTTCTGTCCGCTCTGAACCGCACTTGTCCCCTCACTCTCTCTCCCTCTCTCTCTCTCTGTCCCGCTAGAGCCAACCCCAGAACAGAGAAAGCTGTGGCGCGCGTTAACGAGAAAATGTTTTCGATCGGCACCAGCGATTTCGAGCCCCTGTGGATCCCGCGACGATAACGAGCCGAGAGAGCGCGCTGTCAACGCGCTGAAACGTCCGCGACGGTTTGCGGGCTCGTTCGCGAAATTTCCGACCACCGCACCGGCAACCTGTGGCCCGCCTATTTCTCTCTTTTTCCGGTGCGCGCCGGTCCGCGACACATCCGCAGCTCTTTTTCATACCCTCCGAAATGCATCAGCTATAGCTGCGTATCGAATTCGCCGGCGAGAAGTTCGAACGATTTTTCGCCGATCCCTAGTCACGATACTTCTACCATTTTGTTTGGAATCTGATGGAGCTCCTTCGGCATTCACGATTTTCCATATAGCGTGCCCAATGTCTCTGGTTAAGTATTAGGGGTGGGTACCCGAATATTATAAATTTTCGGGACCCGACCAGAACCCGAATTTTCGGGTATCCGCCCACCCCTGTTCACCCTTTGCACTCGGAGTTGTTTTCATTTTAGAAATTTTTCTTCTGACCTAGAATATTTTTTTCTTTTAATTATCCACAGTACAGAAAAGTGGAATTTAATTTTTATAATCTTTATAATTCGTATTTTGATTAGCTGTGGCTCTTCTAGTTCTAATTCTATAATATCTGACATTCAAAACAGTGTATCCAGTAATATACAAATAGCCCCAGAAAAATTCGCAGTCCCGGCCAAAGATACAGTCCACGCGATCGAACGGGTGTCCCGAAAGCAAGGATCGCGGAGGCCAGTGTCTCGGTGGACGGGTCCGGAAGAAAGTTGGCACGCGTCGCAAAAAGAAATCGGTGTTAATGGGGCGCAAGGAGCAGCAGCGGCAGCCCGGTGAAACGACGAGAGACACCGTGGACGTGTTGCCCGAGTAAAAAGAGACCGTCGTGTTCCGCCCACCGGTGGCGGAGAGGAAAACTCGGTGGATAGGAAGAAGGTGATTAGCAGAGGCCGTGGAAGAGCAGGGAGGGGGCCAAGCGGCAGTGGCGGCAGCGGCTGATCATGGTATTAATCGAGTCGCTTCGAAAAGTAATTATCGCCCGGTTATCTGGCACCGACAGTTCGATTAGGCGGTTCGGCCTCGACGATTTTATCCGGGGTCCTCTTTCGGAACAGCCCCCGTACCCCCTATTTGTTATTCTGTTCGGTCGCGCTTCGGTGTGACGCGTTTCCGAACCGAAGACGAGAGTCCCGTGTATTCGAGGCTTCTTCGAGGCGATTGCCTCCTCTCGCGTCCGGTCACAGTCTGCCGGTGTCCCGTGCCGGGAATCGCTAATGCACTCCGAGGATATCGTTCAATATTCGGTCGACCTGTCCGGATTTAAGAACTCCATGGCTTGGGCGTTGTCTTAACTCGTTTCACGTCGATGGCTTGACCGCGGAGAATTTTATTGGACTCGGTATGGGCCCGTTGGCCCCGGGGAGCGACCTGCGCAGTCCTCTGGGGCAGTTTCCCAGAGGAAACAAAGAATTCGATGTTAAAGGATAAAAGTAGGCAGCGTGGTAGGCGTGGTTTGTCCGAAATATAGACGTGGCTTATCTTGATCAGGCGTAGCTAATCCTTAACAGGTGTGGTTTCCCGGAGCATAGGCGTGGCTTATCTTGAACGGGCGTAGGTAATCCTTAATAGGCGTGGTTTGACCCAAGTAGGCGTAGTTAATCCTTAACAGGCGTGGCTAATCTTGAGCAGGCGTAATTAATCCTTAATAGACGAGAGCTATTAAGCTCCAAGTAGGCGTGGCTTGTACGTACTATAGGCGTGACCTATGGCTCTTCTTGGTAAATGTCAGACGCAAAAAGATGAAGCTAAGCCAACGCAGCTGACGCGCGGCGCGCTCTCTGCAGTCACGAGCGACATTTCCCATGAAAACCAATCTTGCCGGCAAACCTTACCGCCAACGGGGACGCTGTTTTTTTGTCATCCCCGCTGTTAACTTCCGGCAATCGATATTCCGGGCCGGTTTCAACGAACCGAACGTCGCCGGAGACGTTCCCCTCCCTCCCGGGGGTGGATCGGACAAAAGCGGAAGTTGCATCGCGGCGCTCAAAGGCTTCTCGCGGTGCTCCCCCCAATCTCGACTCCGGAGACTTTAGAAACCGAAGTTCCCCACTCCCACTTCCCCCCCGAACCCCGTCGGAACAGCTTTTCCCCGGTCTCCGCAAAAGCGATCGCGTTTCCTCCATTTCTCTCGTTTCTCGGCCGGGGAGCGCCGCGCGGCGTCAACGACGTCGAATTTCCGGCATTTTTCGCGCTCTCTCGCGCCGCATTCCGCGCCGTACACGTTCTCTCGCGACCCCTCGAGCTCGCCAAAGGCGGAATTCGATTGCCTCGCGAGCACCGGATACGCGCGCGACACGCGAAACCGTAGACGGGATACGCCGAGAGCGGCCGCCGGTCGATCCGATTCGGAGATACCTCCGAATCACCGCCGTGAAATCCTTTGTCGGGGATTTGTTGATCTCAGCGGGACACCGACCAGCTCGCCGAACCCATTGTTATTCCACTGCAAAACTCTACGCGAATTTTCATCAACCGCAAGATTCTTCTGAAAATAATCAGGATATTCGTTTTCGTTCGTATACGATTTTTATAGGGCCGGCGGAGGGTAATTGGCACCATTGAACCCCAGTGGGCGTGGTCTGCATTCACCAACAACAATTAACTACAGTGTTGTCTTCGCTCAGGATGTGCTGAAGCTCTGTATCCTCTTAAAATCGTGGGAACACTTTCAGACGTCTCTGTACGAAATGCCCCGGGTGGGCGTGGCTTTGCGTTCGACAAAAATCGTGCTCTGATAACACGTAGGCGTGGCTCGTGGCTCCGCGGAGCCAATCACCAATATTAAAGATCTGTTTTTCGGCAGCGATTACCGTGTTGAACAAAATTGTGCTCCGGGAACCCTTTTAGATGGCTCTATATGAAATACCCCGAGAGGGCGTGGCATCGTGGCCCGCGGAGCCGATCGCCAGCACCAAATCCCAATTTTCCCGTGTCTTGGCGGTCTTTTCCCGCGAGATGGTGGAACGTCGGAGCGATTCGCGGATCAACGAACGACGGCCGGTGTTCCCGCGATCGTCGCGAGAGATCGTTGACGTTTTCGTCGTGTGACGAACGATCCCGAGAATCGAGCATGGCAGACGGTCGGCGGAGAGGGCAGCCACGTTTGTTTCCCAACAGGCTATTGGCGTCGTTTGACACCGTTGGCCCCAATTGGCACTCGTTGACCCCACTGTACGCGTTGTCATGACTCCGAGTCATCGGCTTACCAGCCCGTTAAACTTGCTCCCTGGCCTCATCGCCCTCCGTAATCATCCGGCAGCCGCGCTCTCGCCTCTCACCGACCCTCTCTCTCTCCCTCCTCCTCCTTCTCTCCCTCTCTTCTCTTTTTCCAAACCCACAGACGTACACACGCTCACCGACACACGTGCCAGCAACGTGTAGAGTACTCTCCTCTCGGATCGCAGCGCTTCTGCAGAAGCGCGCGCCACGCACGAACACGCTTTCTTCCACGTACTCGCCGGAGCGTGTTCCCGCACGCGTTCACGTGCCAGCGAGCGGATCCATTCCTCCTCTTCTCCTAGCCTCTCCTCTGCGAAGACATGCGTGAGCCTCCAACTTCCACCGTGAATCCGCTAAATTGATTCGGGCCACGAAGTTTAAGGCGCGTTCGCGACTACTACCCGCTGGAATTTCCTCTCGCGAAATCTCAAACGCCTGCTCGCTTTCTCCCGAGTTTTACGGCTTCCGTCGCGCCGCGAGCTTTAATTAGCGGACCGCCTAGATGGCCCCGCATAGATTTCTCCGCCGGGTTCGCACGGACTGTACCATTACACCGACTGTACCATTACTGTCCCCTCTTGAATTTTTTTATTTTCCAACTGGCAATGTTCGTGTTTTGTACTTTTGCGAGTGGTCTGTCCCATGTTCCAGCAATGTT
>CM052317.1:3241241-3254369 GCA_028455605.1 Lasioglossum malachurum
AAGAACTTTCTTTCCAACCCAATATTATATATAATTGGTAGGGTTTGTCAGGATTCAATTGTGTCCAATTTTAGGCGTGGTCTGTTGCTCTCGGAGCCTCAGTAGGCGTGGCCTGTTGCTCTTGGAACCCCCCGGTAGGCGTGATCCCGGCTGAACCCCCTAGAAATCGCACAAAGTACACGGTGTATCTCGCACAGTGTCTCGATGCACGACCACGCCCGCTCTGGTCGCCATAAACTAAACCGGAGCACAGCTCCGCGGGTGAGTGAAACTGGGCACGGGCGTTCAGGTGATCGGGCTCGGGCGAATCAGACCGTCTCGCAGCCCCGTCGACGGACCGGTGCAAAAACAAACGGTCTAGAGAGAGAGCTCTCCCGCTGGCATATCTAACGGTATACGATCGTCGCCGCGATATCGTGGCTTGCGGGGCAACAGGCTGGGAAGACAGTTGGACGTTGTTTCAAGATTTTCAGATAAATCGAATCTTCCAATATCGAAGGAATGCTCGATCGAGTGCAAATAAAAATCCAGCCGGCAGGAGACTACTATAATTCCACGATAGGGGAGCGGTTCGGGAAAAAGTATCGCGAGCGCATCGGATACATTTAGCCGGGACGGTGTGGAGGAGAGTGGGTTCTCTCCGGGCATTGTTGCGCGAGCCCGGTCGTTAGAAACAACCGATTTCCTCGGCGGCTGGGAAACGGTCGGCGGCGTTGAAAACTCGCAAAGGGGATTTGCGCCCGATACGAGAGCCCGGAGAGTGTGCGGAGTCGTAACGATTTCACGGACGGACGGTTATTCGGATGCAAGCTTGTCGCGCAGGGAAGTGGCGAGTGTAACGAGGGGCGAGGCGTGTGTGCACGGGTGGTGGGTGGTTTCCTCTCGGTGGAGGGGGAAACTGGGTGGATGGGGGCCGAGAGTGGGCGGAGAAGAGAGCCGGGCTCTGCTCTCTCGCATGCACCGCCGCCCCCGTAATCGCGGTTAATTAACGAGCCGGCAGCTGGTAACGAGGCTGCCGATTGCTTGCCAAGCATCGGCCGCGATTATTCCGGCTCCTGTTCCCTTCCGGTTCGCCGGATCCGCCGAGCGATTGTCATCGCTTCCGCCGGAAAAACCCTCCTCGGGTTTTCCATCGGTCGGAAAATCCGTCGCTCGGCTTTCCGTCGCGAGACCCGCTTCTTCCGACGAGGATTCGCCCAGGTCTTTCAAAGCGGTGCTCTCGCCGTAAAGGAACGCCGAAGATCCGAAAGTAGACAAGAGAAAAATGGAGACCCCGGGCGAAAATGCGGCCCGGGAAATCGGGGTAACGAGCGCTAGGTATCTCGACTCCCGGCCTCATTCAATGTTCAATAACTTGGCGAAAAAAAATCGTACCACGACCGCCCACAGCTCATTGTAAAGACAAAACTCTAATTTTCAAATCCATGTTGGTTTTATTCACCAGAAAAATTTTTTGACCTCCCCACGAACGTTTGAATTTCTGGTATATTCGGAACAATATGTCCACGTTCTACTCGGTTACATTCTGTGGAAAAATTTTGTTGGGAGAAACGAACACCGGGGTTTGATAGTACAAGGTCCAAGCTTCAAAATGAGACCAGAACGAATATCCTACGAGATTTTTTCAGGAAGTTACAGGACTTTGAACGTGGGCAATTTCTGATAAAATTTAATTTAGGGAATAGAGTTTAATTTCGCAGGACAGTCGAATACAAGAATAAAGTATGAACAATCAGGATTTCGTCGAACGTGAATCATCCCGCGTAGATTGCATGCTTCCGTTCGCGGCGTTGTCTCGGCAGCGTTTCGAAAGAATTCGAACAGAGCAGAGCGCGCAGCCTGTGAAACGCAATCCGCGGATAAATGCCGGGATTTCTTTTCGGTGCCAAGGATTTCCAGATAAATGTGTTTTCCGAGCGACGAGTGATTAAAGCGTTCCCTCTTTCGCGCGCTCTCCCATTCTCTCCTCTCTGCCGCCGGTTCTCTTCGTTCTCTCTCTCTCTCGCTCTCTCCCTTTCTCTTCACGGTTGTTCCCTTCTCTCTTTTTTCCCCGCTGTCAGCGAAGCAGCGGAGCGTTTCTATCTTTGCGCTTGAAAAGGATCGCAAACGTCCTTTTCCTCGCTTTAACCAACCGGGCCCGTTCTTTTTCCGCGGAAAATGCAGCTTTTAAATCTCGATCCGCGTCGCTCCCGCCGGAAACCAACGGGAACAGCCACCGGGAACCCGGTATTTCGTCCACGAAATGGATAACATCCGTTTCGAAATATGGAAATCGAATCGCGCGACATCTTCGAAATTCTTCCGAATTTTCGGTTCCCAATTATCGCATCGGTTATTAAAATTTATATGCTCTTAGGCATTTTCCAAACAATTTTTCTTTCTTCCCTTTTTCACCGGACACATAATGGTTTCACAATTATTGAAATTACAAAATTCAGATTTTTATGCAAAATAAAAATATTTTATTGCAGTGCACGGAACCTACATATTCGTTATTTTTTGTTTTTAATAACCGTAGTGAGATGAAAATGATATCACAGCATTTTCGAATTCTTTAATTCCTATTTTGCGATCCACACGTTTTTATTATAAACGCACAAAATCCGAAATGAAAAGAATTCTGTCATTTTATAAGCACACGAGTTCACTACAAAAATTTAACATCGAGCGCCTTTCTAAAAATCCTCTCGTCGACCGTCTTTCTAAAAATCCTCCCGTCGAAAGACATAATTAAATAATTTAAATACGGCAGCTGGCGAGCACAAAACTGCAAAATGGAGCCCTTTGTTCCGCCGTTGGACAACGAGAACTCCGGGACCACCGGTCCGTTTGAACTTCGTAATTCCTACCCTCTGAAGCTTCATAGAAAACGATTTTATTTTCCAAAGAGAGAGAGAGAGTCTTTTATCCCAAATATCTCGGAAAAGTGGAATAGACGGGCCTCGGGGAGGAAGTCTTCGTCTCGAGAAATTAATCTAGCGAAATGGCACGGCGGGACCCTCTGTGCTGGCCGTTTTTTGAGCGAAGTAACAGACGTTACTAGAGCGTGCCATAATCGTCCGGCACCGACAGAAAGACTCCACTTCCCCGCTGGTTTCGTGCGAATTTATATCTGTTTATACACAGAAAGTTGTAGGAAAGTCAAAGTTCCGACATTGGTCCAAAAATTTTATTTTCGATTTTCAAAATTAATCAATTTTTTAACGAACAATATACCAAAATGTTGTCGATATTTTTCTGATTAGAACGAGCTCAAACACGACCCAGTTCGTTGCACCCTTGCTCGTTCTATCCTCGATTTAGTACCACCTCGGTTATGCGAACTGAATCATCGTTGTACTGTTTTGTGCGATTAAACGAGTAGTTTTGATCGGAACAGTGTCGTGTTTGGACTCGTTTTACTCAGAAAAGCACGACGAATATGTTCGAGCAGAATTAATTCGAGAATAGTCGAATCGAGAAATCAATTCCGGCGATCGATCTCCAAGGACGCGCTGGAATCCGGGAAAGGGTGATACTGCGGAGGCAACGAGAAACTTTTCCGCTTTTACCCAGGCGAATCCCACAGGCGGTGGAGCCTCTGCTTGCCGTGTACTTGGCGTGAAAAGTTCCCGTGCCCGTTAATCTTCACCCTCTTGAAGTTTATCGTGCGTTACGTAGACCCTCGCACCAAGTTTTCGTCGAGGAAACGCCGGAAGCCGAAGGGTAGATAGAGAATACAGGATGCTGCAAAAGTGGAGGTCTGGGCCTCGAACGGAATATTTTCTGAAACTGTTCAGACAAACAAGAGTTCGATGAAAACATTGCCCAGCAATTGAGCAAGCTTTTTAATTAATGTGTTACTGTGTTCAGAAACTGTTCAGACAAACAAGAGTTCGATGAGAACATGGCCTTTAGACCAGCAATTGAACAAGCTTTTTAATTAAAAATTTCCTTTGGTGTAAAAATAATATAAACAACCATCTATCTTCAAGTTACAACCTGATGATAGAAGAAGTTTTTTGGGACCATTTCTGGGACCATTCCTAGGACCACTTAGAGAACTATTTTTAGGACCATTTTTAGGATCATTTTTAGGACTATGTTTAAGATCATTTTTAGGACTATGTTTAAGATCATTTTTAGGACCATTTGTAGGACTATTTGTATGACCATTTTTAGGACCATTTTTAGGACCATTTTTAGGACCATTTTTAGGACCATTTTTAGGACCATTTCCTCCAACCACAGCTCCGCGAAGCTGCCTTAGAAGATGCCAGTTCATTTCTAGCTGATTAAAATCAACTTCACCAGCAATTACACCCAGGACCACCGTTTCTGCGGCGGCCTGTAGGCTCGTCGCCGCCGCTACCGAATAAATAATAAGAGCAGGCAGGAAAAAGTTGACTGCCGTGGATACCGAGCCAGGTTGTAAAGCCTGGTGGCGGCGGCGATCCCGTGAAATTTGTACGCTCGAACCGCGGGAAAAACCGTCTCGAACGACCGGAGACCTGGAAACGATTTGCCAGAGGAAGTCTGCGAATTAAGAGAAGGAGAGAACGAGAGAGTGAGAGGGGAGAGGAAGAGGGTTCGCGAGTGGATAGCGGAGTGGATTACACTGGCTTCTCGCAGGGGCGGAGACGATATCGATTGCTCTCTCTCCGGCTTTCTCTCACTCGAGTCAACCCTCCTCGAACAATTCTTTATTCCTCCTTGACTTTGTTATCGGCCGGCCCCGTATTTCTTTCTTCCAGGCCGCGTCGCAGCGAGATAAGCGCCGCGCGCTAACGCTGCGCTTTTTCTTCGAGATGATCTCTCCTACAGATGAGCCTTGGTCGAACAGGTTCGCCGAGATACTCCGTCGAGAAGCGCCCTTGACACCCTTCGCCGGGTCGAAGCCTCGTGACTTTCATCGTGATGCCTCTGGCGAAGCATATGCTGTTCCAGGTCGCGACCCACTCGCGTTTTCGGGGTGAAAAAAATTCGCACGTCATCCTCGAATACTCATTAACGGGGGTGCAAAATTTGAAATCGTTGCACCCGGTACTTTTCTCTGAAATAATTCCCTAATAATTTCCCAAGTAATACCTCCTTGACAGTCAGAAGCTGAAGAGAGTATTATCGACAATTTCAGTTATAATTTCCAGAAAAAAAATCGTACGAACATGAACGTGGGCTTATCTTGAAGCTTGAAGCCTCTACTTATACCACCTATCATTAATTTGACCATACAAAATTATTGCAACGTTGTAACACGTGGGGAAACGAATGCACTGAATTCGCAAAATTTTAGAAAAATGTGTGATGAACTTTGAACTGTTGTAATTTCGTTGAAAAAAATCGTACATCAATGTTCAAGGTCTCGTTGTAAAGGGGAGGCTCCGGTCTTCAAATCTGTGGAAGATTTGTTGACGAGAAAAATTTTGCAATATTTTTACAGAGTTTTCAATTTGTAACATTTTTCAGCAATAACCTGTCCTCAATTTTCTACCTGCCACGTCTTGCACAAAGATCCTGGGAAAAAATGACCAAGATATTGGCGGCATATTTCCGATTAGAACGAGCCCAAACACGACCCAGTTCGCTGCCCCCTTGCTCGTTCGTAGAGGTTACTGCAGACCTTAATAATAAGTAATAAATCTCGAGATTCCTGAATAAAAAAAAAAAAAACATGACGAAGCGAGGAACACGGTGCCTAGACCATGGTCAAAATCCACCCATCCGTGAACGAAGCTCCGTGACTGCGAGCCGGTACCAGGTGGACATCGCGCGCGAATCTGGCTAGCAAATCCGTAGGGAGCAGCTCGTCGAGCCCGAAGAAGTCCCTGCAGTGCGTAGGGATGCTCGGTTGGAAGAAGGGACCGTAGGAATCGATGTTGCGTCTGGTAGGAGTGGATTGCCGGTGGAGAGCGGGCGCCATGGTTCCCATGGCGGTTACCAGCCCCTGTAGGGGTCCGCGGTGGCCTTGTACGGAGGAAATTGGAGGCTTCTCAGGAACATATTGCCCTCTCAATCCTCTCCAACCACTCGGCTGGCTGGCACGGAGAGAGCGGGCTACATATCTCTCTCTCTCTCTCTCTCTCTCTCTCTCTCTCTCTCTCTCTCTCTCTTCCTCGAGAGGGAGGGGTGGCAGGCGAGTTTAAAGCCAGGCAACTAGTTTCGCAATTGCTACCCCCGCTGCCGCAGCCCTCTTTAGCGAATAAAGGGTCGGAGGGTGTGCCGGATGGTGGTTCAGAGGGCGAAGGTGGCGGAGAGGGGGCGGAAAGCGTGGATGGAGGAGAGAACGCTTAAACCCTCGGAGCGAAAGGACTCTGGCGGAGAGCTTGCTCCGGTAGATAGCGGCTCGGGCTCCGTCGGGCCATTCTGGCCCCGTATCGGAAAAGCGTCGAACCAATACGCCCGACGGTTCAACGGAAATTGAAAGAGCCGGCCGACGTTACCCGATCTCTGCTTCGTATCTCTCTCTTGCTTTCGTTTGGCCTCCTTGCTCTCCGCAATCCTTTGGCCACGAACTTACGCCAACAGGCTGCGCGACACACCAACCACCACCCTCCGGCAACTCTCTCCACCTAAACTTTCCTAATGAATGCGACGCGGACTGTTTACCCGGCGCATTTGTCGAGGGTTGCGCCGACCTCCCGCACACCCGAAAGCCATTCAAAGACCGGCTCTCTCTCCGGGAACCTGTTCCAACGAGATGAAAAGGAACGCCCGGCGACCTCGCGGAAAGAGGGCTCGTTCCGCCTTATTACCGTCGCCACCCGATCTCTCGCGCGCTTCGCCGATATTATGACCGATACGCGATACCCTCAGTGCGTTCATTCCTCCCGTACAGATGGCTCGGAACGGTGATTCCAGAGGCTAACCCAGGGTCTACGATTGCTCACTGTTTATTTGTATTGCATTACTTTTGTTTTCAACAATTTCTTCGGGAAACCTTCACCGACGCACTCGTGACATCCTGCCGATTGAAACGAGCCCCCACACGACACCATTCGGAGCACGTTTGTGGACCCTCTATTATCCGAACGGGGCTAGTTCAGTGCATAACGATCATCATAAAGATCTAAGAACGAAGAACGAAAATCATGAAGATTCAAGTGTAGGTCTAGTGTAGCTACATCGTCCGAATACTCGTATTTCATCGATCAGTTCGGATAATCGAGGCTACACTTTGTCGTGTATTAAATGAACAAATGTGACCCGAACTGGGTCGTGTTTGGACTCATTTTACTCGGAGGAATGTCGCGAATGCAATGATGAAGAGTTACACACAGAAATTATTTTTGGGAAGAACTTTAAGAGTGTCTGAACGTCTTCGGGAGGGGTTTTTTGGCGAGTCCGGCTTGAAGAATGGTCTCGAGCGGGTAATTCGAACCGGGTCGAAACAGGAAAGCGGGAGGAGAGTTTTCTGGAGCCTCGACGAGCGAGCTAGCTTCCAGGTAATCATTTTTCGCCGGGGGCGCGGAAGCGACCTAGAAGTCGTTCAATTTCCGGGGTTGGGAACGAATTTAAAGGATGATTAGCGGCGCCTAACGACGCGGAAAACCGAGCCACCGAGGCCTCTGTCTCTCTTTCTATCTCGCTCCGAGGGTATACGAGGTAATCAAATATTTAGGAGAGCGTGATGTCACCGCCGTTAATTAATATTAACGAGCCGGAGAGTGCCGCCAGGGTCGAATGGATAAATCGACCCGGTCTCCCTGTCCCCCGACGGGAGTTTCTCGATAACGACCGCAGGATAGAGAAGATGAGACGGATTATCCCATCCGGCCGATCTTCACGGTCCGGAGGTACTTCTAAATTCATAAATCGCCGGGAGAGGGGAGAGAGAGCGAGAGAAGAACATCGTGCGAGTTTTTCACTCCGATCACAATTTTCGGAAATTTTTTCATTCAAACGCACCGGGTCCTGCAGTTCCAAATTTGGTACACTAATTATCCAACAGTTGGAGCACATACTCAAATTTTACAGCGCTGGATGTTTCAGCTTTTCACTCCGAGCGTCGGGCGATCTTCGGGAATTTTTTAAAGGAACAATGCCGACTGCAATCATTTCATACTTGGTATAGTTTTTAAGTGGAATTCGAAGTACTTGCTCAAATTTTTTCAAGTTAGAACAATCATTCTCTTGGAAGTTACAGTCATGGATAGAAGACGCGTTTTAGGGATTGTTTTACTCCGACGCTCGCAAGGCCATCTTTGGGAATTTTTCGAAAGCAGTGTACTGGGTGTTCCTTTTCCAAACTTGGTACAGTTTTTAAGTAGCATTCGAAGAATGTATCCAATTTTTTTTCAAGCAACCACGATGCTTCATTTCAAAGTTGAAAAATAAACCGCTCTCCCCTTTCCAATAACCGCGAAACTCCGGAACGAATCGTTCCCGGCTGTTTATCATTTCCACTGTTAAATCGGGCCTAGGTTCACCTATCGGCAATATTTCCCGCGATCCGGTAGATCTCGGGGAGGTGGAAATTAACTCTCGACCCGTCGGCCGTCATAAATACGGCGGTCGATGGACTTCCGATTCGGCGCGAGAAGCGCAAAACAAAAAGGAAGAGTGAGAGAGAGAGAGAGATTCTCGTCGGGCAGATCGTTCTCCATCCCCCTCGTAGCGTTTTGATTTCAATCGCAATCAGTCCGCGGATCCGTTCTCTTCCTTTTTCTCGTCTCGTCGACGAGGTAGAGAGCCGTGGACAAAAAGCTCCGCTGAAAAGGAGATCCGGAAGCTCGGGAAGAGAGGAAGGAAGAAGAAGAGTGGAAAGAGGAAGGAGGGACTTTAATTTCTCGCGTTCCCGCTCGGCCGTTTCCGCGTGAATTTTCATTCCATTTCGCGCGACCACCTACTCGTTATTTCATTTCGTTCCGCGAACCAGGACTAGATCCGACCGTACAACGTCGCCAGAACAACCCTCTCCTCTCCGCGGGTTTTTCATTTAATTCCCCGAGAAACGCGGACACCGAACACCTTCGCGAAAATTTTTCCGCGTCGGCGCGCACCGTTCCTTCCGCCGTAATTGTGCCGCATCGCTTAATTGCACCTGTTCCCCGACGGTGTCTGCACCCCCCGCGACCACTATTAGACGCTTACGCGTTGGCCAGGGTTTAGGCTGGTGGCCTATGGGGGGTAGAGAGGACGCGTGCGTGTTCGTTTTCACGTGGCCGCTTCGCCGACGGAAGGCAATATGTGTTCCCGGCAACCGCATGCACCGGAGTGCAGGAGTGCATCTCCGGTGCACGCAGACGCGGCTCGAAACTGTCTAGAACCTCCTCGAAAGCTCGCGAACTCGTCGCTTCCTCTCGCCTAGAAATTCGTCACGATATTTCCGTGCTCTTCTCCGAATCAAATATGACGTAACTTGGTCCTTATTTTTGTGAATATTGTCAAATTCGCTTCACGTGGGGAAACGAAGACACAAAACTAACAATTTTCAGAAAAATGTATAATGAACTTTGAACTGTTGTAATTTCGTTAAAAAAAATCGTACATCAACGTTTAAGGTCCCGATGTAAAGGGGAGGCTTCTATCTTCAAATCTGTGGAAGATTCGTTGACGACAAAAATTTTTCAATGTTTCTACAGAAGTTCTAATTTGCATTATTTCCGACCAAAAACGTGTCCTCAATATTCACCTTCTACATCATGCACAAATATCCTGGGGAGGAAATCAACGGTGGTATGCAAAAGTAGAATGTTCAATCTTCAAAATGAGTCCAAGTTCATCGCTGTACGACTATTTTTTACAAAATTATAACTGGTTAAATATCGTAGATTTTCGGAATTTCACCAGTTCAGTTCTAATTACATTTTTGCTCGGTTTTTCGAAGATCGTATGGTGTTAAAAAATTAGAACCCTCATTGTTCTTTGTTACCAACCCCCCGTAGTCGGGGTATGGACCGCGTTGAAGGGTTGAAGGGTGGCCCGGTTACCGCCTGCCCGATCGGTAAACGCGGATCGCGGTTGATACGTGTGTACCCGTCGTCCATGGTGCCGGTAATCCGGCGTACACTGTACCCGCTCGCGACCGCTTTCGCGCATTCGACCGGCTAATCGCCGGCTAATCCCTTGATCGCATTACAGCGTCGGATAAATCCGCGGACTTCCGGCGGATCGATCGATCGATCGAGACGCAGGCCGAACCGTGACGTCAACCGGCGTCTCCAACAGGTAATCTGGGTAGTGGCAACTACTGGGTAGCAAGCTCGAAAATATTTACATGGGTAGGTAATCCTTTCTACTCATAGAGCAACGAAAAAAAAAAACAGGTTAAAAATTTCTTTATTAGAAATTGATATTTTATGTAATGTGATTTTTTCGTGTTCATTAACCTCGCGGGCCTGATTAGAAACAGGCGGCGGGCCGGATTTGGCCCGCGGGCCGTAGTTTGCCGACCCCTGGTCTAGATAATCGAATCGGTACCCGCGACCCGCTCGTTCCATTTATTTTTCGGGCAGTGCGTGCGCCCGCGAAGGTTTAAGCGCGCAGGTTCGCGATTCCACGGCGTGCAGGGGGCTGCCGGTACAAAAGCATCGACGGGGGGTTGTCGGGGATATTTTCCATGGCGTGCACATTCGTTATTCGACCGGTCGATGCCGGGTAATTGAATACGCGGCTTTTATACGTGACCGAGGGTGGTGTACGCCACCGGTTCTCACTGCTCGACGAAGAATGGGGACAGCAGGGGTTTACGGGGGTTGGCGAGGGGTCGACGAAGGAGACGAGAAAGCTAGGTGTTGATGGTAGCGGGGCTAGAGAAAGAGAGGAGAGGAAGAAGGGGTGAGAGAGAGAGAAAGAGAGGGAGAGAGAGAGAGAAAGGGTTGGGGACTGGGCTACACTCTCGATGTGTTCCGCTGTTCCGGGGTTTTATAGCGGCGGTCGGAATTAATGAGGGGCCGTGTTTTCACGGCGGCCGAGTGCCGGTGCAGATTTCATTTTACTATTTACCCCGGGGAATTTATTCGGCGACGACCGACCGGCTACCTCGTCGCTCTTGCTATTCTGCTGTTGCTGTTACTGCTCCGATGTTGCTGCTTTTGATACCCGGCTGCGGTGCAGCGGTACTGCGAAAAAGAAACGAGAATGAAGTGGTCCAGCAACAACGACGCCAACCGACACCGTTCGATCCGAGATGTCCCGACATCCTCCTGGAATCGGTTCAACGTTCCCATCTCCACCCCTCCGGGCGAGTCGACCACCCTCCGTGCTTGATTGAGCAGGACTGGGTTCCAGTCAATTTTTCTTTGAATTCGTTCGGGCCAAAATTTGTTCTATTTTTTCTTTGTATTCGTTGATGTCTTAATCCACTGTGGGGGTTGAATCATACCAATCGAATTAAAAATTAAATTGTTTAAACAGTATTTGCTTCACGAATTCAGTGTTATAACAGTTCCCAGCTCTACCCGACGAGTAATGATTTTAATAGAGGAGAAATCATATATTGACGTCTTCAATTTTTTAAATTTGCCAACAATGTTAAATTTTATCTACTCAATTTTGCCGTTAATGCTCTACAATATAAAAATGTTCTACGTGAAATAGAAATTGTTTTTTCCCTTAATACGTTTAATATCTAAAAAATATTATAACAGTATGTTTAATTTATTCTACTTTGTTTGCTGTTTTAAATTACACCCACTCATTCTTGTCACGAATGCATGATATTCACCCCCTAATAATTTTACTAGATCGGTTAAATATTTTCAGAGCATCCGCCGTGTTATATTTCACTGGTTTTTATTATAAATGTGTAAAATCCGCAGCCCGGTAATAATAAATGAAGGTTTCCGACGGATTCGCAGAAGGGACGGTAGAAATTTTCGTTGGGATAACCGAGCTGGTCGAGAAGAGAGTCGTAGCTCTGCGAAGCTCGTGGCACCCTTACGAGTCCCTTGACATTTTGCCAAGCACCCCCATTGAATCACCATATAAACGACTCGGGGGCCCCGCGAGTTCAACCCCTGGCCTGATCCGCCCCAACCTCAAATATACGTTTCATTTTAGTACGGTCGTAGCCGTGGCACTCTACAGTCATCATGGGCGTCGAAATTCCGCCCCTGTATATGGGGGCCATGGCGAGCGTTCGAGACTTGTCGGACTTGCCGATTCCGATCGCGTAAAACGCCGTATAAAACGGGCTGCTATCGAAACAATAGAAAACAAGGGTCTCGAGAACAGCCCTCCCCTCTTTTCCAGTTTTATGCCGCACTGTTGCTTCGAAAAGACTGGCGGGTTCGAAAAATTATTTCGACACGGTTCCGATAATCTCGGTAAAAATGCTTTTTCATAAACAAATTATTTTAGGATTCCTTTCGTAGACTTCCATTGAAATTACAACATGGTAATTCCACAGTTCGAAAATTGGAGGAATAAAAATTGGGGAAACTTGGGCAGACAGTCCCGAAGGTATGAGAACGTCCGACGATTGCATCCGCGGGCCAACGTTCCGATTACGACGGCGAATAAATAAGAAATACGTGGATGGAGGACGGAGTGGGATGGAAAATCGAAACGTCGACGCCAATGCGGCTCGATCTGCTCACCCTCGGTGGTAGCGACGATCGAAGGGTGCCTCTGGGATTTCGCTTCGACGCTGGGTTCGTTCGTAAGGTGCTTCGGCATTTCCATATTAATTCGTTAGATCGTGGAACGTGACGGGAATCCACGATTTAATAACGTTTTGCCCGCGGTTCGCCGACGCTCGCGACTATCACGACCTCGGTGGCATCCCCGAACAATCCGAGTGCCGACTATAGTAAGAGGGAAAAATGCAAATTTTACGCCGGCGAGGTGCGAATGTTCGCCGCCGAACGATTTCTCGGATAACGATTCCTAGGGTGCTTCGAGACAATTTATATTCTATTGACCTTGAACGACCTTTATAATAGGTGGTTGTATTCGTCTTGGAACTACCAGAATGTAAATAGAAAATCTTTATAAAAGATCATTGTATTCATTTTGAATCTATCAGAATGTAAAGAATGTAAACCATATCATTCCAGTTTAAAAAACAGAGTTGACCTTCGTATCTCCTTCACACATCCGCCTATACAAAATTACTAACACCAGGTTATAGGAGTTATTCCTCGATCCCAAATAAGTTTGTTTTAACCCTTAGCACTCCAAGCTATTTTAACTCGAAAATTAAACATT
>CM052317.1:3254469-3311423 GCA_028455605.1 Lasioglossum malachurum
AAGGGGTGGCTGAAAAAATTCCAGAAAGTCGGGACTGCTGCTCCGGAGTACGAATGTTCCCACCGAATTCTCGAGCGTCGTAAATTCTCCGAGCAATATGCACGCATTACGCCCGCCGTCGAGATTCTCGCCTTCCGAATCTACAGGGTGTGTCTTCTAGAAACGGTGCACCTTAAAAATGGGGTTCCAAACCACCCTCGAAACGCCAACCAGTCAAATATTCATTATACACCGCGAGAGGAAATTTTCGAGTTCGTTTCAACCCTCTATCCATACCTTGAAGAGGAAAGCGATTTCTGCAAAATCGGAAAATGCAGAAATTTTGAAAAAATTCCAGTTGGTTTCTGGCACTGTGATCTGCAACCTCCAATTTTTCCAGATTTTTAACTCGAAGATTCCGCGCGTGAAAATTCAAAATCGTCGAGCCTGCTAATACCGCTACCAGTAGTTAGAGATACAGGGAGGGATGGGAATCGATTTGTATCTGCGCTATTCTTGACCGGAAAATTTCTAAAAAATTCCATTAGGTTTCTGGCACTGGTATGTACAATCCATGATTTTTCTAGATTTTTAACTCCAAGATTTCGTGCGTGGAAGGATTTTTTCGCGGAGAGGCGCGCAAAGATTTTTATATAACCGGAAGCAGGGTTGGTTCGATGAAATCCCGAGCCGAGCTTTTAAGCGATTCGATAAGACGGAGATCGTCGTTACCGTGTTCGATAACAGCCCCGTTCTCGTTTTATCGGGTGCTCGTTGACGCGCAACACCGGAGACCGAAAGGAGGACGAAGAAAACGGGGGTGGGGAAGGAGGTGGGAAGCGAGAGAGCCAACCTCAAGGATCGTGGCTGCTGACCTTTTACTTAACCCTTCGTGAACCGTTGGATGGACAGGTTCCCTGGAAAATGTTTATTTTACTGCGAAATCGCTTCGTCGAATTTATCTCCCCTCCATCATTCTTCGAAGATGCGAGTTCTTTCACGAGAGTTATTGTACCGGTATGAATTCTCCTCGGCACGGTGGGCTAGGCTTAATTACCGGATTAGGATCATTTGTCAATCGAGGTGAGTTTTTGTACCCAGCTCAGGTAGCCGTGAGTAGCCACCGCCATAAACAGCTGCGCGCCATATGCTGGATTTTCTATGAGAAAGTCGTCGCCCTTACAATTTTGTAAACATTAACATTCCTGCAGTACACGATCGTCTTTCGAACAGCGCACGTCGTGGAGACACGTGGCCCAGTCGTAGCAAACGTACGAATTATATTTATTATAAATTATTATTAGCCTGCGGATTTTTATGCAAAAATTGGCTGCATCATTGCCAGCCCCTTGTCTTGGACAATTTTTATTTCCCATAAAGATCCGCAGTCTTATATTTATGCATTTACGAATTCAAGTCGCGCGCCGCTTACCGAGCAATAATCACCAATCAACTCGGTAAGCGGCTCGCGGTCGTCACTACAAACCAATATGGCGGCGCCCTTACCTGTCAAAAATACTGCAAGACTGCTCAACTTTAAGCAAGCACTCCTGAACCATTGATCCTACAGGATCGAAACTTAATACTAAAGTAAAGCTTACCCGATATCGTTATTGGAACATGTATTACAATAGGATCCGCACGAAGTCTGAATAAAATCGGGAATAAATAAAAAAGGGAAGAAATAACTGGTTTCCATTTCTTGCGATCATACTCGATTATACTCGAAGCATCGAACACACGTCTAAATGAATAACTTCGTCTCCCATTTCTGATAGACGTGCAAGAAGTATAAAGGGGATTTTAACGTATGTGTGAATTCTGATTGCAGGTCTCCAGCCAGCCAGCACCAAAGCGCAACCCACCGCGATCAGCAAATCCCACAGGCCCAGTTCCGGTGTTTTACCTCAGGGTCATACACCTGGGCCTGGTCCGGGCAGTCAGCAGAACAGCAGAAGCTTTGCCGCCGCGTTGAGGAACCTGGCAAAACAGGCAGGCCCAGCACCTCAGGAAGAAGAACCTCGCGCGAGTCCCAAGAATCGGGCCCCGCCTCCTCTGGTCAGGGGCCCTTCCCCTGCCAAGGTGAGCTCTGTCCCCTCTTACAACTATCGAACCCTTGAATGGGCCTCTAGACCGCTTCCGACACGCGCTATTTCTTCTTCTTCTACGAATCAACACACTTTTTATTCAACTCTTTACACGGTTTAAAAATGAAATTTTTTAACCCTAGGATCTTTCTTACAATTTTATAATTGACGATGTTCGGGGCTATAGTCAAAGAAATTTTATTGAATTATTCTTCATATTCTCAATAATCATAATTATTAACTAGACAGCTGATCTTTATGCAAAATAATCATTTTCTACCTGCTTTGCAACAAACTGGAGTGAAATGGAAATTTAGTTTCTTTCTGAATACGTTTAATAGGTTGAAAACTATAGTACTTCTAAATTCTTCTAATTTTTTTACTGTTTTAAATCACACACACCGGCTCATTCTTGTCATAAATACATGAAGTCCGCTGTTTATTGTGAATTGCCAAAGACGAAGTTGAATTTGAGATACTTTGTCAGTAAAATTGAACAGAAATTCGTAACAAAAATTTGAAGGATGTCAATGTATCGATTTGGTCGAGTCAGGTTGTCGGAATCGCGTCGGGACCGTCCTGGACTGAATGTAGAACTTGCGGAGAGTTTTGTGACTAACCACGATTTGTCATTTGAATTTTAGGAGCGATCCACCCACGAGAGAAGACCCGAAGAGATTCCCTCGTTGTACACGACCGCAAGACCCGCCGACACCAGCAAACATAGCGTGACAGCCGCAGCTTCCGATTTGCTGGCCCGTTCCGGTTTCCAGCCGTATCGGCCCGAACACCATGCGGCCCATGCTCCACCGACTTTTGCCCTGGATCCTGCGGCCTACAGTCCCTATCACCATGGTCTCTACCCACCGCCACACCTCCAACACGCTTATAGGTAATTGTCAACTTTGAAATCCTTCCTCCATCGAAAATCGTTGTTCGATCTTCGCGTTGAACGTTTCAACATTAATCCTATCAAGCACAAAACGTACAAACGCTTTATAAAAGTGTGCAGATTACATTTAGTTAAATGTATTAGGTTGGCAACTAAATCCGCGACCTTTTGTTTCGTAATTCTTTTATTGTCAGGTTGACAAGAAAATGTGGAGGTCGCGAACATAGTTGCCAACCTAATATATCATTATAACCTCATTTAGTAACCATTCATTTTGAACTGTGTATCATTGGGAAGCTCAGAATTTTGCGATTAATTTTATTTAAAATACTAGTGCTTAAAAAATATATATAAATGACATTCTCTTCTGAACAAGAGCAAAGTTGAATAACACCGTATCTTCTATTACCAATTCACAGATTAGAGGAACAGTTGTATCTGGAACGGTGTGGAATGCTGAGACCGCCGTTGTTCCCCGGGTTACCTTCGTACCCGCTGTACGGGTTAAGATACAGCCCGGACATGCTACCGCCCGCGTCCCTTGGACTGATGTCTCCCGTGATGCATGAACGGTAAGTGGGAGAAGCGGAGATGTTGGTTGCATTCGCCTGGAATTAGGAGACACCTCGTCAACTCGCTACCAATGGCGCTCTGGAACGCTCGCTGTGAAACGTTTTACTGTGAAATGTCTCGCTCTTACTGTCTCCGACGATTATAGAAAGTCTGCTCCATAGTATACAATAGTTAAAAATCTTTTGGAACCTCCTCTTTTCTAAATAAACTCAAAAATGTACAAGGTATTGCTGTGTTTGGGGTCTAGCTAGGTTTGAACGTGAGATTCATACACGTTCAAACGATACAGAGCCAGCGAAGTGTGTGTCGAATTTAGAAATATTATTACTAGACTGTTTAGAATTGCAGCTATCCATTTCTGTCATAAATGTATCCGCAGTGCAATGATTACATTATTATGGACTTATTAAAATTAGTAAAAGGAGAGACACATTTCTGTTCGACTTCAGTGTCCCCCACAATTGCTCCGCAACATTTTCAATTTGCACAGAGATGAGAAGTCTGATTATATTATGTAAAAAGCTAGGACACTTAAAAAGGAGCTTAGGGAAAAAAAGCTAGAAAAATTGCAGCAAAGGCGAGGAAGGGGTTGTCAAATTGAATTTTCTTGACGAGTGCAGCCAATTTTTCGGGCCCGATCGGGCCTCGTTGTGTACCGTATGTTCGGCGTTGTATTGAACAAGACGTTTCCGGTTTTCAGGCTGAAACTGGAGGAGGAGCATCGGTTAAGGCAAGCACGGGAACAAGCCGCGCTGCGCGACGAGGAGGAGAGGAGAAGAGCGGCGCGAACTTCCGCACCTGCAGCCCCGGTACCCGCGCCCGCACCTGCATCTGCCGATACTGCAGGTGAGCGAGTCGCTCCACCCCCCACTGCCTTTCATTAAAAAGAAAGCATCGATTTGCCCGAGCGATCGCGAGACTCTGTCCCGCAGGTTCGCTTTTCTCGCGCGCGTCAAACGATTATCCATTTTTCTTCTGCCCCCACCACCCGCCCCTTTTCTTCTCTTGTTTCAAATATTTGCGAGCGTGTGCCTGCGTATCGCGAGAAAACGTCCAACACACCTGATCACATCCTTTTCAGACAATACCTTATTCCCTTCGTTCCTTCATCCCCTTGTCTCCTCTTCGTCATTTCCTCCTTTTTTCTCCCTACGCGGCACAGACGTTTCTCGTTTTTACCTCCTTTGTGTCTCGTTTTAGTTGAATCTCTCGGTCTACGGACTACAGACCTCTATAGCGTGGGTTGAAAAAGTGCTCGCTACCTTTCGATTGGCAGTGACTGCGACAGATTTTCATCGAGATGGGAAGTGTACATTGCCTTTTTCAGATGCACACCCTCGGATTTCTCAGTGTTCACACATTATTTACCGGCGACTGTTTCACAATTCTTTGAAAGTCCGTGGACTTTTAAATGGATCTTTTCACAGCCATAACTATTTCAATCGTGAACCAACAAGTCGGCCTCGGTAATGTTATGTTTGGGATTCTTATGTAAATGATTTTTGAGCTCCCTTTTGTACAGCAGACATTTTTCGTTACGAGCTACCCCTTGTTTTAGAAAGAGAAGAAAGAGTTTAGTTGTTGTTTTCAACTTAACGAAGGTATTGAGGAGAGAAATCAATTTTTATTGTGCTCCAGTTTGTTGCAATTGAGGCAGAGAATTTTACGTTCGCATAGATATCCGCAATCTAGTAATTATTAAATCTGTTCGGTTGTGCCAGATAGGTATTGTTTGCGTTGTAGCAATTCCCCTCAGAAAATATGGCTTGGTCACTGTAATCGAGGGGGTGCGAACACTTTTGCGAACCACGAGGGAAGATCGGTAAGTAATCGACGCCGATTTCTATGCAACACTTCTCAATTGTTTATCTCGGGCCACTCTAGAAATGTTGCTGTATTCGGTTGGTGCCATACGTCTGCGAATATCTGACGAAATTTCGAACGACGTAAGTAATTGAACGACCTTTACGAGAGCAACCACCACTGTGAAAGATACTCTATTGACAAAGATAATTATTGAAAATAATGTTTAATATTTTCTAAAAATTGGTAGTTCACAACAATCAACATATTAAGCTTTTGCAATTCGTGAGATTCGTGAAGAATTCCCCTAGCATTTTCGGAAATCATTCACAATTGCCTTTGAAGTTTTCGAGGACTTCATACAATTATTAGAGCCAACGTTGGGTCAAAGGAGATCCCGAGAAAACACGCAGGGGTTGCAACAACCCCCAACCGAATACCGCAAGATTCTTTGGTGTCGGTTAAACGGGTCGTTCCCATTCGGAGCTGTCGATTTAGACAAAACATTCTCTCAAGACAATACAACGTTATCAAACAATATATTGTGCCCGATTTGAATATTTTCAAAGTCATATTTTAAAGAATACAACTGTATCAATCAATTATACATATAGTCATCATTCTTTTCTAATTGTAGAAAGTTTAATCATTTTTTAATTTTAATTTAACCAATCGTTAACCAATCTTTAAAATTTACGGTTTAGGCACGAACTTATGCAATCATCTAATATAGAATATATAAGATATTTCGTACGGGAAGGTCTTCATAATCTAACAATTATGAAATAAATTATGTAAAATCGGTCATGTGTCAGTGGTAGGTTTAGTGTCAACTCCGATGGCTGATGCAGGGTCTATTTTGACCCAAAAGATATAAAGATCGTCATTCACTTGATTTACGTAAATCAGGTTAAATAAACAGCTGTCACATTCGAGGTAGAAAAATTAAAAAAGTTTCAAAAAATAGTGTGAACATCACATCAATGACAAAATTGAAATTTTTTTACCGGCCATGGGTTAATCTAACTAAATCTATTATTAGTTAAATTAAAGCGTTTTCATTATTTAAAAAGATGTGGTGAAAGACAGAGAATGAGCTGATCGACTGCTCCGTACGGGAACGTCCTTGAAGCTTCAAGAACGATTGTCGGGAGCCCCATAAGAATCGGCGTGCGTGCCGAGCTTCCCCCTATAAAATCGGTTCCACCCCATGTGTTTCGTCGAGCCGTCGGCGTTGATCCGTCGACGACGTAATCGTCAGACAAGCCTGTACTGCGTTCGACGGTCCATCCGCGGTTTTTTTTCCGGATGGTCCGGGCGAGGCAAGCGAGGAGAAGTCGTTTTTGTAAAATACGAAAGAAAACCACACTCGACATACCTAAACACACAGCCCTACACTTACACATACACAAAGAGAAAGGGAGAGGAAGAAAGAAATAGAGAAAGAAAGAGACACACACACACACGTATACACATCTGACTGTGAATCGAAGATCGACAAACAAAAGAACAATACTACGCTTCTAATTTTAACTTAGATTATAATCGAAGTTCTAGCCGTAACGTAGTCGAACGTTTCTTATTGGAGGAGAGGTAGGAATCGATATTTTCTAGCCAAGCGCACGGTGTCGCCGACGATCGAGACGAATTTCGAGAAAACAATGACGACAAATATGTCCTGCGCGAACCTACACAAACACACGGTGACAAAACACACTCTATGATACTCTATGGTACACACGAACCTAAGGACTGTGCATAACCCCGGGGAGGGGGTGAGGTGAAAGACGGAAGGGGTATCAACTTGTCGGCCATCTTGGATGGGGCTACACTGCGGTGCGCTCTATAGGCGATTTTAAATACTAAAGTCGGCTATAGAGCGCGCCACAGTGTGGCCCCATCCAAGATGGCTGCAGTCAACCATCCCTCCCCGCTCACGGCACGCCCCCTCTCATCCATAAATTTACTCAGTCCTTAGGTCCGTGATGGTACACCAGGGGTGGGCATTTTTGTCTCAATCGAGACAAGACTGTCTCCACCATAGCGCCCAGCGTCCTCCACCAGCGTCCGTCGTTACCATGGAGGAGGGTTGCATAAAAGGGAGGTTGGTGGGGGAAGCAGGAATTTGAGGGGCCCCTAGCGTGCCCACCCCTGATGTACACAGAAAAAGCAGAGAGAACGTGAGAGAGTGAGAGAGAGAGATATGTACACAAACGTTTTTTGCGTAGCGCAGAGGGTGAGAGCGAGAGAGAGAAAGTCAAGCAACCGAGAGGTCACACAGGTCATATCCGAGATTTCTAACCAAATCGCAAGAAATAAATACACACACACACAAACACAGTTTACTGTTCGACAGCGCGGACCGAAGTCAGACTTATCGGCAGATGCCTCTGCCATCATGATCGCGGATGTAAGTCGGCCTTCGGTCGGTCGTCAGACGCCCGTTTTCTCTATCGTTTTGTGTTCAAGGTCGGGCCACGAGGTGATAACTGATATTCCTTTGTAACGACAGCGGACCCCGTTTATGTACGATGACACGCACGACGCCCCGTGTGACTTTTAGCAGGGCTTGGAAACTGTTATAGCATCGATCGAGAACGGTCACGGAGAACGTTCATGCTGAATCGTTGTTAGGAAGAACCTAACTTCAATCATTTCTCTACGAAACTCACGCCATCGTATTCCTCACGTTTTTCCGATTAAAACGAGCCCAAACACGGTACCATTCCGATCACTTTTAAGGGGAACCTCGATTATCCGAACTGATCGAGGAAAATTAGTATTTGGAAAATCGAGTCTGGATACTGTACTAGATTAAATCTTTAATGAATTGTTTGGTGAAATCTATATGGATAATTATGGATTGAACTTACTCGGTTCGGATAGTAGAAGTGCTAAATGCATATGTGCTCCGAACCAGGTCGTGTTGGTACTCATTTTAATCGGAAAAATGTCGCGATTATGTTCACGAAGGTTTCGTAGATAAATTATTGAGAATGAAAGAAATACAATAAGAAATCTAAAAAATGGGAGTATCAGATAACGTTCAGAGAGAAAATGTCTTCGTAATCGTTTGAACCAGAGCCTTTGTTATAACAGTTTTGAACAGTTATTTTCGGAACCGTTTCAAGCCTTGTTATATAGTTAATCGTTCCGTAGCTAGTAACGCGTTCCGAACGGCGAGACTCGAACATAAGAGTGCACGACCACGGAAAATACTTGATCCTGATCGTCGACCCGTGCTCTTGTTCTCTGCGAACCTCCGAACCGCCCTTCCGCGTCGCGTTTTACGCCATTCGTATTTTCTCTTTTTTTCCGCAGATCGATCTCTTTTAACACTTTACCCACCAGAAACCCTCTGCAACCTCGTTTCTCGCTGGCATCGTTCGCGCGCCGGGACCAGGCAATTTTTTCCTTAAATTTTTGCTGTTCCAGGCGCCTCCAAAAATTCTCGGGTGATTGTCCAAGTTTGTAGAACATCTACAATTATTTTCATCGCGTTCCGTGGATTTTTCTGAGCGGAGCAAAATTAACAAGAAAAAGATAAGAAACGTAGACGGCTTAAATAGACTGCGGATTTCTCTGCAAAATAAAAGTTATCCGACCGCAAGACACAGAAGTCAAATGAAGACGTGTTTCCTTTGTTTATGGTTTAAACATTTTTCTTCTACGTAATTTTTTATTTTAGTCATGTCGCGCTGTCCCAATTTATTTATATATGTTTAGTCTTTCATGTGACGCGAACAAATTTAGTAAACAATATTTTTACTAATAATAGAGTAATTTGTTTCGTAGCCGACTATTTTTGATTTTTTAAAAAATTATTCCAACTACAGTAAATCCTCTATAAACACAGAAGCCTCGGGGAGATTCGTTTGCACTTATCGTAGACGGGACACTATTTTACCACGTTTTTATTAGCTCGCTTTCTTTTTTGAGCTTCAAAGGCCGAGCCGAACGTAGAGACTGCAACTCTCCGCGTCTCTTTCTTTCCCATACGCTGGCCTTCCTTGCTCCCGAAACTTTCATCGTCAATTAAACCACTCAATACAGTTGAAATTATATCGTGTTTGGTCTTATTTTAATCAGAAAAATACCACAAATATATTGGTAAAAGTTTCATTAAAAAATAAGTAATAATAAAAAAGATTTTATATTGGTATAACATTGTGAGGACTATTACTACAGTGGAGGGGTTATTTTTTGCGTTTATCGTGTACGGCCTTTTAGCGTTTATAGAGGATTTACCGTATTTTTAAAACGCGGTATAAACCGACGGTTGGTTTCTATAAAAATGATTCACGCAGAGCTACATATAAAATATTCAATGAATTAATTCAACGTGTTCGTTCAAATGATTTTATAAACAATCACATTCGCGACCTGCTCGTACAGGGGTGGGGTGGGGTGGTGGTTCTTGAAAAACGGATTAAAAAACGTTCCTAGGGATGGTTTGCGAACAAATTCGTAATTTTGCAACGTAAAAATCGCTGGCGGGTAATGTGTTAAGACGACGATTGTTTCGTGACACGATAAACAATTTCGGAAGGACTATCGGTGGCTGTTAGCCAATCAGTCAGTCAGCCAATCAGTCAGTCAGCCAATCAGTCAGTTAGTCAGTTCCTGATAACTCGTCAGGGAACGTGCTCTTCCGTCGCTCGCTTATACCCGATTGTTTTTTTTTGTCTTTTTGTTTTGTTTTCTTTTTTTTTTTTTTAAGGATAAGGTGTTCTTTTCTCCGCCCACCGCGAGAGAGAAAGAGGGAGAGAGAGAGAGAGCGAAAGGGAGAGATTCTGTGGACTGTAAGCGTGTGAGAGATAGAGAGAGAGAGTGAAATAACCATTTCCCGGAAGCAGTGCACTCTTGCGTTAGTTCCCGCAACTGTTTTAGAGAATTTGCAAACTAAACTGATCGATGATGATGGTGATGAATGTCGCAGTTGACTCGTTCCTTTTCTTTTGAATTGTGTAGTGATCGTATAATAATTGATCAATTTATTTACTGAATCCACCGATGTATATAACGTTTGTCAAACAATGTTCTTTTATCAAAATTACACCGATTTTTTATATAATTTATTATGTAAACATGTATATTTGGACGACTATAATTGAAAATAAACATTGCGAGAGAGTGAGCGAGAGAGAGAGAGAGAGAAAGTTGATGCTGCCGCTGATGATGATGAATTATTATGATTATGATGATGATGATGGTGAAGAGAGAGATAGAGAGAGAGAGAGAAAGAGAGAGAGAGAGAGAGAGGACGAGGAAGGAAATAAAAATAAAGCAACAAAAAAAAAAAACAAACACAGTGATCAAAATTTTGTTTGACTTGGAGTTACTTTTGACCCTTCGATTCACATTTTCTGAAACAGTTTTGGGGACGATTCGTGAACGGAGTTTACTGCTTTTCTATTAAGTATGCGAACTATATGTCGAACGAGAGAAAGAGAGATCGCCTCGTAGCGTACTACATACTGCGTGCTGTAAACCGTTGAGATCTATCGATCGATCGCGCGTCAATCCCGACAGAGCTCTCCGCCGAGGAACAAAGATGACGGGTTTTTCTCTCGCGATTGCTTATCGAGAAAAACAACGGAAAAGGCAAATCATCCCCAATACTTGCGAATGCGAATGCGTGTGTTTTACTGTGCTCAGAACGAACGACAGGCTGCGAGATTACGCGCGCGCGTGTGCTATTCGGGGAACCCAGTCAGGTAAGTCGACGACAGGTAGACCAACCAAGAGATTCACTGATCAGAGTTAAGTTGAAAATAATGATCGCCTAACCGAACGCTTCTCCTCGCGACAACCAAATCGCCCAGCTCCCACTTACACCTGGAGCTCGCGACCTTGAACCTCCAATTAACCCTCAGCGAACTCCCCGAATCCATCGGAGACCAACTGAATTTCGTTCAAATTTTCTGCCTTCAGGATCGCCACCGAATTATCCGCTTTTGTTTAACCATTTTTCTTTAAGGTATCTGTCGAAACAGCGATGGAGCAAGCGTGTGTTGGAACGTCCTTCGTATTGATAAATAAATCTCCTGAAACAAAAAATTGATAATAACAGTTGTACAAAAGAATTATTTTATTTACAAAAAATTTGTGATGACGCTGGTTTTAAAAAATAACATGTCTTTGATGACACATTGTGTACACGCTTGCTCTGTCTGTATTTGGTATGGTGCAATGAGTTCCTCATTGGCCCCAGAAGACTGCCATCTTGCTCCACCGCGAGTAGGCGTGGCTTCGTTGCCCCGACGCAGCTAGCGCCACCTAGGGCAACCTAGAAACCAGTGGAACTAGTGATCTTCACTCCTGGTCGATTTATTATAATCTTAAGTTATCTTGGATTTACCATTTTGATCTGGAATGAATTTATTTAATATTTCCGTCAACGATTTTGCTCGTGATTGCATACATACCTTCGAAAATTCAAGATCAAGTCGCAAAACTTTTACAATGATTATTGTAAACATTTTTACAGTCCAATCTATTTTTACGAAACTCGTGTGGAAGATAGTTCTTACACCGATTGCACCATACCAAAAGCCGCAGTCGCATCAGTGCCCTTGATGTACCAGAGTATAATCGTCATTAGCATAAAGCTACGTCCACACTGAAGAAACATTCACTTCTTCTTTTATCGAATGAACGCAGTGTGGACGCACCTTTATCGTCACTTGGAGCCCTACACCTCACAATGGAGGCACGAGACAAGCAACCATATCCCATAGAAGCCCTGATTGCTATCTATTCAAAGGGGTGTGCACCCCTGTAAGCATAATCCCTAAATTCTCGATAAGCCCGACTCGATGCCTTGCCAACCCGTCCCGCGGCCGCCATTTTCTCGCGCACACGCCTAAAGGTCAATCTACACTATCCGGCACAGCATGCTAATAATAATAATTCAATAATCCTGTTGTTTAGTTTCCGATACTAAACACTCCCGTCCAAATCAGAGCTGTTACTAATTCCGTCTGGATTCATTATCCGGATTGCTCGTTGTAACTCGAAATCCGGATAATGGCAGGCCTAACTCAACACATTGAGGAATGTCTGATGCAGTTCTACGTGATTTAGGAGCGTCGGATAGCGTATATCGACCCGGCCATGTTCCCCGTAAGTCGCGACCAGGGTTACCATATTCCGCGCGGGCCAGGCCTCTTACCCCTCGTCCAGCCGCGCCGCGGAGCCCGCCTTTGCTCCCCCCACTAACGCTGACGCGTACCACGTGGAGCCAGTGATGCCAGAATCGCGGTACCGTGGTACTAAACCATACCCCCACTATGACCTACTCTTGCCCCTACGTTCCTTTTCCAACGCGCTCGCGCGCTACACGCACCAGCGTACCATGTCACATAGTAGAGGTACCCTGATGTGTGTAGCGCGCGAGCGCGTTGGAAAAGGAAAGTAGGGGCAAGAGTAGGTCATAGTGGGGGTATGGTTTAGTACCACGGTACCACGATTCTGGCATCACTGGCTCCACGTGGTACGCGTCAACGTTAGTGGGAAAAGTGGGGGAAGCAAGGGCGGGCTCCGCGGCGCAGCTGGGCGAGGGGCGCAGTGGTAGGGGGCCTGGCCCGCGCGGAATATGGCAACGCTGGTCGCGACCAGCATTGGGTGTCAGAGGAAGATTACCAAGCATTGTGTTCGGGATTTGTTCCAGCTAGGAAGCCGACCATAGCGGCTCAGATGCACAGCGACCGGGAGCGAGACCGCGAGAACAGAGACCGACCGAGTCAAGGGGGTGGCAACAGCGGTAGCAATTCGGCGAGCAACAGCGTGGTCACCAGCAACAACAGCAGCAACGGGAACAGCGGCGGGAACGTGGCGACAGTGGTCAGCAACCACCATCAATCTAGAAAGGAAGATGCGTCCTCGGGATCGTCGTCAGCACCACCAACGACGGATCCGTCAGGATCGGGAGGAGGAGGGATGTACCACGCTCGTCTGCCGGGATTCCCGAATCCCCCAGCTCCGATCGGACCTCCCCCCTTGTCCACGGGTTCAATCTGTTCCGTGAGCTCCGCCGCGATGCCCCCACCTCCGCTAGCCTCGAGCATGCCGCCCCTGAACCTTGGACCCCCTCCAGCCATAAGCTCCGCGCCTATCGGTCCACCTCCCATACCCTCCATAGCCTCCATGTCCTCTCTAACCCCAGCAGTGATAGGACCCCCACCTCCTCCGCCACCGTTGAACATGCCCATGGCTCCCATCATCTCCATCCCGTCCCTACACCTGCCTCCCGTCCCCTCCACCACCAATCATTCTAGTCAGCACACAGCTACGATCATGAGCAGCGCGACCACCACCGTCACGACCTCTATATACCATCAGCAACCGCAGCAACAACCGCAACCTCAGACCCAACAACCTCCGTCGCTGCCACCGGTCTCCCATCAGCAACAGCGCAGCGGCGTAGCGACCACCAGTTGTCTAACCGGCAGTGGCACCATCACCACGCTAGCCACGCACACCATGACCACCCCTAACACCGTTCCATCCAGCAACGTGAATCACGTGAACCTGGCGCCACGAAAATCACCGCCGCCGTCGTTGTCTCACGCGGTTCACGCATCTTCAAGGAGCAAAGACACCTTGGCAACGGTACCGACCACTGCCACCGCCTCCACCACTGTCACGACGATGACCACCATCGCTGCCAGCAGCTCCTCGCCCATCTCCCAGCCGGTGTTCGTCAGGCCGTTCGAGGACTCGTTCCGCTCCTCGTCGAAGCCGCAGCAAAGGCCGCTGGTCAACAGCCATAACCACAGCATCACCAGCCAGCTGTCCCATCAAACCGAGTCGCCCTCTGTGAAATCGTCCGCGACCACGCAAGTCTCGCAGACGATCGGCCAGCCAATTGACAGCCCGGAGACCCCGAAGAACATCGTCGGTCTTCAACAGTCATCCTTGTCCCAGCAACCTATACCCTATCCACCGCAACAGTTCCATCATCCTCATATACCTGTCTCACACGTCCCCGGTCTGTACAAACCGCCGCACTTCCCCTCGGCGTCCTCCCATCAGCAACATCATCCCCAGGGGAAGATCAATGTTCCCAGTTTGGCCACGAACGGCAGTAACAGCGGCAGTGCCACGAGCGTCACCAGCTCGAACTGCACCAGACAGAGCTCCCATCATGCTACCAGCGAGTCCAGTCCTGTCACCACGATCGCGACCTCTCAGAGGTCGGAGAATGTCCTGATGAACGCGAACTGCGTCGCCGAGAAGACCGGGAGTTTGAGCTACAATGGTAGCAACAGCGTTGCTCCTGGCAGCAAGATCACGAGCCACTCGCATCAGAAGAGCAACGGGGATAGTAGTCATCAGGCGACCCCGAAGATCGATGCCAAGGTGAATTCCTCGTACTGCGAGAAGATGACAGAGAAACCCGCGCAACCGGCTAGCCTGAATCATTCGGGGAAGAATCACTCGATCGAGAAACCTTTGGTCCCCCATTCGAGCTACGACCAGGCGAAGGGCACCCCGATCTTCCAGCCCGAGGCGTTCGCTCCTCTGGCTGAGAAAGACATCAAGCCCGAGATCGTCGTCGATCAAGCCCCGAACAATCCGCCGACGACCGATCTGTCGAGCAACAACGTTTTGTCCACATTATCGTTTCAACCGAGTTTTAAGTTCAGCGTGAACGAGATCGCGCAGAAACCGATCGACACCAGCCAGCTGATGCAGAGCATCAAGTCCGAGGAGGTTCTCCGCACCTGCCAGAACGTGTCGAACGTTCTGCTGCAGATACCCAAGTACCAGGAGAAGCTGTTGAACTTCTCGAACGAGCTGAAGACCGCCGCCGCATTTTGTTTCACCGACAAGTGCAATAATTTGACTGAGATTTCCGTGAAGTGCGAGCCACCGGTGCTGAACGTGCCCGACCTGAGCAAGGCTCTAGTCAAACAGGACGTCGCCGTTCAACCGTGCGACAAGTCCACGTCGTCGTCGTCTTCTTTCCTTGTACCTGAGAAGCCGAAGGAGCTCACGTCCTCGTTGGACCTCGCCGAGAGGCGGCGGAAACGAAAACGCGAGAGGAACGCCAGTCTTGTTTGTAGCTCGGACTCCGAGGGCGAGGAAGAGATCAAGGACGTTGATCTATGGATCACCAAGGGACCGCCCGCTAAGCTACAGTACTCCGATCAGAAGCTCGCGTTCCTCGCCATGTTCGGATTGACCACTCTCAGCACGCGAAACGGTAAGCCGCCATGTTTACAGTCTTCCCTCCCGTAGTGTTACTTTCCTCTCTACGGATAGTGTTACTGGGTTCACTTCTTGTCGTGCAATAGTTATAAGTAGACAGCGGATATTTTTATGCGTTTAGGATAAAAAATGAGAAGGGGTAATTGAAAACTGAAAACATTAGAAGACTTTCAAAATGCTGCTGTATTATTTTCAACCTATTAAACGTATTAACGAAGAATATACATTTCTACCTCGCTTCAGTTTGTTAAAGTTCAGGTACAAAATTTTTATTCTGTATAAAGAGATCTCCGCTGTTTAGTTGTAAGTGTTTAAAGTTGAGCGATTTACGGTGTTTGTGACAGGTTTTTATTATTTTAATCATGGATGACTCATTTTTTGGTTGATTATCATTTGAAAAAAGTTAAATTTTAACCCTTTGCACTCCTTTGTTGAGATGTTCGTTCTTCCTTTAGTTATTAAATTCCTTATTTTTTAGTTAAAAACTATAAGCTCCACAAATATAAGTTAATATAATATAGTTAACATAATTAGTAAATAAAATTGTGTAAACTAAGTAACGGTGAAGAAATAGTCCTTTGAAGTAAATTTCAAATAAAACACTTGAAATAGTAGAAAGAGTTGTTGGTAATAAAATTTAAAAATAATTCAGAGTGCAAAGGGTTAATGTAGATGTTGATAATATAGTATGAGAAATCTGTATTTATTTCCTCACAACTTACTTTATTTAAAATGTTATTTAAAATATGTATGGTGCAAGAGTACGACCGACCTGCCCCCTAGTTTTCCATGGAATGCCGTCTTGAAATTCGTAGTGTGGTTTGTGACTGTTGGTAAACGTTTTACAGAGATGGAGCTCTGCAAGGTGGAGAAGAGGTACAAATTGAACCCAGACCCGCCGGACTTGCCTTCGGAAGGGGAACCGCTCGTCGAGTCAGTCTTACCGATACCTCGCGACCATCCGGATGCGTTGCTTCACACGTCAGACTTCGAGCCGAAAGTTGGTTTCCTGAAGACCATAGGACTCGATGTGATGCCTCCAAGCAGAAGAGACGGTAAGCGAACACCCCGATACTCTCCTCTTATTTATTTTCTTATTTTATTAACAATTCAATGTGGAACATTTCAGAGGCAGAGGCAACGTGGCAGTACGTCCTTCAAGATCGCAAGAAGCGGAAGAGCACGAACACCGTGACAGCGTACTGCGAGAGGATCGCCAAGGCTTACTCGATGAACCCGCCAATGTTACCGAAACCGCCGCAGAAGATGAGACTGTTGGACCGGGTGAAAGTGAAGCACGTTCCTGAACGGCCGCCGCCTCTGCCGCCTTTGGTTCCAAACATAGTTCCGATGTGCTATCCTGTCCTACCGGTGCCCGGCGAGAATGGCGTCAAACAACACTGCAAGATCGTCGACGTCAAGATCATCGACGACGGCGCCGACGAGAACGTCGCCGGGAAACGAGACAGACCCAAGTGGAACGGAATCGAGGACATTCTGCTCGCCTACAGAGAGTATTCCAAAGGTACACAGTTCGAAACGGTTCGAGAATCCTACAGAAAAAGGGGAAGAGTGTTCTTCGCTAAATTGTTGCTGGAGTGTGCCTCTAATCCCACGAAATTAATTATTTTTTTCCATAATAATCGGTTCACAGTTACGAAAAAATTAGACAAGATACTGCTAATGCGTAGCTATTTTCGCATTTTGTTTTACCTGGATGTTTCGAGTAGTTACCGGGAAAAAAAATGTTGACGGCGGGCCTCACTCACCGTATAACATAGTCGCCAAGAGAGAGTACACGCAGAGAACTAGCCGAGTTCGATAAACTATTTTTCTCCATAATAATTGGTTCACAGTTTCGAAAAAATTAAACGAGGTACTGCTAACGTGTAGCTGTGTCTGCCAGTTTTTGTTTCACCCGAATGTCTCGAATAGCAACCGAGAATAAAAATATTGACGGCGCACTGTGGTCGGGATTGAGAAATTCAGTGACATTTTGGCTAAAATAAACTTTCTCGAACATTGTTTCCTAAATATGCTTTTCTTTAATGCGATGCCCTGACAATTTTGTTTAAAATTTTCTGTTGCTTTTCTTAAAATTGGAAAGCAGATTTTTGTGATTGAAAATCATATAAATACTCTATTTAAAAAATAACGTTCAATGCAGTAAGAAAAATTTGCGAGAATTTGTTCAAATTGATATTGCCCCTTTTTACTGCGAACAATATTGCGTCCCCTGTCCCAGAAGTGGTTCTAATTTGTCCCGGTGCATTGTTACAGAGAAAACGCTGGAGAAGAGAATTTTGACGAGCGAGACGTCAAGGCTGGCAGCGCAGTCGAACAGCTTGCGTTCCGAGACGATCCAGCTGGAGCGAAGGATATACGAGCTCCTGTCCGCGAAAGCTGCCCTCGATTCGGAGAGGCGGGTGCTCGGCGAGAAAATCGAAAGGATCAACGCACTTGTTAGGAACCTTAGGTAGCGACGCGTAACGCACAACACGGAAACTCATTCATCTGTGATATTATCAAAGGGTTAAGGGTCGTTAGCATACAACGCAGTACCGATTATAAAAACTTTCTATTTTTAGGGCGAGCGAGACGCGCGCGCGATTGCAAGGGAAGTTTTATTGACCAAATGTACAACCAAGCCTTTCGTATTCTTTGCGACTAAGTATAAATATTACTCGTTATATACAAGCATAACAGATGTCCCACGGGAGAACGAGAGAGAGAAAGCGAGAGAGAGAATAAATACACGCTACATACACAGAACACACAGTACTTCGAAATAACAGTTCGTCGGAGGTGACCATGCGAACATAATAACCGGTCATCCTCTTTTGTTGTGTCCTTTATTGGGAAAAAATAAACGAAAGCCATATCAGCCGTACGCGAACACGTGTAAGAGTGATTGTTTGTACAAAAAATTCTATTGCAAATAAAACAATATACAATTGTACGTGGCACTTCTCGGCTATCTAACGTGGAAGTGGGTAATAAAGATTTTTCTAGTTCGATCTAACGGCTCTTAGACCCTGAACTATAAATAATTGTAATTTGTATCATAATATTTTAATGAGAAATAGACAAATCGTATAACTTATTTTATTCTGCGTAATGTGGACTTTATGTAAGATGAACTTGGAACAATGATATTGTCGTAATTTGTACACGAGTCGGGATCGTTGAATATCAACCGAGCGACGAATGAGGGGGGACGATCAGAGAACAAAAAGAAATATGAGCAGAGAAGAAAAAGGATTGACATTCACCGAATAAATATATTTAAATCGGTTTCAGTGATAATCGAGAGAGAGAGAGAGAGAACGTTACTCCGACGTATAGAGACTGTGACCTCTTTTTCTTTTTCATTTTTGCATCCACGTAAACGACGGTGTATGCGAGCGAGAGAGTGAGAGAGAGAGAGAGCTCTGTGTCGATGCACATCATTCGAACGTACTGCGATTCACGATCAATTCGAGAATAGAAAACAAAAGAAACCGGGTGAAAAAAGAACTAATGAAACGAAATTGTAGAGCTAGAACGATTATTTTTAACTTAAACGATATTTCGAGATAGAGATAACTCTAGTCTACGGACATTCGTAGAACACGGGGAAAACTCACGGCTGATCCGACCTCGTCGAGGAGGTCGGCTCAGCGACTGACACTTCCTTTCGATGTCCACTGTTCACGACAATGAACGCAAAGGCCAGTGAAATACACACGAGAGAAACAAAAAATTAATGTAATAACAGCAGTGAGGTACTTATACAGTATAGGTAAAGTGACTTAATTTAAAAAATTGCGAAAGAAAAGAAATGGAAAAACGTGAGAGCGAGAGAGAGAGAGAGAGAGAGAGAGAGAGAGAGAGAGAGAGAGAGACATCGCGCGAGCACATTCCACGTGAGAAAACATTGCTTGTCACCCGACCTCCAACATTCCACACGTTCGAAACCGTAATCGAATCGCAAAACGATAATCGAGTACGAATAAAATTCGTATTATTCAAACACGATATATTTTGTTTCTTTTTTTTTTGTCGCTTTTCTTTTTTCGTCTTTACATCCAATCGAATCAGCTCTATGCTAATTTTCTTTTTCTCTTCTATCTTTTTTTTTTAGTATCCTTGTAATTGTATCTCACTCTGCTCTCTGAGTGCATTCTTCAATGATTTATTATTATTCGTCGTAAACACACACCTCCAATATGTATAATAGAGAAAAACCATTTATAGTTTCATTGTTTTGTTCATTGAGTGCCTAACGTTATCCTACATTTGTAAATATCATTATTTTTATGTATTGTATAACAAGAAGGGGCCCGCAAAGTATTTGCCGGTCCCGATCTGGCCAAAACAAGAGCCTAGGAGTAAATTGTTGAAAATATGAACCTCTGCCGTGTGTTCATTCGTTCCTTCACTGTCCCTAAGTACGTGTACATGTCTTTCATTTTTTGTAATCATGATTAGACCTCAGCATTTTTCATATCCCTTTTTATTAGAGAAATCATTTCCGATTGTCTATGATAGACGTAAATAATTCTTGCAGCCGTTTCTGTAGGACGCAATAAAATCTCCGCCAGGAATTTGTTTTGAATAAACCGCCGTACAGCGCCATTACACGGAGTGGCAAAACGCTCAAACTGGTAGACAACGTTATCGACTGTTACCCATGTCTGGTGGCGCTATCTGACACAAAATAAGCTTATCAATCGGGTTGCAGCTTGAGCAGTTTGCCACAGATGGTGATCAAGTCCATTGACCGCTTCCTAATTAATTCTTGTACATTAATTTAATATATCGCCGACCGTCGAGGATGTCTGACGTGTTCTACTACGTATTTTGCAATATAAGACGACGAGAAGAGGATCGTGTGACCCGGATACAATTATTTATTATACAAATCGACAACCAACACGTTGAAGCGTTGTTAATATATACAATAAAAAATATCTTCAACATGGTAATTCGTTTATTAAAACCCTACCACGTTTTAAGTTTGTTATTTTTAATTTTAAACACGACTTTTTTATTTATAATGTATTGTACTTGTATAAATGTGTATTAAACTTTTGTACAACCACTACTTTGTGGTAACAAAGTTATTTTCCTTTACACACCTCCCCTTTTCTTATCTTGACACTCTTGTGCCGCCTGAATTATCGTTGACTTGTACTACTGAATTTCGTGCCATCTCCTTTACTATCATATTCTCCTAATACAAAACACAATTTTCAAGATTTTCGAAAATTTTCTACATTTTCGGCCGTCTGACTTGTCGTTGAGTTGTACTACTGAATTTCGTGCCACCTCCTCCGATATCATGTTCTCCTGATACTTTCTCAATTTTCGAAAATTTTCGCCAATTTTCGGCCCTCTGACTTGACGTTGAGTTGTACTACTGAATTTTCGAAAATTGAGAAAGTATCAGGAGAACATGATATCGGAGGAGGTGGCACGAAAGTAGCACAACTCAACACACAAATTTTCACTATTTTTGCAGGGGTTTAAATAAATAGTCCGTGATGTTGGTATATAGATAGATATTTATTGCATATTAAAAGTATACAAGCTCTGTTAAATAATAAATCGCAGGAAAGAATTGTTAGTTACACGCTGTTCGACAGAAGTTTGCGTTAAATGTAAATGCCATAAGGCAGTGCTGGGGACGGTTGGGGCACCACAAATGCTTGCTTCCCCCTCCAATCCAAGCTTCCTATAGGTGTCGCTTCTCACTCGTCACAGCACCGACACACGAAGCCTGCGAACTGCTGCGACGGACGATTGACGAATCGTGTCCTTCCTTCAAAGTGACGACGGATGCTGGTGGGGGACAGTGGGCGCTGCGGTGGGGACGATCTTGTCTCAATTGAAACAAAAATGCCCATACCTGGTGGAAACAATCACATACTTAGAAATAAACTGCTTGGAAAAACAGCTAATAAGACGGTTTAACATCATTTACAAAAAGGATTACTATCGATCATCAAATACGGGCGTATTAAAAGACGTTCGATCGTGGAAATTATAGACTTTATTTTTAGAATATCCTGAATATCATAAAGCAACGTAAACATTCACAACAAATGGGAATAGGGCGTTATTTATAATAGTAATAATAATAATAATGTCGTTACGTTATCGTAATAATTAATTGTTATGAATATGTCATCACGACGTGTTTATAATTATGTATAAGTAAGATCATTTATTTCACTTCCATCGTTAGCAATTATCCCATACCTCATCGTATTCTCCTTTGCTCGCTCCTTTTTCTTTCCTCCTATCTTGTTCACCGATGATTATAATCGTTAATAATAATAACAGCGGTGATATCGGTGTGTCGATCTGTGTGTGTATGTGTTGTATGAATGTGTGTCGAATTAATTTATAAAGTAATTTCTTAAATATAAGTAAATTTAGTAATGTGTGGAAAATATTTTAGATTATGATATTTTTGTGGCACCTGCGTTTGTGTGTGTTTGTGTGCCTGATTCTCCGCTCGTCCATCTGTGTGTGTGTGTATATGTATATTTTATTTATGTAAATATGTATATAAAAAGATGAGAATGCACGGAACGTAATTCGGTATGCCATACTTACTATATGCGTATATATACATGTATAGAACCGCCTGTAAAGTCGCGATAGCCCGGCGCCATTTCCCGGGCGCCATTTTGCTTGGATCGTACGCGTCGATCGGACTGATGCTCCTCCGTCGATCGAATTTTTCCGAATCCATTTCTAACTGGACCGCGGACCTACGCAAGCTTATGACATCTTTTGAATGACGATTTACCTAAATCGTGCATATACAACAACGTCCTTCCTTTACGAAGAAACTGATCCGAATTTGCTTATAAATAAACTAGCAATGATGTGAAGGGATGTTTTGATTTCATTAATTTATTTAACTCGTCTCTGTGGACAAAAAAAAACATTTTGTTATTCTGTACTCCGTGTAAAACAATTCCGGATAAATTTGCATAAAGATTCGCAGTCTACTCGCAATAAGAAGGTCATCGACGAAGTTGAGCGACAACAAAATGGCGGACAGAGTGGTCGGAATTGTTGGAGAGTGATTGGAGGATTGCGCACCTTTATGCAATCGTTTGTCATTTATTAACAACGATTCCCAAGAGCTGGCTTTGTAAGATTTATTTTCCAACCCTCGCACGTGAAAGAAAAATGTCTGGACACTGAGGAAACAAAATGGAGTCTCGAGAGAGCCTCGGAAACAGTGTGCCTTTAGAATTTGTGATTACTAGACAGCGGATTACATGCATTTATGACAATAATGAGTAGGCGTAATTTAAAACAGTAGAAACATTAGAAGAATTTACAAACACTGTTATATAATTTTCAAACTATTAACCCTTCGCACTCTGAATTATTTTTCAATTCTTCAATTTAATTCTCTGCACTCCGTTGTCGCTGATAATGTGTGACATTTGAAATATGAAATTTTTATTTTGTTGAAGATTTATAAATTTGAACTTGTTTTATATAACGTAGCTAAGGAACAAATATTTTGTTTCATTGCAGCAACCGTATTTTTTTTTTTTTATTAAATATACAGGGTGAACATTATAAAGAGTTACAGACGAATATGTATTTCCAAAAATATTGATTATACGCAAAAAAGTTTGAAATAAAAGTTGTTCCCACCACATGAAGTCCCCCTCGGTACTGAACAACTTCCATCTGAAACATTTTTGCGTATAATCAATATTTTTGGAGATATTCGTCTGTAACGCTTTATGATGTTCACTTGTAACTAATATAGTGCTGGAGTCGTTGTTGTACTAAACTGGAATGCGAAGAGTTAACTATTACTCAAACTTTGTTGCAATTTATATTACTAGAACTTATATTTGTTTCTAACTAAAAAATAAGACTCGACAAAGGAGTGCAAAGGGTTGAACATACCAAGAAGGAAAATAAATTTCCATTCGACACCAGTTCGTTGCAATTCAGGAAGAAAATTTTTATTTCTCAAAGAAATCTGCTGTCTAGTGATTACTAGACTGCGGATTTTATGCTGACAAAAATGCGATCCGAGATGTGAACTGAAAAGACAGCATAAATTCGAGTTTATATTGTTGCACTATTACTTTCCAAGATGGCTTCCCAAGGTGTGTCGTATTAAAATACGAAATCGGTCGCGAACTTCCGCACTGTTATCCGTTGAACTTCCGTTTCTCACAATTGACATGGACAATGTTTATTCTGGGATCCGCCGTCTAGTAATTACAAACAAACCACATTACATCAGTGCTGGGCACATTTGCTTAAATCGAGACAAGACCGTCCCCACCGTGTCCCCCTCCAGTAAGCGTCGTTGCCACGGAGAGGAGAGAAGGGGACCGGTGTTCCGATAGGGGGCATCTTTTCTCGTGCGATGGATGGCCGCTGGTGGCGCTTTCAGCCTCAGTAAAGTAAGATTCTCGATAAAATGGGGTACCTTGAGCACCCCGCAGAATTTTAATAAAAATGAATGTATAACATGTGTATTTCTGTATATTTTGTAACTCGTAGGACATGTCCTGGAGTCTTTTTGTCCGGAACAGATTGTTTTAGTACATTTCTGCCAATATAACTGCCTCAGGGCTCTGCTAACTCATCATCCTAATATAGATACGTTACTGTTTTGGCCGCGCATGCGCGAGAAAAGATGGCCGATATCGGAACACTGGAGGGGACCCGTGCCCAGCACTGCTTCACATAATCCATCAAAGTTTCACATACGTTTGGAGATCGTGCGATCGACAAGCACAAGGATCCGCAGTCCAGCGATGCGGCGAAAGAACCGAACGTATAGAATAACAGTCTCGTGCAATGATTAATAACGATTCCATTTTATTCTTAGCTCAATGGGATACTTAATCGATCGATATATCACATCCGCGATCCGGTCGCGCCTCTACCGGAAGCAGCTCGAAAAAAGATCGACATACATATCCGTGGGTGGGGGGCTGCTTCCGGTCCGATCGAGGCGTACGACTATATATCCGTTCCTTGAATGCCGTATATTATCTTTCTGATAGATCGTCGCCGCGATATAGATCTCGCGGGGACAACACATCGCGCGGACAGAAATAGAAAGAGTTACAAAGAGAGATAGAGAAAAAGAGTGCGCGTCTGAAAAATGTAGATAAAACGGTAAAATCGCTCGTCGGCGTTCTCTCTTGCTCGCGTCACGGAGGGACAAAGTGTGTCTCGAACGAGTTCCTCGTTTTTTTTTTTTTGTTTTAACAATCTAAGAGATCGCTTAGCCCACCAAGGGTACGACGATCGATCGATCCTCCGTGTCTCTTCGCACGCACACGTTCCTCCACGTCGTTCGCGTTCTTCGATCCCTCCACTGTTCCCCTCCGCCATTAATCGCGTCGTTATAAAAAGACAACGAACGTTTTAAGAATCGCTCCCCCGGCTCTCCCCCGTTGATTCACATATAAAATCTAGAATACATGTTTTCTAGAGCGTCCCTTTTTTTCTCTCGTTTTGCTATTGAGTAAAATATTGCTATTGAGGAAGGTTTACTTTCTCTCTCTCTCTCTCTCTCTGTCTCGGGGCAAGCGTCGTCGCTTCTTTCACTCTCTCTCCCTCTCTCCCTCTCTCTCCCTCTCTCTCTTGCTAGCGAGCTTCTCGAATATCGCTGTCCCGTGATTTCACTCTTCTCTTTCCTTTTTCTCCTCTCTCTCTCTCTCTCTCTCTCTCTCTCTCTCTCTCTCGCTCTAGGTTTTTTTTCTCGCAAGGACGACCAAGGATCGATCGATCCCGGCGCTCGAGAGCCGGTGGACACGCACGTAAGTCTAAGAGAAAGGCTTTGGGTTTCGACCCAATCGTAAGTTTAACGATATACACGCTTCTACAGTATTATACAGCTCCTCCCCTCCTCGTCGCCGGTCCTCGCGACGCCATCGCGCGGATCAACGATCTCGCAGATCCTCCGCATCCTTCGGATAACCAGACTGCGGATCTCTACGCGTTTATAGCGTGCACGGATTTCGAAAGTACAAGAAAGCGACTGTAGATACATCAAGCTATTTTATCTCGGAAATTAAACATTTCTTCCTATGATTTTTTTTCACATTTTATGGATAAGAAAATAAATATAATACCTGATACAATATTTAAATGTTTTGAATAATGGTACAGCCATTCTGGTTGATCAATTTGTTACTCATCCTGGTTGTTATAAAATAAGACATCAAATTAAACATTTCTAACCATTCTAACTTTACCAAGACTGTGTGAATCACAATTTTCTAAAAGAAACCAGAGGTTTAGTATTTATTTAAATAACTGTGGTACGTTGACCTCGAGGTCACACTAGTTTCCGAGAAAAATGACGGTTCGAAATCGGATTAGACGAATACAAACATTTCATTAACTCGTTAATTAATTTTTTACCCAATAACTGCTCGAAATCCGCAGTCTAGTGAATTCTAAATCATTATAACGCTGATCTGTGCGCACCGGTTCAAAGGATCCAGGCTTACTCGAAGGATTCAAGTTCGCTCGAAGGATCTACGGAGCGCGATGGCGGCGTGAGGATCGTCAGGATCCGTCGTTACGAAAGCAGTACGGCTCGCGACGATCGCGTCCTTCTCCCTCCCGAGGAAGATTTTTCTGAAAGGACACGATCGCCCAGGATGATCCCGAAGAAACAGGACCTTTCCAGGAATTGATAAATGTTGACGAATCCACAGGATCCATCCTCCCCGAGGATCGGAGAAGATCCGCGGGGGATCCGAGCCGGGTCGATAACTTACCGACAATCGATCGTCACTTTTTCTCGCCTATCTAAAGAGATTTCTACGACACGATACACGTTGGGATCGAGACACCCGCGCAGATATATGTACAATGTTACGAGGCGGCTGCACGGGGACGCACGAGGGCACACGTCTTCGAAACTGACTTTTTTCCCCGCGTATTTTCGAACTTCGACGCCTCGAACACGGCTTTCCGGTTGGCAAAGCTGCGAGGCGGGAAGCCCTGCTTCGGGGATAGATCCTCAGGATCTTTACGCGATCGTGTGGATTCTCTGATCTGTGTCGGAGATCGACAGGGTTGCGACAGCCTCCAATATGTTCTCGTTCGAAGCACAGACAGGAATTTTGTTAAGAAACGATGATAATCATTTTCCAGCACGAATTAGTGACGCTTTTGTCCCAGTATTGATAGTACAGATTTTCTAATTGATTGAATAGGTATCCCTGTGCCTCCGCAATTTTTAATTTACGATTAAGGTAAAGGCACCAGCAATTGACCTCGTATCAGTAGTTGACCATTTTTCAAGGAAACGTGAAAATTAGTAGTTTCTCATATTAATTAAGAACAAGCAAATCACGAGACATTTACCTACTCTGTTCCTAAATTAGACTTCATATGGTGTTAACCCTTTGCACACGAAAACTAAACTTTTCTTCTTTTCTAATTGTAGATAAGAATGGCGACTATATAATTGATTAATAAAGCTGAATTTTCGAAAATGTCAACTTCGTTATACAATGTAAAATGTTCAAACAGCCTTTCCACCTTAATAAAGGATAAAAGACATTTGTTGCTATTATTCACGCAGAGATTTGTGCTGGTCAATTATTGGCGCTTTTACCTCACTGAGATTCTAAGATTCCATTAGAGTCGTTCAACAAATTGACTTCTTCCGGCGTGTGTATTCTAAAAATTTCGACAGATCCGTTCCCGTTACTTGTCTGAAATATGTAAAATGGTGACTTTTAGTGCTCGGTAAACCTACTGTTGGTAAAATGAAGGAAAATAGCATCACGCGTAAAGATCCCCTCGGCGCAACGACAGGCTCCACTGCGTTCCTTGGCTTGCGATTGAAGATAAAACCCGAACGAGCCCGAACCGAATGATCTGGGTGCAATGGCGTCCCGAGAATGGAATTCCGTGGCCCTCGTGGCAGCGTGCAGCTAAAACGGTGTAATACCATCATCACAATGACAGTGAACAGCGGTAACAGGTAATATACAGCTTGTATATTAGCTTTACCGAAGACTCTCATACGCACACGTTCTCTCACTTCACGTGCTCACTCCGCCGCGATCGTGTTCTGCAGGGATGGGTAAAATACTGTTCTCGATAGCCGTGACGGGTCCATCGCATCCTCAGTTGTACGACCGTCTTCGTAAAAATCGTTTCCCGACGTCGAACGATCTCTCTCGATACCGCAGTTTCCTCGGGTACACGAAAATTATCCGTTCCGGAGGACACCGTTGAAGAATTCGCTTCTACTCGGAAGGAAAACTCTGAAGTACACAATATTAAAATATTAACCCTTCGCAGTCGCAGCTATTTCAACTTGAAAATTAAACATCTCTTTTTTCCGACCTGGAGTAATTCCATTCTATACGATTTTCTAAATTTAACGGATATGAAATGTTTGATATAATACTTGTAATTGATTAGATAATGTAAACAATATTTTAAATAATGGTACAGTAAGTTTAAGCCTCAGAGTCACCACTCGAGTGCTAAGGGTTAACCCTTCGCAGTCAGAGACATTTTAATTTGAAAATTAAACATCTCTTCCGACCTAGAACAATTCCACATTGTATACCATTTTTTAAATTTGCTGGATATGAAATATTTGATATTATACCTCGTACAATACTTAAATATTTAGTAATTGATTAGATACCAACATATTGTTACATTTTTAGTGGCGCCTCAGAGTCACCACTCGAGTACTAAGGGTTGACCCTTCGCAGTCAGAGCTATTTTAAGCTACATTAGCAATTGATTAAATATGAACATATTTAATAATGTAAACAATATTGTGGATATTTTTAATGGTGACTCTGAGTCACCCCTCGACTGCTAAGGGTTAAGGGGAACTCGTTTAACGTCTTTCTTTAGACAATGATATTCTCTCTCCGAAGGAAACTGATTTGTCTAGCGAAACGACGGGAACATTGTGTCAGGTCAGTGCGAATGTTCGTGCCCGATTCCTTGATTTGATTGAAGCACGTGTAGCCTTATAAAAATGACAAAATTTAAAATATTTCAACCTTGCGCGGTTCTTTTTGTAATACGTGCCCATAATTATAAAAGTAATCGAAGTGAAAATAGAAAAAACACGAGTTTATCAATTATTTCACATCGCAAATTAATTCGATGTAATTTTTACGATATTACCAAAAATGACCCGTTAGATAATGCTTGTTATTTCAACATTCTACAGAATTCATTTTATCCTTTTCTTTTAAATATCTCGAAACAAGAAACACATCACTTAGACCCCTTTCATAATTATGGGCACATACGTGCTTTAACAAAGATATACTTATTAAATCATTTCTTATGAAAGCATCATTATAATTTCAATAATTGCAAGATAAAAAATCTAGATCGTCGTGGTAGGTTTCGTGTTAGGTTAGGTTTAAGGAGTCTGATACATTTAATGTAAATATAAAAAGAATGGCTAAAAATTTGGATGGATTAATTCTAGCTATTTTGATAAAATGATGTGAAATAATTTGAGTGCTCCGTAAACCTAGTGTTACAGGAAGACCGGGCAGGAGTTCGTACGCTGACCTAACGTTTAGGATGAACGTTTTAAATGCAACACCCTCCAGCCGACCAGTCGAGGGTCGAAACGAGAATATACACGCGATTTGTTTGTTCGATAAATATTTTATTCGATAAAATTGAACGGTTCGTTCGACGATGATCGTGAGGGTTTCTCGTTCAACTGTGGATGATTGGCCGTGTATTTGTATAGCGTTTGTTCGGTGATGATGATTCGCATACGATTTTACCCAGCCCCGGATTCCCTGTTCCGCACCCTACAATCAGTGTTAAACGGCGCCGGTGTAACGTCGTCGCTGAACGGCAACGAGAAGAATGATTATTTAATTAGTGGTAATCAGAATTACGGACACGAATCGGCGTGACAATCGATAATTAAAAAGGTAAGTAAGAATAAACCGGTGGTATCCACACGTACGACCGTGATATTTAATCGATAAGAATAATAATCGTTAATTAACGCTATATCATCACGCACGTGCGTGTACACGTGTGTGGCACGAACACCACCGTACGCAACACACACACTCAACTTTTTTTTTTCTCTCTCGTTTCGCTTTTTTTTTTATTTTTTCGCGTGTACGGACACGTGTACACGCGCATACACACAATATATTTATATTATTTATAATATGTTATTATTTATAGATGTATATCATGTATTTCATTATTATTTAACACATTCTTTTGTACAAGTAAATCAATTAAGAATAAGTACAACTTGGTAGCAAAGAGAGATAGAATTATTATTTCACTGTATATCCTTTTTTTTTTGTTTGTTTCTTTATCATAGTGAGAAGAGAGAGAGATATATATATATATAATAATTTGTTTTTTTTTCCTTCCTCCTGTATACATATATATATACATATATGCGTATGTGTATATATATATGTATTTCTTATTTAATTCATTTTTTCTCCTTTTTTATAATAATATTCTTTTTCTCAATTATCTTTATTATGTTTCAGACCGTAATTCTTTTACACTGCCGCCGGAACGCGATTTGGCCGCCGGAAGTGGCCCTCGATCCACTCCACCCTCCCTTCCATCCCCCCCTCTGACCGTCGTTTCTCCTTTTTGTTGTTCATTTGCTGCTATATCACGTCTCGCTATGATTCCCCGGCGACACACGCTGTTTCGTTCGCTGGAACCAGCTGACGAAACTGCTTCTCTAACAATTACTATATATTTAGACGAACAAAACGGAAACGACATTTCTAGTTATCAGTCTACGGATTTAATGTATTTATGACAAAATTAAGAGTGTGAAATATAAAATAGTGGCAAGATTAAAAGGATTTAAAAAATATTTTCAATCCATTACAAATATGATTTCCATTTCTTGCAATTGATGGAGAAAACTTTTGCATATAGATCCGCGGTTGAGTTTTAATTATTATTATAACAAATAATTTTCTAGTTATATAAATCTAGATGAATATTTAGGATTAATCTGTAGCTCCGAGTTTCGTCAAACTGGAACGCGCCATTCGAAACAAGGTGCGCGACCACCTCGGTCCCGAACCGCTTCCGCCGCCTCCACTTCCGCTCTCGATTAGCCTTTTCAAATCGAAATTGGCTAGAGAAAAACAGCAAAACCGACTCAATAAGTTGCTCAAAATGATTTCCTCGGGGATGGTGCTACAGGGTGTTACAGGGTCCCGGTTCCGGTGAGAAATCAGCGCGCCGGAAACCGCGGGAGATTGAAAAACGAAACGGAGAACAGTCCGATTGGTGCTTAAAAATCAGCGGGGAAAAACAAACGCGACCGTGAAGTCTCGAGTGAGTTCGGGATTGGAGAAGGGCCACGGGGCGGCCATCTTGAGAGCGCAGACCGGAAGTCCTCGAGTTCCCGGTGGAACGAGAATCTCTCAAACAATCGAAAACCCTGTTCGCCTGACAATACGTGAACGTAAAAGAAAAAGGGACTGTAGTTTGGCACTGATATTCGAGAAACGTCGGGACCGAGTGGTGTCGCTGCTGATCCCCTAAGCTCGAAGCCTCATTTAACCCTTCGAGGACGATTATCTAGTTTCTAAAGTACAAGACACGCGATATAATTAAACAACTAGACCGCGGATTTTATGCATTCATAATTATTAAACAGATTTCTCTGCTGAAGTATATACTTCAATAAAAATGGCACAGTATCGCAATAAATCATCTTGTCATTTTTACGAGACAATATGCGCTTTTAATACTTGCTAGGTTTAGTGTTAAAAATGCTAATCTATAATTTTCAGTGACGAAGATTTTAAACGAAGTCTAACAAATTGATAGAAATAAATACAACAAAGAGCTCTGTGACAATTTGCGCATAAAGATCCGCAGCGTATAAATAATACAAGACCATCAACGCTTCGTTGGCCCAGTATTAATAATACCTCGAGACAAACATTTTTGATATTTCAGAAGATCCTCGAAGAGTCAATCTCGCGGTTTCTCGAGACGCTACGATTTAGCTGAAATTTTTCTTTTTAAAAAGAGCGGTGGGGGGCTCTGTATTTTGTTTTTCGAGGAGAAACTTCCGGCGCCAAGCGCGAGCAGGCGGTGCGCGGCCGTGGCCCAGACTTATGTCGGATAGTAGCAAGAACACACATTAAAATCATAGAAGATCAAACGTTACTAGACGTGTTATGCAAGTGGCTGTCCGTGGCGCCGATCTCTGGGTCCCTCGGGACCCGACGTTTTTGGACTCGGACAAAATATTCGTTCGCTGTCCCCGAGACACGCCCGCGAACACGTTCGTCAAATTGTTTCTCGTGTCTCTGTTTTCGCGCGCGGCTTTCGCTTCCCGTCGCTCTCTTTTCCCTTATACACGGCTGTGCTCTACGGTTTTATAATTTAATCATTATATACGCTCCCTTCACACGCGAGGACGCGGATTACAATTGTTTTGGTCGATCCTTTTTTGTCTTTTTTCGTTTCTTCGCTCCTCCCGGAAGCGCAAATCGGCTCCCCTCGCGAGCAATTCGACTCGACGCGACTGTGTCTTGTCATGGTGGTAGCGCGTTTCGCCATTTGTTTCCGGTTTCCGTCTGTCTGTCTGTCACTCGACCAACCGCGACTCCCTGTGTGAGTGTTTATGTTCATCTCTGTGTATACGAAGATCGAAATTCGATAGAAATCGGTTCTCGATGCTGCGATCGAGAGGCCCGCCGAAGCCTCCGCGAGATTCCCTGTGTCTGCCCCGTCGAGCGCGCCCATTTTGCTTTTCTCTTTCACCGTTTGTCTTCTTTCTCTTCTCTTTTTTACGATCTCGATCGTCCCTCTCCGTTTTCGATTTTTGCTTTCCTTCATAGTCTCGTGTGTGTGTGTGTCTGAATGTTTCTGTGTGTTTTACACGATCTTTTTTCGTTCGATGGGGTGGTTTTTGTTTTTTGAAACGCGAGAGATGTCGGTTTCCCGGGTTTGGTCGAGGGTCGAAACTTGACGGGGAATCGATTGATAATTTTTTTTCGCTCTCGCGAACGGAGAGAGCGGTGATGGCAATTAGAACACCGAGGGTGACGATCGCCGGGTCACTTGGCCCTTGGAAAAACGCTACGGGAAACCCTTTGGTCCTATGCATCGACTGCGGATTGTAAATATTTATGACAAAAATCGCGATTTACGATAGCGAACCAGTTAAGAGAATTTAGAAACGTCGATGTCTTTCACTCGTTAAGGGTCCTGTCCATTACAAATCATGTACAACATTTTTGTTTTGCATATAGATACGCAGTCATGTTTTTTCAAACTATTAAATTCATCGAAGAAGGAAATCGATTTTAACCTTGTCCAGTTTGTTGCGCTTGAGGTAGATGATTTTTATTCCGCATAAAGATCCGCAATGTAATTTTACGATAAGACTGAGCAGATGCAAATTAAAATAGTGATGAAATTTAGATGAAATTTGGAAAAGAATGAAAATTCTCGTACTGAAAGTCATTTTTGTTTTGCATAAGGATCCGCAGTCTAAGGACTCGAGAAAAAAGGCGGAAAGTCCTGAGCATCGCATGGATGCAGGAAGTATGATTCGGATGTACCCGATAAGAAAATAATAAAATTGGGTTTCCAAGAGCGATTTCCCAGGACACGCAGTGACCGACTGAATGAAAGGTCGCGAAACGAACGCGGAAGAGGAGACAAAGCAAAGAGGAAAGAAAGACCCGAAAAGAACACGAAGAAACGAGACTTCGAGACATATCGATCAGTCGTGTGTGTGTGTATGTGTGAGAAACGCACGCAGCCTCGGTGTTCGCGGAAAGGACTCGCTCGACGTGCAAAATAATTGCGAGCGTGTGCACGCGCGGCGGTGATCACCGTAACCGTATCGTATCGATAATACAAATAATAATAATAGTAACAATAATAATAACGGTAATCGATAATAATAATAATATTAATAGCGACAATAATAATAATAATAGTAATAATCAATTAATAATATATTTATCGTATATGCGGTATATTAAATAAATTCTCCGATATAACTTACGGCTTAACCCTAAACGCTTAGCTCGACTTAAGATTTAAGTAAACCCCACCCTGTCGCGGGGATGCCGTTCGCACCACCCAGGGGCGGACTCCTTAAGAACCTAGTAAATCCTAAAACCGGAAGCTCCGCCGTACCGACAGGCCAGCTGCCTTCTCTTTTTTCTCTTTTCAATGGTTTCTTTATTTTTCTTGTTGTCGTATCTTTGTTTCCCTTATCATCTCCCGTCTGAATAACTCCGTTCGAAATTTACTCTCGTCGAAACCTGTCGCGTATGTCTCTCTCTGTGTGTAAGTGTATGTACTGTATGTATATGTATCCATATTATATCGTGGTAAGAATCGCGCGCGTCGAAGATCGAAAAAAGAAAATCCGTTTCGCATATAATCTTCGTTCGTAATAACTTACTTCGGCGGAGAGAACCGTTATTCTCGCCCCGTTCTCGATCGTTCGCCTCGCGAGGGTGTCCTGATGTATCATAGAACCCCCGAACCTTCTTTGTCGAATACACGCTGGTACATATAATAGGGTTTCTCCGAGCGTGAGGATCGAGGAGAATCCTGGTGTGCGAAATCCCTCGTATGATTTCTCTTTTTACTCTCGAATCAACCCTCTCAATGGTCCCCCGGAATTCCCATCGATCCAATAATCTCTCTCTCTTTCTCTCTCTCTTTCTCTCTCTCTCTCACACACACACGCATACTCTTTTACATTTTACTCTGAGCTTTCTTCTCGAAGGGAAGAAGGTCGGAGGCCCTATCTCGCGATTACAGAGAGCAGAAGATCGCCGGACAGATCGAGATCGAAGTCGTCCTCGTCCTCGTCGCTGGACAGCAACAGGACGAACGGGATCAATGATGATCGCGATTCCTCCTCCCGCGGGGCGAACAACGAGACGCCGCGTTTTGGATGCGTTTTTGACGATACGACGCGGTCGAAACGCAAGCGGAACGGAGCCAGACCAGGGCCGAACCGCCTCAATCGTCGCCCCTGGCGATGATCCTCGAGGAACCTTGACAAACGGGGACAGGAGCCTCGGCTCCTGACGCTTCTGCGCCGACGGCCAAAGTTGTTCGAGCGGATCCCTCGTCGCGCAGCCTCATCCTCATCTTCCTTATCATCATCGTCATCAGCATCATCCTTCTTCTTCGAATCATCTTTCTTCTTCTTCTTCTTCTTCTCTCGGGCCTCGTACTTGCGAGGAGGATCCTTCTCGGATCCGCGGCGACACCCTCTTGCCTCGACGAACAGTGCACTAGCGATAACAACCGGGGGGGAGAGACGAGCAATGGTTTGGATCTTTCGATGGTGGCGACGACAGCGCTGGGACCTTACGACCCATCCTTGCCACCTGAAACAACACTCCGGTCGGAACACGATCGATTTCTTTCATGAAACATTGGACGAAACACTCTGTCGACCGAGTCCCATGCGTGCCCGGCATGCTCTGTGGATTCGACTGCGTCGACTGTCACTGGGCCCCTGGAGAACGCCACGGGGTGGGGAGTGTTCGGAGTGCGACAGTAAATTAGTCGGTGTGTAGGGTGGATATGGTACTGCTACTGCATCAAAGCGTTTTTTGAAATGTGCCTCTGATTTATATTTTTAGGGGATGCTGGAGTCCCTGCCATTATGACCCCATGTGAAAATTGGTGATTAAGTAGAACGAATCTGTTACTGCAACATCCTCGAAGCATTTTCAACCCCTTGCCGTAACATTTCCTATACAGTTACAGTGATTGAAATATCTTTATCCCCAAAAATAACGTAGAAAAGAAAAGAAAATTTACGTGTTTTGTATGGCTTCACTATGTTTAAATTTTATTTCATCTTAGAAGGAAGGCGTAACATTCGTATCTGTTAGATTTTGTTTGAAATCTTCGTCACGAGCCTGACTCAATGAAATACGGCAAGGGGTTAAAAATCTGTAACAGCCCCAAAGCGTTTTCTAAAATATGCCTCCAATATTCCCAACTGAAAATCGACATGTAGACAGAGCAAACGTAGAGCTGCAACATCCTCGATGCGGTTAACAATCTACCTCCGTTTACGAGCAATTTAAGATTGCACTTTTTAAGGCTTAGGTTTTATTAATTTTAGACCGAAGGTTCTGAGAGTGCAGCGTCCATTGTGAGGCGATCCCCAATCCCCTGTGGCGTTCTTCTTAATCCCCAGCAGACAATATATCTCGAGGACACTGATTTGTGATATACACGAGGGGGTAAAATTGTGGTACTTGGTAACCGTCTTTTAATCCTTCCGCTGCCGCGATATCACGGCCTCATATATCAATCGGTTATTAACTTGGCTTTCAGAGAATGAGAAGTTGCGCTGCGAGACCTTTCGAGAAACTGGGGTTCGAACGGGCCCAGGCGTCGTCGTTCGACAGTTAATAGCTGTCGTCTACCCACCCCCAAAAGCGTACCCGGTGACCCGAGGCCTGACAATAAACGGCCGCAACTACTTTGCCTCTAATTCTATCGAGTCGCGGACAGTTACCGTGATGACAATATCGAAACTTCGATGAACGTTTCCGAAGTTTCGCAGACGTGCCATAGTTTATGAGGCCGGCGTACGCTAGACCATGCGAATTAACACGGCGCGATATTGTTCGTGCGGGAAATCTCCGAAAATTAACGAATCCTCGAAGCAGCGAAAGGTTCCAGAGACTGTCCATTCACACACACGATTACCTTCAAACGATGAACAATTATATCAACAATTAAGTGGCTAGAACCCCGGCCCGAGCTTCCAGAAAACATCACTGTTTCGGGTACTATCAACTCTAGGAATACCGAGGGCACTGATATATCAGTTCCGTGATCGATCAACTATACCGAAGCGTTTGAAGCATGGACGGGGTTCTAGCGTTAACAAGGTACGCATCCACGGTCGACAAAGTGTTACACCGAGGCGTGCAGGACGACACGCGAAGCCGTGAGTCCACGTGTTCCGTGTTAAATTGATGAGAGGGTTTAGCCTGCGTGATAGACAAAGTCAGTCCGTGAGTGCGGCTCGTGCATGTTAATCGGTGATATGCACTGGCTGAATAGTGAGTTTTCGATACACGATCACTCGTGGAAACTGTTCCCGTCACCGAATCACATTACCAATCTCATCGACTCGACTCGAACAGAAAGCGACACACATGTCGTTCAACTTCATCTCCAGAGAAAATACACGCGTTCATTTTCTGGGAGTATGTACGCCCCTGGCGAAGCACATTCGATCCGAGAAATAATTGTTAGTCCCTCGAGCATTGGGAAACATGGATGATTATGTAGAAAATATTAACCCTCGAGTGGAACTGTAGAATGTACTTCAAAAACCCAGTGTTACAATTATATAGAAACAAAGTAATTAGAAGCTTAGTAAAATTTCGTTTAAATCCACAAAAATAGTTACATTATTAAACAGTTAGATTAAATATTGAATAGTCATATTATTAATAGTTACACATTGAATTTGAGTGGGGTTGCATTGGCTTCAATAGTCCACTTAAGGGTTACTTTTGTTAATAGTTAAGAATAGACCGTAGACAGTGATCTAGCTAAAGTTCATAGAAGATGCGGAAATAGATAGCTACCTTATTATAAGAGCGTTGAATGTATATCTACTAAAAATTGAGGGGGTTTGCTGAACTCAATAGCTACCAATTTAGAAAAGATTTGAGTGTAGCTACTATTAAAGATTGATGGGGACTGCTGAACTCAGTAGCTACCGATTTAGAAAAGGGTTACGTGTACCTACTAAAAATTGATGGGAGTTGTTGAACTCAATAGCCATCGATTTACAAAAGGGTTGAGTGCACTTACTAAAAATTGATGGCGATTGCTACTACAATAAAAATTGATGGGGGCTATTCAACTCAATAACTAGCGTGTTATAAAAGGGTTCAGTGCATCTACTAAAAATTGATAGGAGCTGTGGAACTCAATAGCCACCGATTTACAAAAGGGTTGAGTAGGTTAGCACCTACTAAAAATTGGTGGCGATTGCTGAACTCAATAGCTATCGATTTAGAAAAGGGTTGTATGTACTAACTTCCACAAAAATTGATATTCAACCCAATAACTAGCGCGTTATAAAAGGGTTCAGTGTATCTACTAAAACTTGATGGTGGTTGCTGAACTCAATAGCTACCATATTATAAGAAGGATGACCTGGCTGACTACATCTACTAAAAATTTATAGAGGCTGCTGAACTGAATAGCTACCTTGTTATAGAAGGATTGAGTGTACCCACTATAAATCGAGGGAACCAACTGTACTCAATAGCTACCCTGTTATCAGAGGGTTCAGTGTGCCCACTGAAACTGATGGTGGTTGCTAAACTCAATAGTTACCATATTATAAGAAGGATGACTATATCTACCGAAAATTGATGATGGTTGCTGAACTGAATAGCTACCATATTTTAAGAAGGATGACCTGGATGACTACATCTACTAAAAATTTATAGAGGCTGCTGAACTGAATAGCTACCTTGTTATAGAAGGATTGAGTGTACCCACTATAAATTGAGGGAACCAACTGTACTCAATAGCTACCCTGTTATCAGAGGGTTCAGTGTGCCCACTGAAACTGATGGTGGTTGCTAAACTCAATAGTTACCATATTATAAGAAGGATGACTATATCTACCGAAAATTGATGATGGTTGCTGAACTGAATAGCTACCATATTTTAAGAAGGATGACCTGGATGACTAAATCTACTAAAAATGTATAGAGGCTGCTGAACTGAATAGCTACCTTGTTATAAAAGGATTGAGTGTACCCACTATAAATCGAGGGAACCAAATGTACTCAATAGCTACCCTGTTATCAGAGGGTTCAGTGTGCACACTAAAACTGATGGTGGTTGCTGAATTCTATAGCTACCGTGTTACAAGGATATGTCAACTGTTCCAACGTGAATGTACCTACTAAAATTGATGGAGGCTGATTCGGTAGCTACCTTGCTGTCCGAATAGTTCTTTGAATCTAATCTGCGATTTCGGTCGAATATTCTGTGCCAGGGGCGGCGTTAGAGGTATGAATAGAAAGATAGAGAGATAGAGATAGAGCTGGAGGCAGAGAGAAAGATCGAGGGGGTTAGAGTGACATCTCCCTCGGTCAGGATCGTCCACGTGGGCGTGATGTGTACCTTGATTGGACGAGTGTGAGGCTCACGATTGCGGTTGCGGTGTGTTGTGGTCCCGCTTGTCTCCCGCAGGAGCCGACGGCTTTATCACGGGCTTCTCCTCGTTTACCGGCGTGGGTGGAGCGTCCTTTCTTGGCGGCATCCTCTCGTTTATGGCGTCGAGACCCTTCGCCTCGGCGAACGAGGTGATTTTGTGGTTCGGCGAGAACCCTTGGAGAGCTGGAAACAACGGCACCGGTCACTACCGTTCACACCCCCGACACCGTTCAATCAAAATACCACCGAAACCTTTCCATTATCGCGCGCAAAATCGATTCGACCGGTCGACGAACTCGAGAACCCACGCACGCAGTTTATTCTCACACTTATACACGCTCGCGTTCGCAATGACATTTTTAGGATCGATTCGTTAACCACATTAAAAATAACTATAGATTATTACAGACACTTATGTGTTCATGAAATAAATAGAATATTTATAATTATTAGAATAAGATAGATTCTGATAAAATAGTGATATTACTTGACACTTGACACACGAGGCTCACTCTACGAAGGTTGAAGACTCACTGAATCGCTTTCGGAAAATATGGGGCATAAAGTGGGGGTATGGAAGTCCCATCGGGGGTATTGTAATTAGGGTGACGCGTGGTTTATGGCACCGCCAATAAACTCGAAGCGCAGGTATACCAAGGTCACCGTTTACGGCTTGATTAATTTCACACACAGTTATTTCCACGTTGGAAAACTAATAACTATAAAATTAATGTTTCCAATTGGGGTGCCCAAATTCGGTGGTACTTCGACACGTCATTGTTACCGCAGTTCTATTTATTCCAGAGATTTCCAGGGGTTTTTTACCGTTTTTTAGGGACGTCTTGCCACCAGATAATGCGCCAAGAGGCAAAGCTCCAGTCGGTGTCAAACCCTTCAGCTGTAATACGCTCTCGCTTTCCTCCCTAAAACAAAAGAATGATATTAGCATAACGGTGTTAACATGGGGTTAATTAGCCTGTAATTCCGTTAAATTCTCTCCACGTTTCCCTCAATATTAAAAATTCCTCATATTTAATCAAAGTAATACTGAATTTTAAGGGTTGGAATTTCACGTTTGACACAGTTTATCCTGTGTAACAATTATTTAAAACTTCCTAAACATTCTTTTTGAAATATTCTACGTTGTAGGGTAGCTACGTCTAGGGCTACGTCTAGGGAAGCGGACAACAAAATATCCTTACCTCAAGACAGAGAAAACACGCGCCATCTTGCCGATGGCCCTGATCTTGTTTCTGATTACCTCCTTGCGTAAATTGGCTGCTGCACCTAGAAAACCGAGAGCCACCGGTTAGATCGATCGGTTCCAGAATCGACCACGCGTATATCGCTCTAGTGATCGACGAAATCGCGAAGGCGTCTCTCCTCGGTTATATCTCCGATCTACGAGGATCAAGCTCTAAGCTGCTTTGGCCCCGCCATCGAATACACGCAAACACATATTCTCTCGGTCGTACACGACGGGAATCTCGCGAGGAACGAGAGTTTTCGCAGCAGATATTCCCAGGGGATTCACAGGCGTACAACTACATACAGGATGCGTGGGTGTGCGGCTAGCCTTCGCGAGATCGGGATCACCGATTCGCCCGGCGATCCACAACACGGTAGATCGCCCGGTTAATCGATCTTCGCCGAGAAGAACTACGTTATTCATACTACAGCTTTTTATTCACGGTGAATGTTGTTTTCTTTTTGTTAAGAAAATAATTTACCAAGAGACAAAACAAAAATAAAAAACGCAAAATAATATTGTTTCAGATAGAGATAGATATACCGGGTATTTCACCTAACTTGACCACCTTAAAAATATCTTCGATGTTTTTGAATTGAATGAACAACAAAGATACTTAAGGTGGTCAAGTTAGGTGAAGAATACCCTGTATAGAAACAAAAAAAAAAAAAAAAAAATAACGGAGAACACGTTACTCGTCAATCTCGAGTCGCACGGCAAACAACAACGGCAAACTAAACAGCCAGGAGTGGGCGCACGCGACGAGCGTGTGCTTATTAGACTCGGCGTACTTGCGATTACACGTGTCCGCCATTTCGGCGTGATCAGACTCTCGGAGGTTCTGACGCGTTATCTACCGGCGGCGGTTCATTCTTTTCACATTTCTTTAAACTTCAAATCAAGTTGTTTTACGCGAGAGATTTTCCTCGGGAGTACAGTTCGACGCGTCGATCGCTTAGGTTCACTTTGGTTAGGCGACACAAGTAAAATTCGATCGGGGTCGAAGGAGCTAATGGGTTCGACGTGTTAGCGATTTAGTTTCGTCTTCGTTAAACAAGTTACTACTCCGTGGGGAATTTGTTCGAGGATCGACGCGTCGAACGTTCCCGAGTAGACTGCGGATGTTTGTGCAATTTTCAATTTTTGGGATCATGTATTTTCAGGTGAAATAAAACCCGGCTTTTCTATTCAACCAATCAACTATAATTAGCAAAATATTCTCCTTGATCTTGTTCGATGATCTTTCGCCATCTTGCTAGCAGCTCAATAGTTCCGCGCTCGTAGAACTTCAAAATTTTCGAAATTACTTTCTTGCCAACCCAATGGATCTGAGATAAATAAAAATCCTACTAAATTCTGTGGAATTTCATTGTCCAGCATTTTTTTAAGTCACAAATCCATAAAGATCCGCAGTCTATTCCCGATCCTTCCGCAATAAGAGTCCGCCATTACAAACCGAGTCCCGCCGGTAGACGAAGCGTCGGAATGTATTTTTCGCATACTTTCGCGCCACCGTGTACACGTGCATCGACTATGTACACAGATATACATATATACAGAGGCAGACAGAGCGAAAGAGAGAGAGAGAGAGAGAGAGAGAGAGAAAGACAGAGAGTGAGAGAGCTGGATACAGAGAGATACAGAGACATCGTGTGCGTGTGTATGTGCACGAGGATAATAGGCACAAGCTCATTGCATACGGATGCACGCGCGTGTAAGCCGCGTGTGTGCGTGATCGTGCGCGAATATACACGTACACGTACGCACGGCGACACACTGGCGCGCCGTTCTCGCGTGTGCGCGCGAGTCTCGCAGTTCTATTATATCGCATATATGCAAAAAACACGGGATGCAAGAGAGAAAAAAATAGGTCGCATGCACATGCAGGCTGAGCGCGAGAAACGTACGCACCGTCGGTCACTGCGGCGCTTTAAACCGTTGCGCTCGCCGTTGGTTAATTTTTCACCGCTACTTGCCTACTTTCTCGTTCGCATTTTTACCGGTTCTTTCTTTTTTCTTTTTTTTTTTTACCCCGGTTTCTCTTTGCGTTCGGTACCGAGAAATTCCTCGGGAGGCCGTTCGAAGAGGCTTTTGTTCCCCCGTGAGCTCCCCGTGTTCCGTTCGTTTAACCCCTATCCGAGGGCATCACCGATTTTCCGTTACGGAGCGGACACGGGCAACGCCGGAGCGCTCGGGCCACGCCCACTCCGCTCGCTCCGCCCCCCGGGCAGCGAAACGAACGGCTCTCGCGCTGAACAGCGATTGCCCGTGTCTGGGATAGCGAATTTTCCGGTGAGGCGTTGCACAGTGGTTCTCCAGTCGTTTCTGGGACGTTCTCCGAGTCCCTAACATATTCTAAAAGTCCCTGGAATGAGCTGGAAGTCTCTAGACTGTTTCCCAAGTCCCTAAAATGTCCTCTAAATCCCTGGGATGTATCAAAAACGTCCCTACAATGAACAGAATGTCTCTGGAATGTTCTCCAAGTCCCTAGTATGTCCTCTACATCTCTAGAGTAATCTCTAAATCCCTAGAATGACCTGAAAGTCTCTAGGACGTTATCCAAACCCCTATGACCTTTCCCACGAAGAAAACTACCAATGATTCCGTCTCGACAATTTGAGCTAATCGCGTCGCGCTCTTTTAGCACTCCAATTACATAGGCGTCGAAAAAGCAAATTCAGCGGAAAAATCAGAAGAGAAGCGAACGAGCTTTGGTGAACCGGCGCAAACTCCGCGCCATTTTTCCCGACGCGACAAATTAGCCGTGAAATAACGACGACTCGGGGGAAATAAAATTCACGCGACGCACACACATACACGAGCAGCACAGGATAAACGGAAGGAATAACCTGTTGGGAACGGGTCGCAATATCGCGACCTAAAAAGCAGCACTCCCGACCGCCGTTTCTTTCTCGTTTAGCGTTCTAATTACGCCCGTATACAGTAATTATAATCGCGAGGCGCGCTCGGCCACCATTAAACCTAATCCGCGATGTTAATCGCGCAACTTCCAGATGAGAACGTCCGCGGGGAGCCTGTAATTGCCCTATGAATCCTCGGAATGAAGAAGAAAAGAAACGCGAGAACCACTGTCGCCGGAATAAATGTTTATTTAACAACGTCCGGGCGATACGGGTTGAAACTCGAATTCAGCGATTCAGGGGAGGTTCCGATTGTTATAGGGGATGGAAAATAGAAACCGTTCGACCATCGGACAGCCTTCTAGAGCTATTCGCCGCAGCGGGCCCTTTTTTAACGTTCCTGAGCGCGAAGATCCACGGGGAAAAATCGTAAACGTCGAGTTCTCAAAATCGGAACACTCGAAGTTTCCCGACCGACACAGTATTTATTTATTTCGATGAAGAAATTGTAAATCGAAGTGTGGATTTCTTTTTACCCGTGGCGTCTTCGGTCAAGGACTGCAAAAGCGTCTCACAGCGTTTCTTTGCAAATTTTCGTTCAAGGGATTTCTCTCGCGCAGGGGTGTCACGACACGGATTAGTCACGAGTACTACGAAGGTCCAGCTGGGTTTTCTACGGGCACACGAGTCGACGTACGTGAAAGTATCGTCCCGGTGTCCTCGTGTTTCCGCTTGCCTAAAGGTTCGCGAGCTAAGTCTCCGGTTGTCGGGGGTGGTGGCGAGGTCGCTACAGCAAATTGGGCAATTCGTCACTCGGGGTTAGGACATCCCAGGGACGCGTAACAACCACCGGCTAGTCGTGTAACTTTCCTCGGACCGCAGCTCTTGCAGGGATTACGAAATCCCGTTTCGCCGGAAACCGCAAGGAATGGAATGCTCTACGATTTTTCTGCAAGATTTATTATTTTTCTGCAGGATTTATTATTTTTCTGCAAGATTTATTATTTTTCTGCAAACCTTACAATCTTTACTAGACTACAATTTTTCTGGAAGCCCTATAATTTTTATTTAAAGGCTCTACAACTTTTCTGTAAGCCCTATAATTTTTATTTAAAGGCTCTACAATTTTTCTACGAGCCCTGTAATGTTTTGGAAAGCCACATCACTTGTCTACAAGCCTTATATTGTTTCTGGAAGCCCCACAATATTTCGGTTAGCTCTATAATGTTTCTGGAAGCCCCACAATTTTTAATTCAGGCTACCGCAATGTTCTCAATGACAGTTCGCAAACAATTACAGTGAATTAAATACGAATTTTGCAAGAGCTGCGTTCCTACAGAGGGATCGGTGATTGCAACAACGTCCCATTGTCAATGATCAAGAAAAGTTTAAAGGTCACGGAATCGATACGCGAGAACTGAGTGTGTAAAATCTAAAATCGGCAAAACTTTCCATCGGTTTCGAGTCGAATGGATTTTCACCGTACGCGTTCGTTCGTCGATCGTATATCTTTTGGATCCTTTAGATCCTGCGGTTCTCGCGGGAAGGACGAGATGCGGCACATACAACGACGTACGTCACTACTAGTTTGTACAACAGATCAAGCCTTTTTGCTCTCTAGACATTTACGTGTCAGCGCATGGTAACGCACCCAGCTTGTCGCAATGACACGGTACAATGATCGAGAATCAACCCGCTAATCTTCCATCAGGATCATCGTGTCTGTCGCGATAAATCATTCATCAGCCTCGAACAATTTCGGAAATCCTTCAAACGATTCAATGAAACGTACTGAAAGTTCATTGCTGTTTCATAGATGTATAAATGATGGACTTAGTTGTCTACATTTTTAATAAAAATATTGTGTTGTTGTACTTGCATTTTTTAATAGTGAATTTTATGATACCGTGTTCAGAAATATTCGAGGCCAAACAGCGAGATCGAAGATCATATACATTACGGGACTCTAAAATTCCAGTTTGATCTATGGATCTTTCGGAGTCATTGCGACAGCCATCTACCGAGCTAACATTTATCATAAAGTGTTCGAGCTCGAGAAACGGAGATCCATCGCGCAACAGGAGAGCATAACTAACACACTATAAACCTGCCAGTAGAGGAGAGAAAAAGAGAAAAAGACACAAAGAGAGAAAGAAAGACGGAAAGTTCCTCTGAAGGAAGCTGGAAGGACACCTCAACGATCGAAACTCGAACAGAACAGAGATCGAAAGAGAGTTGTGGAACTTTTTCATAGCTTCTGTTTTAAACAAAGACCGTGGGACTTTTTTACAAAACGTCATTGCAGCATTAGTTACCGATCAGAACTGTCCTCGGATGTGAAAGCACGAATAGAACTTCTAAGAATATGAAAATGAAAAAGTTTAACGCGGGAACAGATATTTTGTTCATCGATATTAAAAAAGTTCGCAATTGCCGCTAACCGGGATTCTGTTCGACGAATATACTCCAACTAATTTTTTGGGAAGCCCTGCAATTTTTTTGGAAGCCCCACAATTTTTTTGGAAGCCCTCCAATTTTGATGGAAGCTCAACAATTTCTAGTTGAAGACTCTACAATTTCTAGTAGAAGGCTCTTCAATTTTCCTGAGAGGCCTGCAATTGTTCTGAAAGCCCTTCAATTTTTCTGCAAGACCTATAATTTCTAGTTGAAGGTTCTACATTTTTTCCGAGAGTCCAACAATTGTTTTGTTCAAAAACATCTGTTCCACGACAAAATGTTGCTTGTTAAAAAAGTCCCGGAAAGTGATTTTCTAAAAAATTCCAGAGGCGCAGACACGTTCTGGTCGAACGAAATTTCAAAGCATTAAAGATTTGTTCGTTTCGATCCCTGGATAAAAAAACACTTCTAGCAGAGTGCTCTATCATTCAGCGTTTCTAACAGGCGCAGCAGAGCTCGAGCCAACGAGTCAAGAGAGGATCGATGAGGAAAGTTAGATCACGAACGATGATCTCTACGATCGAAATCGCGTCCCCGTTGGCTCGGAGCTGTCGATCCTCGAGAAAGATCGTTCTTTAGAGATGGATCTCCGTGACTTTGCGACGACCATAGGCGCCGCCACTGCGAACAGACTCCTCTGGTGACGTTTCACTCTCGTCGCGACGCCTATGTGCTAGCGTCGATGCCGTGTCGCGCGGTTTCGTTTGGCAACGTTGCACAGTGGCTTCGATCGAAGAATTTTCTCTCGTTCCACAGAAATTTCAAAAACTTCTATCGTTCATTACTCGAATTATTAGAAAAACAAGCAGATGGACACAAAAATTTAAGCACTGAGACACAATAATCTTATTGAACTTCAATCTAATAATTAGACTGCTGATCTCCTTGCAAAAGAATTCAATAAAAATATATTTTAGCTCCCAATGATTTTAATATGAGCTGTACAAATTAATTTATTTACAAAAAAAATTAATTCATTTACAAATCTGAACATATTCTTAAAAATAATCGCCATGGTTTTACATAAAGTTGCACCATCTTACAGTTAACTTCTGGAATTAATTTGCACAGCTAATAAATTGTCTTAAATCGTTCTAATGCTTTCGCAATCCGCAGTCTATTAATGATAAACCTACTGAGCACTAAAAGCGGCTATACACGATACTATAAAAATACAAAATTCGATCTCGTCACTGTTCAATCGCTTCCAGTGTTCAGTAAATTCACAGTTAAGTCTAAAATCCTTCCGGACTCCTCGAGTTCCATCTGAATACTCGCTGTGGTTCTGAAGCGACACTAAATTCCTCGATAGGCGCCACTGTGCGATAGGAGGCCCCGCCCAACGGCTGTCTCCGCAAACAAATCCGATTGAAACTAAATTTACACTAAACGAACGCGAGCTAAAACATTGACACCCGAAGCTCCTAACGCAATTTCCTTTGTAAAATCATGCGACCGTTGGGCGCGGGCTAGCTCCTATTCCGTTCTGTGTCGATCCATGGAGGATAGCCCCGGGCTGGGAGGCCTAATCGCTCTCAAAGTGATCGAACAAGCTGACAGGTTCCGCCGATGGAACCGTGGTCCTCTCTCCGAGTGCGCAATTCCAGAAAATCGAAGCCGCTATTGCGACTCGGAATCCGGAACGTTATCGATCGTGACGCGATCGATCGATCGGGATTAGGTCTCCCGAACGTCGTCGGGATCCTCCACGGTCGAGATCCCGCGCGTATTTTGTCTCGTATATGTTTTGTTTTGTTTTTTGTTTTTGTTTTGTCAACACAAGAGAAGAACTCACCGTACGCGATGGTAGGCGGGGTCGTTTTCGAACCAGACCGTCGGGTGACCATCGGGTTACCATGGCGGCCATGGTGCCCATGGTCGGTTTACCGATGGTGAGCGTGGACGTGAGTAAAAGGACAGAAGTAACCAACAATGTGAGAGCAGCGTCAATGCGGCCGAAGAGAAGAGATAGAGAGAGAGGCGGACATATGTATATACATATACGTATACATATATGTACATATATGGTTTTTGGTATTTTTTTTTTTTTTTTGTTCGTTCAGCTCGGTCATGTTCGATTGGAGATCGACGTCAGAATCGATCGCTCGGACAGTCCGACGAAGGAGGTTTTTTGCGAATCATTACACAAATTTTTTTTTTTTTTCAAATTGGTGATGGTTGGTTGGTTGGTTGGTTGGTTCATTGGTTGGTTGGTTGGTTGGTTGTAGAATTGTGGCGTAAAGAAAAGAACACATAGAACAGACAAGAAAAAGAGTGCACAGCGTAAGTGGCATTCAAGTCAAGCGTGTGCGGTTCAAAGTTTCAGAAAGATCTCTCGCAGCGTCCTCCCAGGAAACATTTCGCCGAACGTTTTCTGCGAGTCGCTGCTCTCGATTATTCTTATCTTAGTCTGCGGCGAGCGGGCCCGGAAATTGCGTTCGAGTCAGGTAAACTCGAAAATTTAATATAATTAACAGCGGATTTTATGCATTTATCACACAGGAATGAGTAGATTCAATTTAAAACAGCGAAAATATTAGAAGAACTTAAGAATAAATTAAAGAATCAATCTTCTGTTAAACGTATTAAGAAGGAATACGCTAGGAATGCGTTGCAATTCAAGGAAAAATGTTTTACAATTAATTAGTAGACAGTGGATTTTATGACAAAAATGAGTAGGTGTAATTTATAACAGTGAAAATCCAGATAAAAGATTTTTATTTTGCATAAAGATCCACTGTCTGTTTTAACTGGGGACCCAAAAATTTGCAGTTATGTCTGGGTTAGTTACCCCAGAGAAGTTTAATATAAAATAAGTAATACTCTCTGGTATCACAAAATCTATGGCATTCGAGTCTCCGAACAATATAAATTTTCGAGTTCCCGACCCGATTTTGCCATTGGATACCAAAAATTTCCGACTACCCACGTATCAAGAATTTCCGGGTAGCTGCCCACCCTTACCGAATAACAGTAAGTTTATACATTGCTGAAGAATTTCAAGTCTTTCGATATAAATCGTTCTAGATTGTTTCCAGCCCGCTCCCGTTTGTTGGGGATCGCATCTCGATTTCACATCGATGTTTTTTTTTTTGTCGTTGATTCTGCTTCATGGATCGGCGGATCGATGTGCTATCGAGAGGATTTGCCGTCCAATTTCGAAGACCCCGCGACGGAAATCACGAGATCGTTTCGGAATTTCGCTCCGGTTAAATCCGAATTTTCCCCGGGATTTCGGGCCGAGGTATTTCGAAACACGAGTTTTATCGATCGCCCAGCCGGAAACCGCTGACACAGAAACAATCGCGATGGCGCCCGCTACCGAGAAAATCTGGATTTCACCGGGAAATCCACGGAAACAATTTTTCTCGAAGTTTTGATAAAGCCATCGATTGTTTGCTAATAATATTGGCAGTAACAAGTTTTGGGAATTTATTTTTAAGTTGTCCCAGAAGTTTCCAATGTATTGATATTGTTAAATCAACACATACACAAGTGATCGTTAACGTTTTATTATGTATTTGCTAATGCAATTTTTTTAAAAAAAGACTGGGCCGAATTTGCATTGTGTTGAAACAACCTAATACTTTTTTTTTTATTGGAAAGTAGAAATTTTAAAAAGGTGACGTCAGAAAAGATTAGAATTGACTTTAGAAAGAAATGTCCTCTCGAGTTAATTTGTCTCTGCGTGGATCTCGGAGATCTTCGAACTTGGACTGGTAGATCAATTGGAAGGTACATCGATCTTTGTAGGTTACAACGATCGGCACTGAAAGCGTAAAAAGGTAATTCGTTAATAAGAGGCACGGGCGGTCTGCGATTCCGAAAAGTATATTCAAGGTTCCACTGGCAAAAATAGAGAATCAAATCTGATGATCAAAAACTGTAAAATAAAAATTGTTTGTTAATACTGTTGTATTGTTCTGCGCTCTAATAAAATTATTAAGAAAAGAAATTAATGTCTACGTAGCTACTGTACCTGACAATTAATACATTAATAAAATAAAAATCTGCAGTCTACTAATTACCGGAGAGAAATGGTAAAAATGGTAAAAATTGCAAAAATGAACAGTAGCTTCATCGTGAATGCTCATTCTAGTAAAAAATAAAACGCTATCTATGGGATCTTCGAAGTTAATCACCAAAGAAAAATGGTAAAAATGGTAAAAATGGTAAAAATGGCAGGCAGCTTGACGTCCGCAAAATATCGGAAGAAAGCCGTAAAACTGATAAAATCGGTTGGTCCTGTGTGTTCAGGAGGGGTTTCGGTATCGTAATTCGATGAAACCGGAGAAAATTGTTGCTCGTTTGATCTGCGTAGTCGCGCAGACCGCCCTGGCCACCGGAAACTTCGTGATTACTTTCTACGTGGCGGTACTGTTTCTCTTCTCGTCTCGTTCTTTCGTATTATCGACATTGCTGCTGTCGAGACACAACCGCTGACGAAAGTAATCTCGATAGAGAGACGGAGAAATGAGAAGAGAGAAAGATTGAGAGGAAGAGAGAGAGAGACCGTCATCACGTCGGACATTCGAAGGGGTATTTAGTGCGCGGTAATTAACACACCGCTACATAGAAGCTACCTGGAAAAACTGATTAAGAAAAATCTTTGATTAATATACGTTTCCTCGTTGATCGTGCGAGAGATCCGCTATCATCCGTCAAGGACCAGAAAAAGGTGAAAAAATCTATTTCTAAAACGCTCTTGGACTTCAAACATAATTTTGATGTAGAATTTGTTTAAATAATTGAAAGCATTGTTCCTCGCACGATCCCCGAGCTCGAGATAATCCCTCGAGTCAAGTTAATTAGTCTAGAATAATCCTAGGACATCTACGTTTCACACTAGCATGCGCGATAATAATAAATAAATCATCGGAAGAAAAAGAAAAAGGGTTTCGCATAATCGCTCAAAGAAAATACAGACAGAGAAAGAGACAGAAAAAACAGACTGAAAAGAAAGAGAAAATAATTAACGAATAAAAAGAAAAGAACTGGTTCGTTGAAGGGAGAGAAATGAGAAACGATTAGAACACAAGCAAATCCAGGGAAGAAAAAGAGACAGAGAGAGAGAGAGAGAGAAAGAGAGCGGAAAAAGAGTGAGTGAGAGAAAAAGAGAGAGAGAGAATGAGAGACAGGTATAATGTAGACGAAACACTGTGGAGCAGACGTGGTCTCGTGAAAGATGAGCTTGAAGTGTGACACATGATGCTGCTGCGACAGAGCTTATGCTGCTTGAATCATTTTCGTGTTCGCTGATGACTGCCGGCGTTCGGGTTCAAGGAGTACCAACAGTCTTTCACTGTTGATTTGTTAATTTTAACATTTATGCGCTCGAATTAAGGATTAAAAACTAACGCAGCAGATTCTACGTTAAAAACCACGTAGAAAATGGAGAATACAATTTTTCGATCCGTGCCTTCGTTTTCGAGAAAATCGGCTTCAAATCGTTAGCTGGATTTTAAGGGGAAACGGACAGCCATGGTCAGACAAGGTAATATTCAACCACGATTTTCACGAAAACGAAGGCTCGTATGAAAAAACTTTGTTCTGCATTTTCGACGTGGTTTTCGATGTAGATTATCCTAGTATTTTAACTTTTTTATTGTAGTTGAGATACTGACGATAAATAAACAAATTGCGTTTTTAATGAAATTCGATTTTCTCGGGAAGGAAGGTTCGTACAAAAATCTTGATTCCACAGTTTCGACGTGGTTCCCAGCGTGGATTACTCTGGTATTTTTACTTTTTATCGTGATTCAGAAATTAAGCCGATAAATATAAAAATTCGATTTTCTCGAAAACGAAGCCCCGTATGAAAAGACTCTGTTTTAAATTTTCGACGCGGTTTTCTACGTAGATTATCCCAGCAGGCTTATTTTTCACTGTGCTTGTGTAAAAAAGGTTGTAGACTTTTTTGTTTGTAATTATAAATTTTTAGAAGTCGATTTTGCAACAGTGTTACCGATCGAATTCGAAAGCGGTGGCAGGCAATCGTTTCCTGGTTCTCCTTTAACACGAACGCGGGCGTGTAGAGGGAGACAGATAAATAGATAGACAAAGAGAGAAGAGAGAGAAGCGTGCAGGGTCTGAAAGAGGGTTAGCACAGTGCCGACAGGGGTTGTTGGATCGAGAGGGGTTGCTGGGTGGTTGAAATGTCGTCCTGTCCGGAGATGCTTCTGTCACGTGGGCTCGCGGGGGTGGTCCCACTCGGAAACACAAAAAGAGAGAGAGAGACAGAGTAAGAGAGAAATAGAGAAGGAAATGGCGACGCGGAAGAGAGCTACGAGTGACGGGAGGACGGTCCTCGTGACTCGGTCCCTGTCCAGTTCAACGAAAGAAAAGGTAAATGGAAAATAATAAAAATACACGCAGAAATAGGGGATGGTGTCAAGTCCCAGGGGTGTTTGAGGGGGTGGAGAGAAAGGGGGGCTCTCGACTGTCGGCTGTTTCCTTTGCCCCCTGACTACTACGCTCCTGGCCGTCGAAACGACTACTCGCGTGCGACCATAAGTGGTTCGATCCAACAAAAGACACGTCGCACGGCGCTCCCAGAAAGAGAGAGAAAACGCTCGATAATAAAACTCTACATTGCTTTCTCCAATTTCTGTACTCCTCGAAATTCGATTTGGAAGGATCGATACCGACTCCTTTAACGATAGGATCGACGTTGGTCAGAACGCTGGAGAAATTGTATCGACCAATGGGATTTTTCAGATTTTTCAAGTTAGCAGTTAAGCAGTTAAGTTATTTAATCTTTAGATTTTTATGCAAAATAAAAATTGTCTTACTTGGAGATTAAAATTTATACTGAACGTAATATACAAAATTTTTAAGTATCTGGAAAGCTTACAATTTTCAATTCTTGAACAATTCCTTATTTTTAAAGTCAGATTTATATAATATAAAATTTATATAATATACACTAAATTACCATCTCCGTAGCTAACAATTTAAATATTGAAAAATTCCCTGTTCTCTACAGTCAGCTTGAAAATTGGTTCCGGTAATTCGGGGGTTCATGGCTCAAAGTTTCCCCTCAGGTGTACTTATGAGGGTTGAAATGCAATCAGTTAGGGTTCTACTTGCAAGGTGCTCTATCCCATTGCTACTCGATGCGTTCGATCGATCTGCACACGTTCCCCGGGGATCAGAGACATCGAGACTAGGGGGGATATATAGAGAAAGATAGATAGAGAGAGAGAGAGGGGGGACAGTGGACGAAAGAAGAAGAGCGACAGAGAGGGTTTAAAACAATCGACCAGCTCGCATGCTACCGCCGGCAGATTAACCGTGTTCCATCCGGATTATCCGTCGACGCTTGCCTTTCGAGGTTGTTTATAGAGAAACGTATTGCCGTCGGTCGCCCGCGCGTATAGGCTTCCAGCATTTTCAAACGATCTCCGCGAAATCCTCGAAAATGCAGACCGAAATCAGAATTTGATCAGAGAGAAGAATTATTTCCCTTTTCCAACAAGTGGATCGACGAATGAACAACCATGAAGATTAATAAATGCACCCCTAACTGGAGCATGTCACCTAACCTAAATCTCAAAATTTTCGAGGCCTTTTATTTATTTTTTAATTAAGAATACCTGTTCATTTAACACGCTCGCTATCATTGTTGGTAACCCCCGTTGTTGAAATGTTTATGCAACTCTAAGAAATATTGAAACGATTTAGAAGGATACTGAATATTATCGCTTTATATAACAAAGTGTAAACTATTAATTAAAATCTTTAATTACACCGAAAATGAGTATATATAATTGTAACAACGGTAGCGAGCGTGTCAATTTAACTCCGAGGGGTCGAACAATTGAATGACGACTGGATTGTGATACTCCGGGTCAAGACGGACCCAGATAGGACTAATCTAAAAAGAATCGTTTTTTCCTATTTCTACTTGGCAATTCTAGTGTACTTCAGGGGTCGTCAATTTTAGTCAGATGGTCGATCGAAGAGCGGGATGGGTAATCTTGACGAGACAGGTGGCTGGTGACGAGAGCGATTTGTGTTGGCACGTGGAACGACCGAAGAGTCAAAACAACGTTGCAATTATTTATTAACGAAATGCCACAATTGAAAATTTTTACCGCTATTTCGAGGACTTCGGTGGTTCCACGAAGTCGAAGTCAGCGTGGGCGACAGAGATTAGGGATGTAGAACAGGTGTTGGCGGACAGGTGTAAACGAAACAGAACCAAGGGAGAAGAGAAAGGGGGAAGAATAAACGCAAAGAAGAAACCGAACTGAAGAGAGAAACAACTCCGAATGAATCGCGCGCGAGGTAAACCAAAATTGCAGAGCTCGCGTGTAAAAAGGAACAAGAAGTAGATGGAACAAGTAGACGGACGTCGTGTACACGTGCACGCGGAGACGCACATTTATGTTGGTTATATGTACGTGTACAAACGTCGTAATTAAACAGGAACAGACGAGAAACAAGTGAGAACTATCGGCTTGAGCGGAACAGCGGTCGCGAGGCGGTTCTGTCGGACTAATCGACGACTTTTCTACTTGAAATTATCCAGCAAACAGTCTTCCATCTTTTACAAACTCACAGTGTGAACAATTCAGATTCAAAATTCGTTCAGAATCGTTAGAAATTTTGGAGCCGAGACTGCGAATTTCAACAATTATTAAAATTAGAGTTCTTTGAAAATAGATACTACAGGGCTACACCCATTTTCATTTCAATTAAACGGAGTCGACTCTAATCGATCGTTACTGAACAAAACATACTGGGTGGAAGTCCAGATTTTATAAATTGTTCGTGCACAATATAGACAGCGATATTTAAAGTATACGAAACTGCACAGGGTACAATTTTCCGAAAAGCTGGACTAGCCATCTGATTTTAAACAAATTTCAAACAAAATGGGTGAATTCTGTTGCCAAGAGAAGCTATCTAATTTTTCAGTAAAATCTGCACGAAGATTCGCAGTCCAGTAGTACAAGTCGAAATTGGTCAGACTCAATCGAATGAACTGGACGACGAGATGTCAACGTCGTTAATGAAATTAGAATCGCGGGGAGCCGCCTCGACGACGTGGCCGCGCTCGCAACAATACAAGAAAACACTGGCGAGAAACAAAAAACAGTTGCGGTCAGATGTGCGCGTGCGCACGCGAGCATCCTCGCGATGCTAGCGCGTGCACGCGCGCGATACGAACGCTTCTCGGATCGGCAAGAACACGTTCATATGGCGACAAACTCAAAGAATATATTACGGGTTACTTGGTGGCTTGAAGAGACAAAGAACAAAGGAAACAAAAAAAAAAGAAAGAAAAAGAGAGAGAGAAAGAAAGAAAGAACGACAGAAAACTTTTGCGTCAAGTAAGTCGTCGGCTCTCACGGGGACTTACCATTCTTTTTTTGGACAACGACTTTGGCTGCGACTTTACGGGGGTTGCGTATGCCGAACAACGGAGTTTTGAGTGGTGGTAGTAGTAGGTAGTAGTAGTAGTAGTAGTAGTAGTAGTTAGTAGAAGTAGTAGTTAGTAGTAGTAGTAGTTAGTAGTAGTTAGTAGTAGTAGTAGTAGTTAGTAGTAGTAGTAGTAGTAGTTAGTTGTAGTAGGTAGTAATAGTAGTAGTAGTAGTCGTCGTAGTAGTCGTAGTAGTTAGTAGTAGTAGTAGTAGTAGTAGTTAGTAGTAGTAGTAGAAGTAGTAGAAGTAGTAGAAGTAGAGGTAGTAGCATAGTGTCGTGCCGAGATAGGAGGAGTCCAAGGCCAGTGTGATTGATACAAATATAATAGAGAAGGAGTACGATAAAAGACAGTCAGTGCAACTTTCTTGGTTTTGGGGGCGGGGCTAATGGGCGTGGTTTCGATTTATGGGGGCTGGGCTGGGCTGGGGGGCTGTGCTCTATGTCTCTCGGCGATCATGATCGATCTTGCTCGATCAATAAGGACATCGATCTTTATCATGTTCTTTAACGGCTCGTGTTAGACCCATCTTTCTTTTCGAGAGGTTCACGAGGGCGTGGCTTTCGGGGCGTGGCTTCCGGGACGAGGGGGAAGACGATGGGACCAGCTACATCGTTGTATCAGTGTAAGAAAGAATTGAACGAGTTTACAATTTTTTTCAAGCTAATCAGCGGAAGCATCATTGAGAAAAAAATACAGGGATGTTTGACCTTCGTTTGACCGGAGAAAAATATTTTCTTTAACACAGCTTCGTGATTAAAATCTGCAATTCAATACTGAGGTGCTACGTTCATTTTTTGTTCATTTTGAAAATTTTGTTGAAACGAAACGAAAGAAAAAATCATCGAGAAAAAAATACAGGGGCGTTCTTTAAGGTCCATTCTACTTACAAAAATTTTCTTTCAAAGATCGGCGGTTTGTAATGGGGGGAAAAAATTGTTAAATTCTATGTGGGCCTGTCCTCGAAATTCTTGTTCAGGGTCTCCTCCTGTGTCCAGAAGCCACCCCCGTCGCAAGGGAGGGCCGCTACGCGTTATGGGAGAAGTGGAGTAGAAAGAGTTCGGTGTACAGAAGAGAATAAGTGGGTCATTGGACTTGAAACTGATTTCGGAGCAGAGAACTCGGACAATGGTATAGAGAAAGAGAGAGAGAGAGAGTTGAGCGGAACCAATTCGGAAAGACGTGGGGGCTTTATGGGGTTTCATGGGGGTTGAGGGCAGGGCGTAGGGGGTAGAAATATTTTTATTCCTTAATTAACACCGAGAATGTTTCTCGATCGGCCGGAGGTCGATCCTGGATCGTGATCGAGCTCCGGCCGATCGATGCATGCGAGATTCGCGTGATTCAAGATGGCGGCGAGGGAACGATCAAGAATTCACTTTTGCATCAAACTGTGGATCTTTGAAATTTTTACAAAATATTTTTCGGAATATGATTTTTATACAATATACGATTTTTGTTTGTTGTTCATCAATACTGGATGTTGTTAATAAAAATCTTCAGGTTGCTAAATTGTATGAACATCCACAGTTTAATTATAGCAATAGTAACACGAGTAGATTAGAATACAAGACATACAAGCTTCACAATAATTTCTTTTCTCAATAAATATAATACAATATTTTTAGGTTCACTAAATATTTATCTATTTTAATAAATGGATAAAATCCGCAGTCTACCGATTATTCTCGGAATGTACACTTTTCGGTACGTATATTTGTATTTACGCAGCGCATGGGCGGCCGCCATCTTGACAGGGCCGAGCGAAGGTGACAAAACAGATGTCTATGCATGTACTATGATCGCAACGATGCAGAAAATGAGAGACTACCGGTGACAACGTTAAGAATCCAGGCAGTGTGCCATCGAAGTATACATATACTTGTGGAAGTATATATATTTAATATACAGTATGTACGTACAATATTTAATGAGGAGAGAGGAAGAACAGAGATAGAAAAATATTTATATATATACATAATAGAGAGAGAGAGAAATATCTAGATACAGAAAAAGATTAAGAAAAAAAAAATAGAATCCTCTTGTATCTTGATGACGAACCATGGAAAGATGAATAGTATAGTGATATAAAGACAGTGGATGATAAAGAACCAGAGACAGAGACAGTTAAAGAGAAAGAAAGAGAGAGAGAGAGAGAGAGAGAGAGAGAGAGAGAGAGAGAGAGAGA
>CM052317.1:3311523-3439119 GCA_028455605.1 Lasioglossum malachurum
ACTAGGGCTCCCAATCTATGACTAGAGCTCCCAATCTATGACTAGGGCTGCCAATCTAGGCCTAGGGCTTCCTTCGACTGCTTCTCGAAGTAATTAATCATCAAGGAAATGGTTCCGGTAGCTTTGGACCGGCAATTAATGTTAAAGCTGAACGATCGTAACTCCGTCGTGGGCCATAACGGTCGGGCACCGTCTCTCGGTTTTACGATCGGCCGGGAATAATTCTCGCGGTAAAAGTCGCAGTAAAATTCACGGCTCGGCGGCCGGAGGTTGGCTCCTCGTCTAAAATTAAATGCGTCTTCCGGCTCGGAACCGGTCAATCCTGCTGAACACATTAACTTCGCTGCCTCGCCCGAGACACACGATCCAACTCCAAATGGAATTTCAATTCGAATGCTTCCTCGAGACGGGCGCCTGGATCTCGCCATTCTCGTCTGGCGATAAAGAAATTCTAATCACTGTAGCGGCGGATTAAACCCAAGCACACGTACGAAGAGAATGTGTCGGTGGATGATGGAAATTAATCGGAGAGGGTGTTTTTCCCGTTCGACAAGCCTCGCCTTTCGCGGGAAGGAACGGCGAAGCTCGACCGACACGGCTAACCGGAAATGATTTATCGTCCGGCTTCATCGTGAATTCCGTAATTCGCGATGAATTATGCGAGCCGCGAACTGATTTATCGCGGCCGGCTTTATTGTGCCGCGCCTCCCGAGGCGGCGGATTAAAAGTTCAAATATTCAAATACAACCGAGAACCACTTGTTTCCCGTAAATTCGACGACTCTCTCTCTCTCTCTCTCTTTCCCTCATTCTCTCTGTGGAAACCGTCGCAGCAGAGAACCCCCAGGGATTTACTCGAACATCGCTCTCCGGAGCACGCGAAAATGAAATTCTGAAATTTCAATTGAAGTTCGATTCGCGAAAACGCGACGCCGGATTGAAATACCGGCGCGCGTTCCCATTGTACGCGTCGAATCGCATCAATTTCCAGGAGACACCGCGAGGTGCTACACCGGTTTCTATTAACCCTTTACAATCATCGCAATATCGAATTTTTATCAAATGTTAAAGTCCCTCTCGACAACCGTTCACATTTCTGAAATAATTTTAACGGAAGAAAGTAGCGCTGCAAATAGGCTGAACTTTGCTTCAGAGGATCAATCATTTTGACTTCTTTTTCTGTATTCCTGTAGATTTTGAGGAGGAAATTCCGAAAATCCGAGTTTTAACGTTAGGAACTCGCTGGTTCGAAAGTTATGCGTGTCTAAAGTTGAGCGATTTTAAGCGATTGCGAGAGGTCAGGACGCCGCCGTATTTAAACACCCATAACTTTTTAGCCAGTCAATTCCTAACGTTAAAACTTGGATTTTCGGAATTTCTTCGTCAAACTCTAGGGCATTATATCTTAAAAAGTCCAATATTTTTGGTCCCGTAAAGAGAAGTTTAATCCGAACGTCGTTCCAATTGGAATAGCAACAAATCGAACCACTCTAACAGAAGTGATGTAATCAAGAAGACAGCTGGGGATATTTCTAAACAATGTAATTCCATAAAGCAATTACATTTGCACTAAACGGTGCAGATTCATTTGTATATTTGGTGCATCAACGCAATTTCTCGAAGAATTGCTCCGACAGTTTGACGAAGGAGTTCCGCGGGAAATTTGTCTCAGTCAGGCGGTTTCAATTAATTCACCGCGGCTTCAGATGGCCCGAGCCGATGAATTGAATTCGAGTGGATCGATCCGCGAGATGACCCCCGTCAGATGATGATGATTTATCGGGGGGAGGCGCATTATAATTTCTAAATGCTCGGCCCGTGGTTCTGTTATCGTGCGTTCGATCGCCTCGCCTCGCTTCTGGATAAAATTACTCGGCGAGAAAGCGAGCGGGAGTGAGTAAGAGAGAGAGAGAGAGAAAGAGGGGCAGAGTTATCGCGAAAATTTCGCGTGCAACCTCGCGTGCCGAGGCCTGCGCTCGCAACATTCTCGAGACCGTTTTAAGCCGCCTTCGCACCGAACTTCCGGCGAGAACCTTGCTGAAACTCGCGTCGTCCTTCGGTTTCGCTCTGCCATCGTTTTTCCGAGGGCTACGTATTCCCTCTGTCGACGTGGCACGTTTTTCTAAATTTTCCGATTTTGCTATAGGAGCCCACGCGAAAATTGTAACTTTCAAAACTATTTGTTTAAAATATTGCGGGATTTGCAAAAAATTTGCTTAAAATTGTAACTTGCAGAAGAACTTGATTGAAATTGACAATCTAATAATTAGTAAAATTTCAACCGGAAGAATTTGTTTAAAATGATCCACGAAAAGATTGCATGAAAATTGCTGAAACGAGCCAGTGTCATTTCGAACTAAAAATAGTATCGGAAAAGCATCGAAGTTCGTTCGGAGAATGACGGCAATTTTTCAATAATTTCTCATGGATGTTCGTGTTAGAATCGCGTCGTGGGAGGGGCGCCCCGACGACGCTTCGCGTCGGCGTCGACGGCGTTCGTGTAAACAAATTAACCGGTAGACGTCAGACGACCGACCTGTTTCGCGCGCCTATAACTGACCTGGCCAAGGACCGTGAGAAACGGCCGAGCCAAGGTAGAGGCAAGGTCGCTAACGACCATTAGGCACCGTTCACACCGTGGCAATGATTAAGGAAGCGGTTCCCGAGCGAGAGGAAGAAATGCTGTCGAGCGGAGCTGGCGAAGGTAGCCTTGGTCCTGGATTGGGAGCCCTACCTTCGTTATACGTCCATGAATAAATTATCTGTTGCATCAAGGAAATCTACATTGCATTAATGACACACTGTGGGGGCATAATTAATTAATTATATATTTTTTAATTGTGTTAAAAACCTTTGCGAACACCTCCAAGTCTTGAGGAGCAATTGATGGAAGCTCTAGGCCTAGATTGGGAGCCCTACCTTTTCATTATATGTCTTAGAAGCCTCCATTGCACTCGCTATTGGCTTAATTAATCTATTACATTTTTTAATTGTGTCAAAATCCAATGTGAACACTCCCAACTCTTGAGAAACAGTCGAGGGCCATAAATAAATAAATTGTAGGTCCAGGGAAGTTCCAGTTGATCTTCAATTAATTAATATCTCCAAGGTTGTCACGCGAGAGAGATAGAAAAATGTTTTGTTGCTTCAGAGCGATAGCAGGACGCGATTTCAGTGGTACGAGTCCGCGCATGGTCGGACCAGATCGATTCCGGTAATGGAGGTTCACTTCGAGCGTCGAGCGAATTTAAACAAGGCACGATTCCTCTTCATTAGCCGAAGAAATTATCGACGGGGGCGGACTGGGTTACGAAATCGTGTCCTGTAAACATCGTTAATCAGCTGGTCGCGTAATTGTTCGAATTCAGTGGAAGAGTCACGTGTATGGTCGGACCGCGTCGAATCAGCACTGACGACTACTTGCTGCGCTGCGTGCGATACGCGGGTTTTCGAGCTTCCTAATTAATTGATCGACGGAAATGAGCTTTGAGATGTCCGAAATTAATTTGTCAACGGCCTGACGTCGAATATTAACATCAAACCCTTATCGAGCCTCTAAAGTAACTGTTCCATGTTGCCTTATAAATTAGACTGCATTTTAGACATTTATATGCAAGGTGACAGGTAAACTTTAACTCAAGTAAAAACATTGAAAGGGTTTTAAAATATCAGTGAATGCCTCCAGTGTATTAAAATGATTAAAAAGTGACGTTTCCATTTGCCCCCTGTCTCTTGCAACCCAGCAAACGATTTTTATATTCAATTTCCTCGGACTTCGTGCGGTCTCGCTATTAAAAATTATCTGGAAATTTAATTCTTAGTCTACAGGCAGATTCAGAAAATTTTAATAAGCTATATGTTCGTTTCGGTCGAAGTTAGAAAATAATGTTAGAGGGAAAAGATGAGTGGCTTCTAAAGAGTTACAAGATAGTCTTAATAATTTTTCCCTAGCTGGAGGCACAGCGATCATATCAAGGTCGAATAAAGGTCATCGACATTTTTTAGAATGGATGGTTACAGTTTTTTCATACATATCGATTCTCCTCGCTAGTCTACATTGAAAAAAAGTACTAGGATGTGGCCGAAAATTTGAAAAATAATATAACAAAATATTCAATTGGCAAGCAATGAACTTTCATTAAAAAAAAAATATTTTTCATTGTGTTCGATGATCTTTTGCCATCTTTCTGGTAGCTTCATGATTCCGCGATCATAAAGCTTCTTATCTTACTTCAAAGTTTATTGCTTGAGTCAAAAAATTTGCTTTTATATTACCTTTCACCAAATGTACAGTTCGAATTAACCTGTACATTTGTCTACATGGCCCAATTAAGTTCGGACTCTTCGAAAAGCACGGAAACGATCGTCCGTGCCGAGCGAAATTCCTCTATTATCCGGTCGCACGAAGGATTCTGCTGAAAATAAACGCCCCGGGAGGCAGACGGAGAGCCGAAACGTTCATTCGGCGCTGTTATCGGCAATCGACGCGTCGGATCTCGAAAAACCGACGAGTGGCCGTCGGGAAAAATATTTTCGTTCCTTTCAGCCGCGCTCGCGCGTTTCCACCGAAAAAACGCTTCTCGTTCGGTTCTCGTCCACACACCGCCATCACACTTTCGGGAATGTCTGTCTCCTTTTTTCCAACGGTCGTTATCCCATTCAACGAGTAATTAGCCGGTCGTTTGTCCCGCGAAGCGGTCGGAAGTGGGTGGCCGCGATCGCGCGACGCGAAACGAGCCAACTTCGGGGCAAGTTCCACCGGAAGTTCACCCTCTATCTGCCACACCCCTCTCCTCACAACCCCGCGCAACCTCGTCCTCTTCCGCTATCCGGGGAAATTAATAACAATTGTCGCGCGCCCCTTCTTTCCCCTTCCGCGCCGATGCTCCTTTGTCCGGGACACGGATTTCGAACCGAACCGATAGAACGCTTCGAACACACCCCGGTCCAACCCCCTCGCACCCTTTAATCGCTGGAGGGCACGCAGAAATCGAAGAATTCTTCCGTTTCACTCGGAGAAATCGCTTTCTTTCGTTTAGGGATGCTGCTTGAGAATGAGGAGAACTTCGGGAATTATTTTTGAGGAAACGGATCGAGAAAAATTTTCGAAATTTTTCGCACCCAACGAGGCACGTTCCTGACCACGCGAGAAAATATTTCTGCTGGAAAATGACGTTCGAGCTCGACACTGTAAATTCGTTTCTCCGACGTTCTGACGTGTTTCTCTTTTTGTTTTGGTTGAATTTAATTTCGAAAATTGCTTATAAATCTCAGCCAGAGACAACAATTCATATAAGAGTGAATGCAATTTTTTCAGAACCTCGTAAAATTGTTTCACTCAAGCTTACAACTAAATTTCAAATAAATTTTCATCGTATTTCCAGCTTCGTTCCGACCGAAGGGAGGTTCCGTCACGTCCGCGAAAGACTCGGAGTTCCTCCGTGCAAGACGAGTGTAGGAAAAGAAAGGCAGTCTCTCACCTATAAAAGTACGAACAACCCCTGACGCTATTATGGGAGAAGTGCTCCGCGTTCTTCTCGTTGCCGAAGTCCTCGAGCGGGTCGGACCAAAGCAGGTCGCACATGGGCCCGAACGCCGGTGGCTCTTTGAACCTGTCCAACTGTAACAGCAAAGTCAACATCGATCGAATTAGTCCAAGGAACTGTCCGATACACATCGGTAAATACGCTGCGTAATCGTCGGGACCGTACACGGTGCAGGAGCTTTGCTATAAAAGCGCTATCGATCACCGTTACCCCTTCAGAAATAAATTGCCAGGGGCATATTGATTCTCGAAAATTATTTCCGGAAGAACTGCTCAACTTTTCGTATCAGGATTTTGCAGATGTGTTCGTGGTTGTTTGAAATGCATATATAATTTTTTCCAAGTAAAAATAATCAAAATTACCACAGGAGCAGAAACGTTTCTTTAGAAACGAAGTTCGAGGAGTATTCTGATTTCAAAAGAATTTCTTCAGAAGAACCGCTCAACTTTTCTTTCCAGGATTTTGCAGATGTGTTTGCGGTTGTTTGAAATGAATATGTAATTTTTTTCCACGTAAAAATACTTAAAATTGTTATAGGGGTGGCGCAATGTTTCTTTAAAATAAAGTTTGACGAGTATTCCGATTTTCGAAAATTTTTTCCACTAGAATCATCAAAATTTTCGTATCAGGATTTTGCACATGCGTTTGTTGGTGTTTCAAGTAGAATTGCAATTTTTCTCAAGTCAAAATAATGGAAACTGTCATAGGGGTACCATTGCTCCTACAGAAATAAAGTTCCAGGTGTATTCTGATTTTCGAAAATTTCTTTCAGAAGAAGTATCGAATCTTTCGTATCAAGATTTTGCACAAGTGTCTGTGGATGTTCGAGGTACATATATAATTATGTCCAAGCAAAAATAATAAAAACTGTCATCGTGGCAAAAATGCAAAGATGGCAAGTTTCTAATCGACTATTTCGAAAGGCCACGTCGCCGACGGCAATAATGCCGATGTTATTGCGTCTGACATTATTAGGTGCAAACTGCTCGTTACAGTGCAAACTGCATCGGGCCGTTCGGGTCGGCTCGGTGCGCGTGCGCCAACATGCTCGCACGTGTCCCGTGTGTCGAGAACTAATGCCATTCAGCATAATTAGCGTTACCCATTATGATCGAAACTTGCAGTCCACGGTACCGAGCCTCTGTAGCGGCGGCAGGCGCGCATACACACAGAGACAACGTCGATACGTCAACGTTAAGTCGGCTCGTTATGGTCGAGTAATTACAGCGCGGTAATTATCGGGGACGGTGCTCGACAACCTGGCTAGCAGCTCCGACGCTTGCCTTTTTCTATCGCAATTCCCAGCCAGATAAACAGATTTCAGGTTGCTCACAATGTTCCCTTTTGGTATTATAATAAGCTGCTTCGATTCCTTTTTGCCGTATTCTTCTGTTCCCTCTTCTACAGATTTTTCGATTGTTAACCGTGCCTTTTCGCCGGTTACGTCAGCAGATCTCGTTTGCGTGGCAAGGTACACGAGAGCCAACTGTGGTCGTTATGTTTCATAGTTTTATTATATTTGTTGGGAGACGAACTAACTCGTCGTTCAGTTTCGTCTTAATCCTCTTGCTGGCCGAGTCGAATATGGTGGAGGAATTAACAGAAATTTGTGAAGTATCAGGAATTTCTAAGAATTTATAGGAATCAGTATCAATTTATAGGAATCAGTATCAATTTATAGGAATCAGTATCAATTTATAGGAATCAGTATCAATTTATAGGAATCAGTATGAATATGTAGTAATCAGTATGAATATGTAGTAATCAGTATGAATTTGTAGTAATCTGTATGAATATGTAGTAATCAGTATGAATATGTAGAAATTAATATGAATTTATAGGAATTAATAGGAATATGTAAGAAAATTTATAGAAATTAATTTTAATTTATATAGGAATTAATTTTAATTTATATAGGAATTAATTTTAATTTATATAGGAATTAATTTTAATTTATAGGAATTAATTTTAACTTGTATAGGAATTAATTGGAATTAGTAAGAATGAATTTGCAGATAGGAATTAACAGGATCAATTTAGACCTCGTCTGACTACAGGCCGTCCGGAACTACTTACCCGGAAGCAGATGATTCGTGCCGCGTTCCCGTAAGAAACGCACGGTTCAGCGGCCCGAATTTATGGTCCCTGTTCTTTCGCAGTCACCCGAGATTTTACAATTAATTTCTGGGATCTACAAGAGCTGCTTGGAGAACGATAGATCTTCATTCCTGGACACAGAGTGTCCAGAGTAATTTCCTCGCGGAAGTTCTCCCATTAAATAATACTCGGACTCGCTCCGGATATTTCCCGTTTCAATTCGACGTGGCAGGACCTTCGCCGCCCCCGCAAATGGAATTATTACCGGACCGACGGACACTCGTGTCTCCTCGTTCAGCTTCCTATGAATCTTTCAGCGACCACTCGCCCGTTAAAACTGCGTCGCGTTTTCCCAAAGAGAACAGCGGAGATCTAATTAGAGACGTTAGCTTCCTGTCGGTGTTGGCTTCGGGACCTTGGTGTCTCTCTTGGAATTGATGCGACGACCGTCTGACGTGGAAGAATTATCATCCGAATATGCGAGAAACGTAGAGTAAGCATTCTATTGTTTCGTGAACGTACATTACAGTACAATTGTACAGTAGATCCAGACAGCACATTATTCTCGAGAAATTGTTGACATTCGAACAGCTGTAATTTTGTGAAGCGAAACCGTACGAACATAAACTTTGGCTTATTTTAAAGCTCTAAACCTCTACTCTCGCCACCCATCGTTAATTTTTGTCCAAGACAGTTTTGCAGAACACAGCGACTGGAAAACTAGAGACACTTTTCTGATCCAAAATGTTACAAATTGAAACATCTGCGGAAACATAGAAAAATGTTTCTCACGACTGAAACCACCGTAGATTTAAAGATTGAAGCTCCCTCTTTCCAACGAGTGCTTAATACTTGATCTACGATGTTTTCTAACCGATTTATCGAATTTTGAATGGAAGGTGTACCATCCTTGGTACAAGCATGCAGACTTTACAGCATCGCACCAGGTCCTCCTTTTCCTTCCATAAATCAGTGAAAAAGAATCGTACATAAATTTTTAAGATATCGTTGTAAAGAGTAGGCTTCAATCTTCCAAACTGTGGAAGATTTGTTTGCGAGAAAATTTTTTAAATGTTTCCACAGAGGTTTCAATTTGTAGCATTGTTTTAGTAAAAAGGGGTCTTCAGTTCCTCATATGCTGCATCATATAAAAATATCTCAGAGGAGAATCAATAATGGTGTGCGAAAGCAGAATCTCCAAGCTTCAAAACGGGGTCAAGTTTATTGTTATAGGATTGTTTTTTACGGAAATTGGAACAGGTTAAATAACAGGATTCTACAGAAACCTGTAGAATTTCTAGGTCGTATTTGAACGTCGTATTTCGAGTTCGACGGAATTTCGTGAGGCAATCGAAAGAGTTTCGAGCAGAAGAGACCGTGCTCGTCCAATATGGTGGCGGATCATTTATTTGGTATGGTACAGGTCCAGCGAGGGAAGTGCCCGCGCGAAATATGCTGGAAATTCTGGCGACAGCGAGGGTGGATGTCGGCCGGGACCATGCAATATTTATCAGAGTCCCATAGATCCGCTCCCTCGGCTTCTGTTATGTATTATTCCGTGTGCTCCGACGTAAAAGACGGGTTTTGCAACCGCGGGTAAGCGATATGAATACCAAATGTCGACCGGGGAATACAACGGACACCCTCTTCTGCTGACATTTGCATACCGACCTTCGGAAACCTCGAGCCTACGCGATTCCTTGGAACCGGCCGATTAGCTGAAGGAAAAACCGTCTTCGACGCTGCGAGGGAAAGGGCCGAGTAATCCTCCTGGAAAATCTGCTCGAGGAGATTCGTCTCGCAAAAATTCCCCCAAGATGGATTTTCCGGAGAGAAATCGTGGATCTAGGAGGGCCACTGTAGAGCGGAGGCTTCAGATAAGATAAAAATTGTGCTGTACTTCTCTAAGAATTTTAATAGCGCCGACAGACTTGAATAATGCGACTAAAATGCGACTTCCAATGAACTATAATCAGTAGACTGGGATGTTTATGCATTTATAGTAAATTAAAGTAGATGAGATTCAAAATAGTAAGGAAATCTTAAAAATTGAAAATGTCAATATATGATCTCTTCTCTAATAAAATTATTAAGGGAAGAAATAACTTACTTGATTAATCTTACTACTTCGGATTTCATCCCCTAAATATTTCCACAAGTGCACAAAATTCGCCAGTGATTACAGAAAATGCGATTTGCAATCAACTATTTATATAAATTGAGTAGAAGAGATTCAAAATTGTAAGAAAATCTTAAAAATTCGGAATGTCAATATACGATCTCTCCTCTATTAAGAGATTTTTATTTTGCACAAAGATATCCGCAGTCTAATGATCAGTTTGGTTTCTCGCTCTGTCGAATTGCAACAAGATCAAATATAAAAATAATAAAGAATTTTTCAGACCGTTTTCGAGGGTGAGAAAGTTTTAAAGAAATCTTGTTAGAAAATTTTTTCCGGTTGTTTCGAGGGGAAGCGACCCCGCCCAACTCTTGAAAACGGAGATAGAGAAGGGATGAAAAGAGAGAGAGAGAGAGCTCGCGGGACTATTAAAATATCGAGGCCTGCGATCGACCGGAGGAGGAACGACCGATAACGTCGATGCAAATTACCGCGCGGAATACCCGGCGAATATTTCCGACTCGTCGAACTTCACCCAGTTTCCCAGGCTTTTGTTTCCCCGCCGCGGGATCCAAGCCCCTTCCTTCCACCGCCTGCCGCGACTTATTTTCCGCGATTGTTGCAGCTGAAAAGGGGAGCGCGACGAACGGGAACAGTCTGGAAGAAGAGGGTTAACCATTCCCCCCTGTTCTCCCACGAGAAATACCCTCGTGATCTGCCGGAACAGATGCACCCCCTCTTAGTTTCCCCATTTTCCTTTTATTCTGTCTTTCTCGCTTCGGTCTGTTTTTCTTTCTTACCTTCTCTCTATTTTCTCCTCCGCCATCTTTCGAAGCGATTTCCTTCGCTCTATCTTCCCTTTCTTTCCCGCTTCAACCCTCCCCATCGACCACCCACAAGGCTTCGTTGCTTACTCGCCTTTTCCTGTTCCGCGCTTTTCATCCGCTTTCCTCGACGAGAAAACTGCGAATTGAAAAGCGGCGACGCTGAATTACCTCCGTTTATCATGAGACTGGAGGGATTGATCGCTTTTCTTTCAAAGAAGCGGAGCGGGGAGCCAAGTGTGGGGTAGAATAAGCGATTTCAGAGGCGGGGGTTTATGATTTCATCGGTTTGTCAATTTCGAATTTGTTGAAAAGATACGCGTGGAATTTTGCAAATTACTCCGACTCGTTTAGCCAAGGGGTTATTCAACGCGGTATGAATCGTTTTTCCCAAAGAAATAGGTTATGGACCTTGCTGAAAATGAAGTATGATGTAAAATGAGCTATTTCAGGGGTGATTTAAGTCATCACTTTGCCAATTTCGGATCTGTTGGAAAGATACGCGTGGAATTTCGCAAATTATTCCGACTCGATTAGCCAAGGGGTTATTCAACGCGGTATGAAACGTTTTTCCCAAAGAAATAGGTTATGGACCCTTCTGAAAATTATATATTACGTAAAATAGGCGATTTTACGAGGGGTTTAAGTCATCACTCTGCTCATTTCGAATTCGTCTAAAAGATACGCGTGGAATTTCCGAATTTATTTAAATGACACAGATGACGGCAAGAATAAGTAGCGGGGAGACGAACGACCGATTTAACGAACCGCGACTGAAAGGGGGCCAAGACTGCGGTTGGCATCATCTCGAGGCTAATCGATCGTCTAATTAATTAACATGGTTCTTTGTTAGCCGCCGACAAAGGGTTAGAACGCTCCAGGGAGCAAAGCCCTCTCTCGGGCCAGCTTTTAATATTTATCGCGTGCTCGCCCGCTGCCAGGGCACCACGAAATTAGGAATTCCTAGGACCGAAAGAGACTCCGAGGTTCGACGTTTTATTTCCGGAGACGATTTTATCGCAGACCATCCCCGGCACACGCTTGATATGGAGATCGACGGATCGATAAGTCGTCCCTTTGAGACGTAAAAGACCATAAAAGTGGATCCCGCACGGCTTCAGCCTCGAACATCCGTCGGATGTCCCTTTCAACCCGGCTTCTTCTCCTTCCATTTTCTATTAATGTATGAATATTTCACGGCTCTCCGACCGGCTTCCTCTCCCGGCAACAGATTCGATACGATAATACCATCGGTCGATAAATAATCGTTCGATAAACCGACGATCGAGACCTACAGTGAGCTCAAAGCAGAAGGGCAGAATGGTTCACGCCATAACTCCGCTGGAAAAAGTCGCACGACGACCTAACCGAGCTCATTTTAAAGGAGTTTCCACTCTCGTCCCTTTAAATCCTTTCCTTCCCCGGGATACTTCTGAAAAGTGGACGAAAAAAATCGTGTGGCTCTTCGAAATTTTACAAACGACGACTGATGATGACGAAGAGGATATTGAATGATGTCTGTGGAGCTTGGCCTTTTTGTTCGAACTCTAATCATCGGGGATTCGATGCTCCAATAAAGTCTCGAAATTAATCGCACGATTTTCTCTCGCCGATCCGCACAATTCAAACGAAGCGCCCGCCACGGACAGCACGGTAATCGAGGATACTCCTCGAAGAGGTTGCACTCTCCCGTCCGCACTTCGGTCTAAAAGCATCCCCGAAGAAAAATATCTCGGGCAAGCAAAAACAGAAGCCCCGCCGTTCGAAACGACTCGAGAAACATCGTCGTCCGACACTCCTCTGCGAAGTTACATCGCCGCGAAGTCAAACACCAACAATTTTCCTTTTTCTCGGGGAACCGACGTAATTTCCTCCAAGATCTAATTACGTCTCGATTCTGCGAGGATAAAACGAACTCTGCCGCCAAGGTAAGGGAGCAGACCACTGCTCGAAAATGTTTCACCCGTTTCCCGGGAAAATCAGCGCCGGTGAACCTTGCTGGACTGATTTTAATTTTTTTTTTTTTATATAATTTCTGTAGATTTTGAGGAGATTCCAAAAATCTCCAACGTTTAATGTTAGAACCAGACGGCGGATTTTGATGCATTTATGAAGAAACTGGCTGGGTGAAATATAAAACAGTAAACAATTAGAAAATTTGAAGAATATCGTAATATTGTCTTTAATGCGATAAAGCCGTTGAGGGACGAAATCAACTTTTATTTCTCTCGTAGTACCTATAACCCAGACCTTCGAACATTTTCAATTTGCTATAACTCTGCGAGAAGAAATCGCGTGGTAATCTAACCGGACTCATTTTGAAGGGCGGAGCCTGCACTTCGACCTCCTTGAACCGCCAATTTGTTCAACAATGATTTACATTAAAAATCAAGCGCGAAAACCAGAATGGTTAACCGAGAATTAAAAAAGCGAAGATTGTTGTTCTTTCGAACATTTCCGCGTTCAATTTGCCATAACTCCACCGGAAAAAATCGCGCGATAATCAAACTGGGCTCATTTTGAAGGGCGGGGCCTGTCCTCCTTTTACGAGGAGCACGCGTATCCCGATGGAATCCCATTCGTTCCGACGTGGTTTCCCGGTCGGGCGTGTCCTTCGCATCATCGCGGAGGGAAAAACGCGCGGAATCCGTGGCGGAATGCACCGGCTCAAGCGAACCCGGAGCAACCCCTGCAACCCTCGCAACGATCCAGAAACCCGACGAGAAACACCCGACACCCGTTGTAACGAAATTCAGCCACCGTTTCGCCTCTCACTCGGCGAGAGAGGAATTCCGCGCCGTGCTCCTCCTCAAAGAGATTTCTTTTCCTCGTTCGAACTCCCGCAGGAATTGATCCTTTGAGGGATGAACGCGAGCCAGACGCCGCAAGTCGGAATTCTTTAACCGGAACAGATTGGCTCGGAGAGACCCGGCAACTTTACCGCTGAATAATAACGCCACTCGAACCCCGAAAATATTTTCCTGTCGCGGCGAACCATTCGCCGAGCAAATGGTGACGTAGATCCGCCATGTTTCAGGTTCTAAAAATGTTTTCAACCTGCCAATGGATCGTTCGAAATTGTCGATCATTGCAGTCGAAAATTTTAGTCTTAGACAACTGGCAGCCACACGGAGATTAATTATTTTTGCGTGACCGGTTTGGGAAATAAATTTTCTGCAATTTTTTCCCAATAGTGTTAGCTTTGAAGTATATTCCTTGAAAATTTCATTGAATAATTTCTAGAATCGACTTAGCTACAGATCACGATAGAGGCGCACCGCTCGACACTGTACTGCGGCACTTCATAATTTTTATCTCGAAAACAATGACCGTGATCCAGTTAGAAAAATTTGTAACGATACCTTGATGTGACAACAATGTAGTAAAAAAATTTCAAAATGATCGGTGCAATAGTTCTCTGGTAAAAAAAATAATTTCGGAGGCTCGTTATCCCCTGTCAAAGCAATTGAAGCAAGAGTAAAATTTAAGGTCTCTTGAAAATTCCGCAGACGATTTCCTGCTATTAGAATAATAAAAAGCGATTGGTAGGAAGAATGGGCAGGCTACTTACTTTCCGTATGTCTTCTAAATTGTGAATCTCCGGTGACAGGCCACCGTGTACACAAAGGAACTGTTGGTTCATGAGGGCGGCGAGCGGCAGACAGTCGAAGGCGTCCATGCACGCGTCGTACACTCTCTCCGAGTATTTTATTTTACCTGAAAGCAGACAAACAATCGTACGAACAACCACGCAACATTCTCATCCGTGAAAACCGGTTGCAATCGGACCGAGCTTTTATGTCGCGACGTAGATGAAAACCGGATGAACGAAAACGAAAAGAGAAAAAAACGACCGAACCGGAGAATAAAATCCGATCGAGGAACGACGACGGGAGGGTTGGGGAGGATCAAATAGGAAACGAAACAGGAAAAAAAAAAGCCGGAGAAAGTTGGCCAGCGACAGGCTCGATTCGACTACTTCCCACGCTTTGTTTCTTTTATCGCGGCCACGGCTGCGAGCTGTCGTCCCCAGCGTTATTGCCCGCGAACAAAAGCGACTTTCGGCGCTTTTATTCGATCCCGACGTGCCCCGCAGCAGCCCYCTTCAGGAGTTCCGGTTTCACGGCCCCGGGACGACTTAACCCTCCTCGGGACCGTTTCGAAATCGCCCTAAAGACCGAGAGAAAAAATAAAATTTCATTTTTAGTCGATGGTGACGGACATTTAAGTAAAAGTGGAATTTTTTAAGACTGTACATTTTCTGAAGACCTTGAAAATTGTCTGAAGACCTTGAAAATTGTCTGAAGACCTTGAAAATTGTCTGAAGACCTTGAAAATTGTCTGAAGACCTTGAAAATTTTCTGAAGACCTCGAAAACTGTCTGAAGACTTTGAAGATTGCAATGAAAATTGTCTGAACATCTTGAAAATTGCAATGAAAATTGTCTGAACACCTTGAAAATTGCAATGAAAATTGCCTGAACACCTTGAAAATTGCAATGAAAATTGTCTGAACACCTTGAAAATTGCAATGAAAATTGTCTGGACACCTTGAAAATTGCAATGAAAATTATCTGAACACCTTGAAAATTGCTATAAAAATTGTCTGAAGACCTTGACACTGCGCTCAGGTTTAATTCAATATTGCCTTGAAGACAATTTCAGCGAAAGTAGATTGAACAGTCGTCGGAAGTTCGTTCGAGTGAAGTTAAGTTTCCGTAATTGTTTTTCGACGATAGCACACAGTGAAATGACAAAGTGTTTGCCACGACCCTGGCCCTCTGCCCAAGAAGAATCCCCTGTCAATAAAAGAACCGAGATCTCGTGGTTCGACAGCCTCAAGATTTGTCGGCGGACAGATTGCTGGTCGAACCTGTCAGCTCAAGCCACCCGTCGAGATATCTCGAACCCTCTCGACCTTGATTGCGAGGCTTTCCTAATGCCTGTTGTTGAATTCCACGCAGGAAACAAAGTGAACACGTATGTGGCCTTAGAACCCTCCAACAAATGTACAAAGTGGCGCGAAAACACAAATTAACTTACAAAATGAAAAGTATTTACAAAATAATGTACATTTAGGTATTGTATGAGGTATTATACCAACTTCATATCCATAAAATTTAAAAAATCATGGGGAATGGAAATATTCTAGGTCGGAAGAAAAATGTGTAATGTTTGAGTTAAAATATCTCCGAGTGCAAGGAGCGACCCAGAATTTTGACTTTGACTATTTTCTAAGCAAAGATGGAGGACCACCGAGCATGTTCAGGCTGCGGACAGTACAGAAATTAGAGGAGACAGATCGCGGAGGATGATTCGATCCGAAAGCACCGGCTTTCGGTTTCGGTTCGAGATCGATTAATTCTCTCTCGTTTGGCGGTCGGTGTTTTCGCCGGGACAATCGTTTTTGGCGACTCCGCTGACCCTCTGGACAGCTGCCAGCAGCGCTCCGGTGTAACCTCACTGTGCCAGAAGTCCTACGAATAATGCGTTCTCCACCGGTGCTCGATGCGCCGAGCCGCGAAACCGAGATTCTCTCGGCAGGTTCTCTCGTCGAAACACGAGAACCCTGATGAAACACACAGCGGCCGCGATAAACAACCCCGGGACCTCGACACGATCATGTTGTCTCGCCCAGCTGTCGGAATTTCAACGGGAAACCTTGCTTTTCCCGGGGAAATTACGCCAACGATGTATAATCCGCCTCGACGGTTGCGAAACCGGAAAATTCGCAAAGTAGAACGTCACGGGAGGAACAGAAAATTTACATGATTCGCGATGGAAGCATCGATCGATCCTCTAACGAACACTTCCGCAGAAAATACATGTTACATTTAGAAATGTCCTTCGACGCATACCCCAGTTAATTTTACGTTTAAGGACATAAGCGCGACGTGAGAAATGGTAATTGGCTTCTAGGAATTATGCCATTTCCCCGTCTGGTGCAACGTGGAACAATTTTTGATGGATAAATTAGGGATAGAACGTGATAGTAGAGGCTTCGAGGTTTAATATAAGCCTAAGTTTGTCGACTTCTCGAAGATCGGCGGTTTTTCCAGAAATTGAAAATTAAACGCCCTCATTCTCCCACCTGGTACGAAGTCGAAAAATTTTTTATGGGAAAATTAGTGATAGACAGTGAAAGTAGAGGATTCAAGCTTTAAAACAAGCCTAGCTTTATCATGATGTGACTTTTTCCCCAGAAATTACAACAGCTCGAACGTCGACGTTTTTCCGAAAATTGCAAATTTACTGTCCAAATTTCCCCACCTTTTACGAAATGGAAAACTTTTCCTAGAGAAACTAGGGGCAGAGTTTGCGAAAGTAGAGGCTTCAAGCTTTAACATAAACCCGAGTTTATGCTCGTACGATTTTTGCTCCCGGAATTATAGCAGCTCGAGTATCGAACTTCTCCAAACGTTACAAAGTGTCCTCTGTTCAAAATCGTGTGGGAAAGAGTTGGATATTTTTGCAACAAGGCTTGCGATTGCGGTGGTTAGTTGGAAGAATGGAGATTCCGGTAATAACCGAGGGCGTAGGTAAGAGGATAGGACCGAAGGGCTCCCCGAGGGATTGATAGCGGTCGAAAGGAGCGACGTAGGAATCATAAACGTAATGTTGGTAGCGGAGGGTTAACGCGAGCCTCGTAAATACGCGCGGCTTGACCCAGTATCGGAGAATTTTCCAGGATCGATACGGTTTTCCGCGGGTCGACTCGACCCGACTCGACTCGACTGCGCCACGCAGACCTCCTCGAGATATCGAGGTGATTCCGGTGGAACCCTGGAACCTGGGATCCTGGACCCGGTCAGAATAACCCGCGAAGACCTCTTCTTCCCACGCATACCAAGGAAACCTCACTCCATCCACCGAGAAGACATTTTCCTTGCGGAAAGTTGATTCCGTGTAATCAACCTTCGAACGCGTTTTCAAACCATCACTCCGGAAATCGATCTCGACAAATATTTCCAGGATAAACTCTAACCTCCTCCATCCGTACACTATCTCACGCAGGATCGTTCAGTGTAATGTTTGATAGAGGAAATAAACGAATTTTTTAACCGTGATGCACTTTGTAAAAAATTTTGAAAAAATTACGGGATGATGAACATAGTTACACGTTGTTACTGCAAAAATATCGAGGACGCCGCGTTTGAACTTCCGCAGAAAACTCGCATTATCTTCCCACTGATCAAGGAGCAGAGGGATGAAACTTTGCTCTCGACAAGAATAGATTCTCGTATTTTTTAAAGCGTGAAACACTTCACCAAAAATTCTGAAAAAATTCCAGAACAACGTCTACAATCGTACGTTGTTCCTATAAAAATATTAAGAACGTCGCTTTTAAACTTCCGCAGGAAACCGACATTACTTTCCGACTGATCAACGGGTAGAGCGAAGAAACTTTGCTCTCGACAAGGATCGGCTCTCGTATTTTTTAAAGCGTGAAGCACTTCACCAAAAATTCTGAAAAAATTCCTGAGCAACGACTACAGTCGTACATTCTTACTGTAAAAATATGAATCACTTAACTTTTTTCCTTCCGCTCGAAGCGAACGAAAATGAAACTTGGTATTCTCTCGAACGACGATCAAATTTAGTCGAAGGCTGTTTCTCCTGGCCACGCTCGGTTCCGCAGTCTCGGTGAAACGTCACGGAATTGTTATTCGAATTGAATTCATCCCGGGGCGAATTGAAATCGCGGAAACCGGGCAACGAGACGGCTCCTTTCACCGGGTAAAACACGTATCGCCGAGCATTAATCGACGATAAAGAGGCAGCAGCCCGTTGGCCGCACCAGTGTCCGCGCCATAATTCGCCCTCTCTCGAGCGTGAAATCGGGCTAAGTGTAAACTCGATTGTAAATTGGGATCGCCGTAGGGACGCAATTAAAATCCTCGTCCCCTTTGATACGGCTGGGGAGACCCGCGTTCCTCGGAGCGGCGGGATTAATGATTGAAAATGCCCTGGCCGACGGAGTCGGACACCGGTTCCACGAATTATTCAAGCGAACTCGATTTTCCCAGTCGCGATCGACCGGCAAACATCCTGCCGCTAATGGCGGCTGCGACAATAATAAATTCAGAACATAACTCGCTCGTTACAAGAGCGCTCAATTTTTTATGATGCTGCAGGGTTCTGACCACGAGCAACATTATTCCCGTGACCTCTGTGACCCAAGAGGACGATACCACAACAGTATGACCATCCTGACCTCAAGCCTAACCAGTCACGAATACCCAATTTCTGCGTCGTTATCAGGGGCTTGATGATCTCATGGAACCCAGGTCACAGAATCCAGTTATTGATCATGATCCTCAGTTCGGATCGCAAGAAACCTTCCCAATAACCTCCATACGACCATAAAGAATAATTCCCCAGCCCCGAACTAGAGCAAAAACTCCAGATGCTCGCTTAGCTTACCCAGGATCTCGCTTAACCTGACTGATCGCGAGTCACTGACCATCCTGACCGATCCACAACAACAAAATAATTATTGTTTGGCAAATACTGCTAATAGATTTTCGCGATCGACCGGCAAGAATTCCGCAGGCATTCCGTGCACGCTGTTTCACTTCCGGTCCCGGGCGTGTGAAAACCGTGGCCGCCGAAAACATATCGGAGAGCCCATCGAAAATCGATAGGAGTTCATTGTTTGCTCTTGCCCCCCTCCACCGCCACCGAAAAAAAGCTGTAAAACGTCGACGCGACGGAATTTCGTCGGAACGACGACGTGGGTTTCTCGACTCCGAGCAAATCGACCGTGGAAACGGTTCTCGAATTTCGCCGATCGCGCCCGAACCGAAAAGCCCCCTCCGGGGAAATACACGTCGAGGCTACTTACATTCTTGCTTAAATGTGAAGTATTCCGTGAGATGACGGCACTCGTGGTTACCTCTGAGGAGGAACAGTGTGTTTGGATGGCACAGTTTCAGCGCCCACAGGTACAATACGCACTGCAACAGAGAACAAGGTTCGTTAGTGTTTTTACAACGACTCGGCCAGAGAAAGATCGTTTCTGCTCCTGCCACCGTGCAGAATCCTTTGGGGAAACCGTGCTGGCGTGTTGTTCGAACACGACTGCACCTTCCTCGATTTTTTTGCATTTTTTTAAAGGGTTGCGTTAGGCCACAATGTTCACAAAGTTCGCACAATTCGATTTTCAACATTTTCGTCTCCGTAAACTGCAGAAAGGACCGCCGGCAGAACGGCCATATCTTTGAGAATTGTCAATATTTTTTTATGAAAAAATTTCGAGACGTACTCGATACTATCAGTTTTCGAACGCGACAAGATTCGTCGCGGTATGTTTCCTAGTTTCTTAGAAATAAATTCGCGAAGGTCGCTTTTCGAGTACACAACATCCACCGATGGGCTACATAAAAAATAACCATATCTTCGACTGTAGTAAATATTTCTCAACGAAAAAATCACGAAGTACGGTGGATAATATCGCCTCTCAGCCCCGCGAAGTCTCTTTACCGAATGCTTGCTGGTTCCTCAGAAATAAATTCGCGAGCGTCGCTTCCGGATCGCTCGAGCGCGTTTAAGCTCCGAATTCCGCGGAGTCGAGCGAGCAAGAAAAGAGGATTGCGACGGCAAAAAGTTCACGTGGGATTGAAAAATCGTTGGCTACGTTGAAGGAATGGACGAGGTTCCGACCCGACGCGCTTTACGAGTCTTGTCGCGAGCACATAGCGCTCGACAATGACCGGCTGGTTCTTTTTCTCCGGGTGGGAATTCGCTTTTTATAGATCTCCGCGGGCGAGACAGACCGTCGTAAAAACGTTTATCGTTTCGTCGGAGTGCTAATATCGGCGCGTTATTTATCCGCTTTCATCGTCTTGCGATTTATAGAGCGTCCGGGCCGAAATCATGATCGGAAGATGTTGAATGGCGAGCAAGAAAAGGCGCCGAATTTACTTGCACGGCTAATATACAGGGTGGACCATGAATCGTGACCAGTAGAGATTACCCTGTAATTATCACTCCGATCGAAAATGTTTTTATCACTGCGGATCTTTGTGCAAAATAAAAATTGTCTGCTTCGATTGCAAGAAATACAGTAAAGTCGCGATAGTTGTCACGCCGCAGGGCGACGATGTAAAACTTCTTTATTTTTCATTATTCTTTTATGGGACTTTCACCAACTTATTTCTGGCATTTTTCTGATTAAAATAACACCAAACAGGATGTAATTTCGACTTTCCCTTAATCATTTTAATAGAGAGAAAGTCATATATTGACATCTTCATTTTTAAAAATTTTTCAACAATTTTTAATTTTATTTATTCAATTTTGCTATAAATGCATGTAGATCCGCAGTCTACTAATAACGGAGTAATCTCTACTGGACAGGATTCGTGGTTCACACTGTATTTCGAGCTAATTAATCGCTGGGCGGACGAGAAGCAACAGGATTAACGAAACTGGCAACGCGGAACAAAAGCGTCTACGCGCTCGCGTCTCAACGGTATCGGCCGTTAAGCGATTAATCTTCTCGAGGCGCAGTGCCTTTGTTTGCGAAGCGACTGAGTTGACAGGTTTGGCAACGCGTCGCTGAATTCCTGCGTATCGGGGACCAGGGCTGACTCGATTTAACCATCGAGCGATCCACCATGGAGCGCTATTTTTCACGAATATGCGGGTGAAGGTCAGGTTATTAGGGGTGTGATCAAGTAGAGACGAGCTAAAACCGAATATTGTAAATGAAATACTATTCTTAAAAAGCTTGAATTTAATCAATAAAATGCTTAAAACCCACTATGCAGTTCTGATTTCCAAGATTTGGGTACTAGTTGCAAAAGATTCGATTCCTTTCAACATCGAAGTACTTACCTAAGTAGTTTTTGAATACTGAACTGAATACTTTTCAAGTATAATCATTATTGCTTTTAAGTAGTATTCGAAACCGATGAAATGAGACTTGGTTATTGAAATTGAATCTGCTATCAATCGAGTCCTATGAATCACGAATTTCAACGACTCTACATTTTGGTATTTTACTTTTCTCGTCGAATTTGTATTTTTCCTTGCAAAGCGAGCGGAGACGTACCGTTTATTGTGCAAACAATGCTCGCGGATCGGTTGGCGTTTAAACGCAGACGACGATTTATTTGCGAAAAATGCGCAGTCGCGACGCACACGGTAAACAATCGTTATAAACTTGGCCGCGGTCGTCGAATCGATATCGAATGGGAGACAGAGCGTGTGCAGAGAGGGCAGCTCTGCTGCTGGAGCAGGATAAGAGAGAGAGAGAGAGAGAGAGGCGCATCTTTTATTCATTGTGTATACATTAACGGTTTGTTTCGAATGCGGGTATCACGTGTAGTATTAATGCGCGAGAGGTGGTACGCGTCGCGTATCCCTGCCCGGGAACAATCGCATAAGTGGCTATGAATGCGGTACGAGAGCGAGAAACGTCGCCATTGTTCCCTCCTCCTCTTCCCCAGTGATATAATGAGTTCCATGAAAACCTTGTTTTATTGGACGAGCAGTACGGTCCACGATCATGCTCGGATAAATCACTGTAAACCCAGCAGAACCATTTTCCCTATCGCTTTGAAACACCGTTTAGGGCTTGATAAGACTCCGCTTCAGGGGAATAGGCTCGTCATAGTCAGACCGCGAGAGTTCTACGACTTCGACGAAGTTCCGCGACTCTGGGGAACCGTAAACATTATTCTCGAGGCATGAGCATCTTGTGTGATCTCGTAATCTCGACCCTGTTCTCTCATAAGAACCCAATTTCACTAAGAACTCGCACACTTCGGTGATCTCGTGAACCTGAGGCTAGAGAACACAATTCTTTATCGTTAATGATCACGAGGGGGACCTTGCTTCTGTGACCTCTGTGACCAAGGAGACAATACCACAGAACAGAAACACTATGACTATCATCATGATCCCCTAAACATCCAGGAAAATCCAATTTCTACGTCGTTATCATGGTGATCTCGTGAACCCAGGTTACAGAACCCAATTTTCTATCATAATGATCACGAGGAACCTTGCTTCTGTGACCTCTCTGACCCAAGGACACAATACCACAGCTCAGAACCCTATGGTCATCGTGACCTCGACCCTAACCATTCACGAAAACCCAATTTCTACGTTGTTATCAGGAGCGTTGGTGATCCCATGGAACCCAGAAATCACAGAACCCAATTTTTGATCATGATGGTCAGTTCGGATCACGAGGAACCTTCCCAGTAACCTCTATATAACCCCAAATAATAATTCCCCAGCCCCAAACCAGAGGAAAAACCCCAGAAAATAGGAAATCCTGTCTGCGGTCACCCATCCTAACTCACAACGTGACCGGAGCTCGCTTAACCTGCCGATCGCGTGTCACTGACCCCCCCCGACCGAACCGCGACTACCAAACCACTACTATAAAACAAACACAGCTAATAACCCTCTGCGAATACATTTTCCCGCTCGATTCGGCTCGTTTCGACCAAAAATATCGATTTCCCTGTTGATCGACGCGCGAAACAATAACGACACCAGCACGCCGAGCGATTTAACGCGAACGCGCCCGCGTCTTTTGTCCGCGGGGGAAACAAAGGGGGCTCGCGGAAATTACCGGTGGCGGCGTCGGCTCTATCCTCGTTCCCCGATGACTCGGTTGATTAATAGAAATCCGAAAGCTGATCGACGCGGCGCCGCCATTGTCCAGGCTCGTTCCGGGATTATGCACGCGCCGATCGGTTATCCGCATCTCCATTACGCGTTATCATCCCCGCGATAGTCCATTTACGTTTTATTGGCCGCGCGACTCGATGACCCGTGCGTCGAGGGATTTCCGAATTTTTGAATTTTCGGGAACGAGACTCAACAGCACGGCTGATTTATTGTCTTGGCAGATGGTCGAGTATCTCGTCATTCACTGCCATCGTGGGTGTTGTTAGTCATCTCGACCTGTCTGCGTCCATGGCTGTCCGTTTGTCTTAATCAAGTTCGCGTTAGTTAATAAATAACGCGCATAATTAATGGATTGGCCTCTTCCACAGTGGTTTTTCGGACACAGGAATATCTTCCTGATTGTTTATAACGTTCCTTGAGTAAATAGAATATGATCTCGCGGTACGAGAAATAAATTGCGTTTGTTTTATAATGATTTTTCGAATGCAGGAATATTTTCCTGATTGTTTATAATGTTCGTCGAGTAAATCGAATTTGATCTCGCGGCATAAGGAATAAATTGCGGTCTTTTATAATGGCTTTTCGAATACGGTAATATTTTCCTGATCGTTTATAACGTTCTTTGAGTAAATAGAATTTGATCTCGCGGCAGAGGAAATTGATTGCGGTCTTTTATAATGGTTTGTCGGATCCAGCAATATTTTCCCGATTGTTGATAATGTTTGCGGAGCAAATAGAAGTAGATCTCGCGGCAGAAGAAATGGATTGCGGTCTTCTACAATGGTTTTTCGAATACGGGAATATTTTCCCGGTTATTTCTAATATTCCCCGGAGCAGCTTTCCCCAGCTATTTTCATCTTCGACCCAATTTCCCGGCGAGCACTCGACAAGAGCCGTTTTTCCAATTTAAATCGCGAGGCTCGCGTGTCTCCGAAGACAAGTGCGCCCCGGTCGAACGAATTCATCGGCGCCACTCGAAATCATCGAAAATCCGAGAGTGTGCACTTGAACCGGCTACCCGGGGGACCGTAAGAACCCAATTTACTTACACTTCCGCAAACGTGGAGAACCCGATTCATCTTCGGCCCGCCTGAGGACCGAAGTTATACCACACCGAACCGACGCCGAACACACCTGAGTACGAAAGTGCTGCCATAGATTCCAGTCGCCTACACGGAAAACATTCCCAGTAACGAATCCCACGTACAGGAATTAGGTGATAGGTCGACGCGATCATCTAAGGAACAACCCCCACGGGAGGTTCTTAGTATCGTGTGCAAAAAACAATGCGTTAAGGGTGAAAAATAATCACTCGAAATTTTAAATCGCTAGACCTACGTTTAAGGATATTTGCACGAACACCCTTAAACTTTGTCATTTTTTTACTCGGTTGTTTATTAAGATACAGGGATGAAAAAAATATAATAAATATAATAAAATATACAGCTTTACTGTTTCACTTGAGTGTGTTCAATAAATTCGAAATTACGATGAATTCTAGCTGGAAATTTCCAGAGACCTTCCTCAAGAATTGAAGACTCGGTAGAAGAGAATCGAGTCTTTAAAAAAACAAATTCCCATTGTTTCACTAGTGTATCCCGGGGGATCTGGTAAAAGTGGGAGCGTCGCGCGAGCGTTCATCCATTTTTCCGGGTGATTCCTATCTATCCATCTTCGGTTCCCCGGGTGTTTGTAATCTAAACATTCCACTCGGCTTCGTCTTTCCCGCAGCAATTCGCTCATAATCCCATCTTTCCAGAGGCAGGGAGTTCGGTTCCCTTCGGTCCTCTTCATTTCTTCCGGATTCTGCGCCTCGCCTTGCCTCGTCGTTTCACTCAGAAAATGAAAATCCTCGCGGAACGCGTGCACGTTCCACGGAGAAATCCCGGCGAATCTCTCCTCGCCAGCCTCGAAGAATCCGGCGAAGCATATTGCGGATAGAGAGTATCGATCGGCGAGCCGAGCCGAGGCGAGAGAGCTCGCAGCCGCTCGCCCTGGCTAGCTGTCTCTCTCTCGCTCTCCCTCTTTCTCTCTCTTCATCCTTCCTACGCTTGCTGCTCTTCTTCAATCAGGTCCTTCGAACCTGAACTACCTTCGAACCCTTCGACGAGGACCCGTGTCCTTTGCTACGCGAAAAAGATTGTCAGAGCAACCACCCACAGAGTTTCAGAAATGTTTTTGAAATTTTTTTATATATTGATAACCCTTTCTTCAAAATCTAATCAAAATCGAATAATATTTGCGAAACCGAAGAACTTGTTAGATTTTTATTTCCATGCAAAATAAAAATTGTCCGAATTAATCGAAAATATTACAGCACCATTTAAAACGCCTAAACTGTCGGATCTAAACTACCAGGTCGGAAAAGATTCTCAGAGCTTCCACCCACAGTGGAAACACGTTCTTCGTCGCAAAAATTGAATTCTTCGAATTTCAAAAATGTTTGGAAATTTTTTTATACATCGATAACCCTTCCTTGGAAATGCAAAATATTTGCTTCATGTGTGTACCAAAATATTTGCCGAATGTAAAATAATATTTGCGAAAATATCAGAAATCCAAAACCGAATGACTTCATTAAACGGACTTTTGCGTAAAATAAAAAATTGTCGATTCAACTGCGAGACACAGAAAATTCTACGACAGCTTTCAAAACGTCTGCACCGTCTCTTAAGGTCTCCACCTTTTTTAAAAGACTCTGAATTCCGACATGTAGAACATTGTGCGACATTTTGTTTTTAATTCTGTCGTTTAAATTCGCGCATATTTCTGGGACACCCGTTGCATGGGGCACGCGACTATCATCTCAAAGGTCCCGCAAACGTTTCACAAGTTCGGAAGCTGCCCGCGAGGCGCAGCTCCGCCGGCGATGGAAGATAAACGAGGAGAGCATTAATTGATGATTAACCGAGCGGATCGCTAATTAGTAGGCTCGGTAATTAGCCGGGCCCGGGATCCGTCGATTCCTCTCGCGTATATTTCTGTGTACTCGGCGCTTTCGGGCTAGCTTTTCAATTTTTATGTGTCTCCGGGAACAGAAGCGCTTTTGTCGACGAAACTTTGTGACCTATTCCCCCTCTTTTTTAAATAACAATGGAAACAAGAGAGGAAATTAACGGAAGACAAACGCGAGTTGCGCGAGAGCTTTTTTCGATTTCGACGGAAGCTTTCAGGTTTTTTTCTCGTTTGTACCTTTTCTGAACGCGAAAGCGTTCATGAATTTATTCAATTAACATTTGCAACGGTATTATATTATTTTTCGCGAAATTCTGCGATATTTTGCCCGAGCGACGTAATTATTTGTCTAAATGTTAATTTTTAAATGGAGCTCGTTGAAATATTGCGCATGGATGTTTGTGTAACTCGAGAAACAGATTGAATATTAATTAAAACGCAATTAGAATAAATTGCGCGCTGCAGGGAACGATCCGCTGGCCGTGCAAGTTTTCGTCCGGCAATTATTTATGTATTTACAAAATTGAGGAGAATCATCGACCAAACGATTCGATTTAGATCGCGGGTGGTAAACGACTCTGCCGTGTCCTTTCTCGCCGATCTTTGTAGGCCAACCGAGCAGCCGAAAGTTGAACAATGAACTTACCTCGATACTGAAATAACCCCTGTCTACGTAATCGCCGAGGAAGAGATACTTCGTCGAGGAGGGTGGTCCGCCCACCTCGAATAACTTCATCAGGTCGTAGAATTGGCCATGGATGTCCCCGCACACTGAAACACCAAGGAAAATCGAATTTGTTAATGTTGCACTATTTATTTTAACGGAATTATAAGAATTTAAATATGATCAACAATTTCCTAAAAATTGCAAACTTGGTGCCCTCGTCTCCCCGCCTGTCGCAAATTGCAAACAATTTTTATGCACGAAGTATGGACAGTCTGTGAAAATAGAATATTCAAGCCTTATAAATAAGTCCAAGTTTATGATCGTACGATTTTTTTTCACGAAATTACAACAGTTCAAACATCGCCAAACATTTTCCAAAAATTGCAAATTTAACGTCTCCACTCCCCCACCTGTCAGGAAGTGGAAAAATTTTTGATGGAGAAATTAGGTGTAGTCGGTGAAAGTAGAGACCTCAAGCTTTGAAATAAGCCTAAGCTTATCGACCTACGATTTTTTTCCACGAAACTATAGCAGCCCGAACATCGTCAAACATTTTTTGAATATTGCAAAGTTGGTGTTAGATAAAAATATTGTAAGATTAAAAATAATTTACAGATGAAGTACCTCGCAGATAAATATAATCCAACGGCGACAGAAGCTGAAGAACACTATACACGAGACACACGCGGCACGAAGGTTGACGGAAGACTATGTCGATGCAACTTCTACCTGAATCGGGGAACCGTTTAGGCTAATCGTGATTGGCGGAAAAGTGTACCAGGTATTTCCACGCGTGACCCTCATTGTGAATAATTTCGCAGTGGCAAAAAACTCGCGTGGTGGGGAGAGATGCATCATTGTTCGACGAGGGACGACCGCGTAAGCTCCGTTAAATTCACGGTAAACAAATTGGATTGTTTTCGACCCGATTAACGCGGGACCGACCAAGTGTGTTGTTTACAAGGGAGAACTTTCCAGTGCGAATTTCTTGGACGCTACGTCACAGATTTGATTGATATTTTTATTCGCCGCACCTTTGTGCAATTTTGTATAGCGAACGATTTTTTAAAAATAACTACAAAATATCTTGCGACAAATACTTTGCGTAAAAATATTAATGCGAATGGAAATTTGATTGATTTGCAAGCTGGATAGACTAGAAATACAAATTATTATTAATTTCAGTTTCTTGTTATTAATAGTAGACCGCGGATCTTTACGCAATTATGGCTTCTAAAAATAATAAAAAAAAATGCTAGGATATAAAATACGACAGGGTATTTAGTACGATTTTAAAATAAGATTTGATTTGATATTCGAGGTTCTTCAAATTCGTCTACAAAAATCGCAAATTGCCTAAACACCCGCAGTCTATTTTTTATCGCGTAAATTATTATTATTATAAATTATTATATATATTAAGTTTAATTTATTATAATTTAGTATCGAATTATAAATTATTATTTGTTTTAGAAGTTACATTAGGGATATCGGGGTGCGATCAATAGATCTACAATCTGCATGAGAAGTAGATCGCCATGGGGGCTCAAGGTCGACCCCGGGAAATTAGCTGAGCGCGATTAATCGCGCGCGATTAATAGGCAAGCGAGCTAGCGAGCGAGCGAGCATCGTCATCGGCCCTCGAGGCTCTGTAAACTTGTTTGCGAACGTTTCCAAGTGAAATTACGCTTTCGTGTCGTCTGGAGCGGCGAGGTATAGGTACACGAAGGTGGCCGGGAAGCTCTTGCTGCGAAAACTTTCGGTCGTCGAGCGTTATTCGGGGAAACTTCGATCATGTTCCGACGTCCTCTCCGGTTCGTCAAAACTTGCGCCAACGTTCTTGTACGGAGCCCAGTACGCAATGTGTCAAACAACGAACCATCGCACAATATTCGAGACCAGCTTTCTCGAACATTTATCAGACTATTGTTTTCTGGAACGCGCGGAGTTTAAATAACGGTGTCCACATCGTCTCCCATCGTGCGAATGGTTCGCATAATTCAGCAACAAGTGGCGATCTTCTCTTGTGTTTCAGAAAATAATATTTTAGCGTTATTTATCGGCTCGAGGTCTCATAATATAGCAGATTGTTGAATTCGGCTTACCACCAGCTGGAATATTATATTATGAAATCAAAAATGTATCTTAATATTTAAAAACGATCTTCATTTTTTTCGTCCGAAAAAAATTCTTTTGGAAATTTTATATACAGAAGTTTGTAGATGTTTAAATACTGTTCAACTTTCGTTGGAAACATTTTTTCCTAAGATTATTGGAAACACTTGAAAAATCGAGATAAAGGAGACAGGCTTCACCCGAACGGTCTGACCACACGCAGACCTATACTACTGGGGCGCCTAATGGGACTCGGGAATTTTTCCTGCGGGGCCCGATGGGCACAGCCCTGGGAAACTTTGTGGACATATTTGGGCACCTTTGACCCACGTTCATGATTTTTCCTGTCCCGCTATCGTCGAAATTGTAATAGTTATTCCCCGAAGAAGCAGACGTGAATAATCAGTGAATATCCACTGAATAATTTTTAATAACAATTACAGTTTTGATGATACCGATGTGAAAAAATTTGGAGATACAATTTGGACCTGTTAGAAAGTGTCTGTAAAGTTTCGTGGAGATACGTTGCCCGGTTCGGTAAGGAAAAATTGTAGCTTGCTAGTTTCAGTGTGAAATATCTTTAAATAAAAAGATATCGATGAAGCAGCGCAGTTTCAATGTCCACCGGCGCTTGTCCCTGAAAGCGTGGAGCATGATCGAGAAGAAAACGGCCGCGTAAATATTCCACGAGAAGGTTCAGGGCCGAGCGTTATCGGAAAATGATTCTACCGCGGCGGCCCTTTCCTCGATAAATTTTATTTTAGCTAATGCCAGTATTAACCTGGACCTGGATCGATAGCGTCTCGTGGCAGCGGCTTTCCGGTTGATCAGCTTCTCCTCGCGGGAACATTGATAGATCGTTCCTTTTCTGCCCCCGGACTCCAGAGAATTTCAAAACGCGATCAAATCGAGTAACCGTCGCCACAGGGTTTTTCGAAAATCGAACCAGCAAACTCCATTTCAACGAACTCCGTTTCCGACCGCTATCCAATCCTCCCAGTGCTTTTCCTTTGCTGGACACTTAAATTAGTTTTGTTAATTAAACCGCACCCGGACTAACACGCTCCGTTGAACGAGCAGGTTACTTCAAAACACACCTATTCTGCAGCTTGTAATACTTTTTAATGGGCGCTTTAATTATCTCGCTTTAATAAATGAAAAAAATAAAAAATTACTATAAGCAAACTACCACAAGTTAATTTCAAGGTCGAGAGGTCAACAATTTGTTTTTCGTTGCGAATTGTTCCACTAATCACAAAGATGAAAAGTGCAGATGAAACCATGGGTCAAAACTCAACCGTTCTTTAAACCTTTAAAGATATAGAGATATAAAGCATAAAGATTATGGACAATAAAATTAGCCACAAACGTTTCCATCTCCAGAGGTTGAGGGGTGCTTTCTACCCCTAAAAAGCGTATTTAGCCGAAGCAAAAATACACGCATTTAATATTCTTCGGTTGGGTAGTGTTACTGGTCAGAAAAAATTCCGAAAAATTACGTGGACTCGACCAGTAGTTCCGGTTAACGTGGAAATCCCGTCGACGATATTGATCGGGAGCAGGTCGCTGCCAGGGGCAGTACTGTCAACAGCTCAGCCGGAAAGTGTTTCGATTAATTCGCCGTTAACGTGTTCGCTATTACGCTGCGATAGATCGAGCCTTATAGCTTCGCGCGACCATTATTGTTTCGAAACTAATTCAACATCTGGCGGATTTCCCTCGTCAGCCGCAAACACGGTCGCTGACAGTCGTCCGAGAATATCAAATAAAGAGAACGGCGAATAAAGACGGTGGAAAACGAGAGATACCGTGCACGCGAGAGAGATCGAAATTGTCGAATCGAAATTAGGCGAAATTAGGGTACCGTAACGGTAGTGTTGTCTCCGCAACAGCCCGAGATGAGATTACAGGCTGACTAATTGCAGAGGGGCTTGCGGCGTCCACTGCATATTTCAAACGATCCAGTATTTCGAAATACAGCCACCGGGTCTTGTGTTCCGTATCGCGTTAATTATGCGTGCTGCCGATCCCAACGGCGAATCACAGGCAAAGAGAGCCAACTATGTCAGCCAAGAACCTAGTAATTACGCGTGCACGCACGCAGCCCGGTTGCCCTGCGCTCGCGTTTTGTCGGGCTGACGCCATTTTCCCGCGGAAGAACACTTTAGGACGTTGCTAAAATCATTTGTTCGCGTACGCGTATCATCGTAGTAATTTTATATTTCAATATTGCCATTAATCAATTCTATTACATGAAACCCGATGCATTTTCGCCATCAACAAGAAAATTGTTAGCTTCTGTTGCAGAAGAGGCATACAGTGAGCGAAACTCGTTTACACTTCGAAATAAAAAGTAAAAATGGGGTTGTTTACTTTGCTAAACCTTTACTTTCAACATCTACGCTTCGTAGATGTTGAACGACATCTATAATTCTCAGTTATTCTTAAACGTTTCATATTAAAATTTTGAACCTTTAGCCCCAAAATCATCAAATTATTCTCGGCTGAATAATTTCAATATTAGCATTAATCAATTCCAGTAATTTTATATTTTGTTTTTCATAGTCGCATTCAACTTTTCTTGGAGAACAATTCATTTTTACCAGGCCAACTTAAGACGATTGCAGAAGTAGAATGTCAGAAGTAGAAATTTCCCACCGGGTTCCAGTCTTCTGAAATTCATTTTTCCCGACTCAAAATTAATTTCCTGTCCAAGATAATTAAGGGCCGCGGTGATTAAAGCCTGGACCGGGCAAAGGAGATCGTCTCGGGCCTGTACCGGCCCAGCGAATTCCGGAATTCCGTTCGGGAGCCTCGGCAATCTACACGCGATTATGACGGTTTGCGGCTCCGATGATTACCGGCTTTGCGTTTCCCAAATCGAACCAGCTCCTCGCCGTTTCCGGTTCGCACACGTGCAAACGTTAACTAGCACTTACTTAGTGAGGATGCAACGCGCGATACTGTATCGACCACCACTTCCGCTTAACCGGCTTTCTACGTCGCGGAATCGGACGAATTTTTGCAATGGCACACCGGTTTAATTTATGTAATCGATATCGTTAGTCTTCATTTGGGGAGTCTCGATTAACGTTACCTACCGAGCGTTTACATATATTGTTGATGTGTTTTAAATTATGAGGATGACAAGAGTACGTTTATGTACATTTTGCACAATTTTTATAATGATTTATGTGATATTTCGATGACATCAAATTTCGATTAAGAGCCACTGTTTTAAATTACGAAAATGACCAGGACAAATTTATATGGACTGTGCAGAATTTTTATTATGTTACGAGCGTCGTCAAGCTAATTTATAGAACCGTTGATCATGATAATGAGTTGCAAAATTTGTAACCGGTCTCGTGTCCAGCAGTTTAGTGTTAATCGCCTAGAATGCAATTTCGAATTCCGTTGTCGCGATTTTATCATTCCACCACCTTTCCCGACAGAATCGCGCAACGAATAACTACATTTAATTAAGTAATGCGCTAATTAAACGGGACATTAAACCCGAAACTCACACAGGCCACGCGTTACGACGACGCTGATACGATAAATCGACGATAAAAGACTCTCACTCGCCGACAAACAATTTTGTACGATAGATTCGGTGCGATATTCATTATCTCGCATTACTTATTGCTATACATCGATCATACCTCTGTCGGTATTTCGACGTAGCAACTCCAAAATTACGTCGCGTCTGTGTTCGAAAAATAATTTTTTACTTTTTCGTTTAGACAAAAATTGTAATTCTCACCCGCAACATATCTGCTGACGATTAGCTCATAACTTTCAACAGCTGATGCGCTAAAAATTTTCTAATAGGAATTAATAATTTGATTTGGTGTTAAGTATAAAATGAAGCTTAGAAAAGATTCTTGGACATCTTCAGCGAGAGCGTAAATTAAGAAAAATTGCAATTATTACCACGTTTGATCGTTTATAATTCGTAAACCACTTCAATTAAGTGCGTAACTGTAGATTGGTCGGAATCGTGGAGAATTCGAATCGCATGGCCGGCGCGTCGTCGAAGGAATAGAATGCGGATCGCGGAGATTTATCATGTGTGTCTCGAGGACGTTAATGTGCGCGAGTAGGTTCCCGGGGGTGCGAGAGTACGTCGAATTCTCGAATGAATCGATTTGACACGGTGCGGCGCGGGTACGGCGAGTTTCAGGGCGAGGGAGGTGCGCGAGCGTCGGCTATATAGGTCGTTCGTTAAACGAAGTGACTCGTTGCAAGGCTGCTCGTCTCGGCTGTGAAACGGTGCATAAAAATGCACTTACTTAGCTGCATAAATCGATCCGCCTCCCCGGTATGTTTACACCGCTACATAGCGGTATATAAACCCGCCCCGACCCGACCCGACCCGCCGCCCGGTCCCGCGAGCAGACACCACGATGCTAAGTAATGTCCCTCCAAGAAAAATACGACCCTGTACACACGCCGGCGGGCGTGAAAGATTTTCTGGAAGCAAACCAGCCAGCGCGTCATATTTTAAACGACCATTATCTCTCCTCTTCTCTAAATGGAATGAGAGAGAGAGAGAGAAGCGAAAGATATAGAAGATGCAGGAAGTCTTGCAGCTCTCATGCGGCTGCGTCTTGCGGAAATTGCGCATTTCGCAGCCCCAGCCCGCCGTATTTTCGATTTTTTATTGTCCGCATTCTGTGCCATTATTTCCTACAGTTTTCCTCTCCGCACTTCTCTGCGAATACTGTGCAGATGGGACTCCGTTTTCCTTTCAAATTTTTCCGCATTTTCCCGTTTGCAGTGCAGCTTTTCCTTTTTTAATCGGAATTTTCCTTCTGCCAATCGACTGTAGACAAATTCTTGATTTTCCCATTTCTCACAATTTTCCCATCTGAAATTCACCTTTTCATTTTCCATCCGGAATTTTTCTCCTGCCAATCGACTGTAGAAATTTTCCCATTTGCAACCTCTTGCTTTTCTATTCGGAATTATTCTTGTACCAATCTCGACCTGAGAAAACTGCGTTTTTCCCATTTCTCAAAATTTTCCTTCCACCAATCAGCAGGGGAAAACTAATAATTGATTTTCTCATGATTTTCCGAATTTTTCTGTTACCCCAATAAACCCCTTTCTTTCAAGTTTCACGGCATTTTTCATCATGCAAGCTTTATATTCCGCTCGTGCAACTTTTCACGCGCTGAAATTTTCCCACCTCCAACAACTTTCCGCACACAGAAGTTTCTCTCCATATATGTTTTTCTAATAAAGTCAGCTTTTTGCAAGCATATTTTCAATTTCATTCATAGCGTGCTCTTTTGTGTTCTCTGTTTTTATTCGTAAAAGATCCCAGGGGGTTGCTGCAACAACTCTCTCAGGAGATTACTGCATTTTCCTCCATTTTCTGTAGGCGCAACCGTGTAAATTCCATTTTTACCTTTACCTCTCTCTCTCTCTCTGCTCCTTCTTTTTTCTCTTCAATTTCCCCACAACACTTTTTACTCTCCTCGTTTTTGCACCGCGGAGGAAGCAGAATCGATGAACTCGCAACACATATTTACCGGAAAGCTTGTGCCACTTTGTCGAAGCGAATAATAGTTTTGCGAAATCCATTATGCCGAGTCGAACGATTTTCTTATAATCTCGGGAGAATTAATTCAACAAAAAAGCAACACTTACAAAAGTAATACTAATGTGACACTATGTAAGTATATAAGAAAATATATCAAGGAATTCAATGATCGATACTACAATGACTATTTTGACTTTATTTTAAAATCTTTCATTGCGCGAATGAAATGAATTATTCATGGACACTCGGTACTGAACGACATTCATCTCAAACATTTTTGCGTATAATCAATATTTCTGGAGATATTCGTCTGTAACGCTTTATAACGTCCACCCTGTATATTATTTACTTCAAAAGGAATTCAAGGACCTACATTGTTATACTCTTCAATTCATAAAAATTGTTAAAACCTTAATGAACTGTTAGATCGTCCGGTCCAGTGCGAGAGTCCGAGAGATCGATAGCGTCTGGGCGCCAACGAAGTCATCGCTCGTTTGCCTTTTTCTCATTCCTCTCTCCCTCTCCCTCTCTTCGGGAGCTATATTATCATTAGAGCGGTCGCGAGCGTGACTACAAATTGCACGGGTGAGCTCGTTAATCAGGCCGACGTGGGAATAATTAATACGAATGGCCGGCTTTAAACGACCGACGCCGACGCGCGGGCTTAAACGAGGACGCCGAGAGTCGCGGGAAAGGAGATTCGCGATCGTATTTAGCGATTTATCGCGAATTGTTTACCGGTGTTTTTCACCGTTGCTCACCTCCCTGCGGGAATTAACAAGCTGCCCTCGTTATTCGTTCGAACGACTCGTCCCGACCCGAGCTCTCTCACTCCGATTAAAACCATGCGAGCCTATTGCACGCCTTTCGATCCCGAACCGGTACAGTCAACTGGAAACATGCCTTTCCTCGGAAAAATTTTCAAGCTTCGGATTTTCTAATAAATTTTTCTTGACACCGGTAAACCTTCCAATTACACTTCCTCGGATCACTGAATATTCCACAGGGTCTTCCATTGAGAAGTGCCATATCAAATTATAAAAAAAGTTTCTTTTACTATTAACAATTTTGTACAAGTCTATTAACCACTTGTCGATCTCTTCACAAGTAAAAAATAGTGCGAAATATAAAGTTACACCTCTTAATAAAAGACCCTTTAGCTTTGGAAGGTTGTATACAGGGCTATTCTACTTTCGGCAGATCGCAGATTGACCTTTATTACTCTTGTATGGTCCCAGGCCGGTCTATTCTAGTTTTGGCTGACAACAGCTCGTCCTGTTCTACTGTGGTCGATATTCGACGAGATGATCTACTTCGTCCGACCATTGCCACACGATTCTACTTGTTCACCGATTTATTCAGCTTCGAAAGGACCAAAAATTGTTATAATGATGAAGCTATGTCCTTAAATTCTTCTAATGTCTACACGTTCGCATTTGACCATTTTTGTGATAATATATTCTACTTTGTCTGACCACAGACCGAGATATTCCACTGTGCTTGACCATACTCTGTGGATAGAAGAATCAGCGTGCAACGAAACAGATCATCAAATATCGTGAAAATCAATTATTCAACGATTTAATTCCGCTAAGAAATAATTAACTCTCCGGAAATGTTGTTTTGCGTCGCGAACAATTTCGAAACTTTTAACATCGTTCCCTTAATATCTTCGTTACGTTCCCAAACAACTGAGCTCAAGTGAATTATGCCAGTCTGCTGGCGAACTTTTTAAACGTTTCTCTCTTTTAAACTAATTCCGTTTCAAACATCCTGCAATTCTCTGCGGAAGTTCTCTCCCGTTCCACGGACATACCTTCTCAATCTCATTACACGAGATTAATGTCTCCAGCTTTCGAATGTTAATCACTTTGCGTTTTATGCATTTATGGGAAAAATTAATAATCGTAATTTGAAACACTAGAAACATGAGAAGAATATAAAACTACATTTCTGGAGAAAGAAAATTGTTTCACTTCACGTTGTTACAATACGAAAGCTTAAAAAATCATTTCAATATTAATTCTAAAATAAATTATTAAATTTCGTGATTAGGGGTGAATTGTGGTTCACAAATGAAAATTGCTATTGCTACTAGAGGATATATTAAAAAATTCTTATCGACGGACCATGGGCATCCAACTATTAAATAATAGCCAATAGATAAGTACTAAATTTCATAGATTATAAAAGTGATAAGAGCGGATATGTCCACTTAGCGAAATCGGGACAGGCGACGATCACGACGCATCGCGATGCATCGGCGGTCATCAGAGATAGCTTATCCATTCTCATCGGGTCGAGATCAGCGGCGCACGCTCGCCGAAAGCCAGTCGTCGCGAATTCCGTCCACGTAGCATCGTAACGGCGCATCGGAACGTCCCGAACATCCAGGTCACGACATCGCCGTTAACCTGTATATCCGACGGGACCATTCCGCGATACGCTGCCGCGGAAAAATAATAACACTAACCAAGCAAGAAACAGGGAGGGGCAGTGTTTTTATCGCGAAAGCTCATCACTAGACTACGGATCTTTATGCAAGATAAAAATTGTCTGCATCTATTGCAAGAAATAGAAACCAAACTGAATGTTATTTCTCCCCTCCTTCTTGCTACAAAAAATGCATAAAAAGATCTGCGGTCTACTGATTATAGTTAATTGGAAATCGTATTTTCTGTGCGATCACTGGTGAATTTTTAGCACTTGTGGAAAATTTTAGGGGATGAAATCCGAAAGAGTAAGATTAATCAAGGAAAATTATTTCTTCCCTTAATGATTTTAATAGAGGAGAAATCCTCAACAATTTTCCATGTCATCTACTCATCACGAAAAGAGAGAGACAGCGGGGTGGAAGAGTGGGGAGGGGATTGAGAGAATGGTAATCGATCAGGCTAACGATTAGCCATCGCCCGATTCGATTCTGGGTTAGCTCGTCGAGTCCCGTTGAGAGGCCAGGTTTTACGCGGCCTCAAGAGGGTCTCTCTGCGTTGCATTCGGTGCATCCGATGCACGGCGACATAATCCGGATGCAAATTATCGTCTTCTGACATCGGTCCACGGCGCACTTAATCAGCTCGAGCACGATAGCGTTCCTGAAGAGCCACTCCGGCTCCGCCCCATTAGCCGTGCGAGAGAAATTCCCAGGGCGGCTCTCACAATTAGCTTAAGCTACTTCTAAGCACAATGACTGTTGCCCGGGAACACGAGTTCTCCCCCCACCCCCCAGGCCTCGTGTGCTCAGGTATTCCCCTCACGTATCAGCCTCAGGCTTCCTGCTTCCTCCTGCTCAAGGGTCTCCCCTTCCCAGACGATCGTCCAAGTCCGCCCCTGATCAATCCCGGGAACCTACCTGATCTACATTGCTGGGAAACTGTCGAATACCCTGAGGAATTTCAAACCTACCGAGTGTAGGCTCGATTCAGGGGAGCAACACATTAAACTTTGAAAATATTAAGCTGAGAATTTTTGTATATGTTGTTCAAAGTACCGACCAAATATGTGAAAATTTTTGTAAATTTATCGCAAGCCGTTCAACTATGAAAAATTCTGAAAGACAGCAAGTCTAGCAGAACCCCAAAATGAACCACAAGGAGTCCTTCACTAAAATTGTTGTGTCTCTCCAAAAAATCAATTGTTCAAGCTGAAAATTTTTCTATACGTTCTTTAAACAACAGTCTAACTGCTCGCAAAGTTTGAACAATTTCTGATCTTAGACTGAAGCAATCTATGTTTCAGATCACAGGTGGAGACGTTCTAGATGTGTCTGACCACAGACGAACTTACTCTACTTTCTCTATTGGCATTAAACATTAAATCGATGACTGCGGACCGTGACAAATAAAAATGTTCAACATCAATTGCATAAGGTGCTGAAATAATTTTAAGAAGTTGTTATTAAAATTATATTTAGTTGTATCTCACTACTGTTTCACCCACGCGATGTTGTCATAAATGCATAAAGTCCACAGTCTATTAATAATACTATCACCTGACCACAAGCAGATATATCGACATTCACCGGGCCACTGGAATGCACTCCACCTTCGTCTGACCACATACGGAGTTATTCTACCTTCGTCTAACCACAAACGGAGATATTCTAGTTCCGTCTGACCACAGACAGAGTTATTCTACTTGTCCCTGTCCACTGCTAGTGACTTTCCACTTGCATCTGCCCACCGAGAGACACATGCTACCTTGCCTGACCATTCGCCGACCACTGCGAACATATTCTACTTTATCTGACCATTGCTGAGTCAATTGTATTTAGATTCTGTCTCACTTTTCCTTGGCGTAGGACTATCATTACTGGACCGCGGACTTTATTACAAAATGTCTAGCTTAAAAGCTAAAGTTCTTCGAAATTTATTGAAATAATTAAAAGAAGAATCACACTCTAATTTAGCCTCTGTTTCCAATAATTGATGTTGATCATTTTTATTTTGTCAATTCAATTATTACTAGACTGCAAAATAAAATTATTCTGCATTGAATAACAAGAATTTATTTCATCCCTTAACCACTTCGGTACGTTACAAATAACTTTGCAATATTCTTGAATTTTTCTAATCTATTACTGTTTTATATTTCACCCAACTAATTTCTTCAGAAATGTAACAACTCGCACCCCAACTCCGAACAGCCATTTTCCTCTGCCTACCACATTCCCATAGAACCCCATAAATCTGATTCTTGTCAAACATGTTCGAAATAATCTCTCGGAGGGGGAGAGATACGATCTCAGTCAAATTCAAAGCCAATAAAAAGGCCTGGAATCTTGACAGGAACATAATGGAACGGTACGGGACTCCACGCGGCCGCGTTTATGGCAGTGGCACAGTGCGTGCACGCAACGGCTCGCGTGACGGCACGCCGCGTAAGGACACCGTGTTACAGAGGCGGCACACGCAATCACGCGCGCGTGAGTACATTTAATTAAAACCGGGTCACGAGCCCCGAGTAATGAACCCTCGGTTAAAAGGGTTCTCCGGCCCCGTTTGCGCCACTCTTTTCGCTCTTGCGAGGCTTGCGACATGCCGGAACGAGGCCTGATTGCGACGGAAAGTTCGGACCTAACGAGACAGGGATCTCTCTGTTTGCGATGCTCCACCACCCCCGTGCATCCCCGTACACCCCCGCGCGCAAGCTTCTCCAACATCGCAGAAGGGAAAAAAACGGCGCCCGTTCACGAGCCGACCAGGAAAATCACGCTGCGGACTGTCCTTTCGGGCGAGAATGATCACCGGAGGATCTGGGACAGATTGATTATGCTTGTTATAGCCTCCCCGTCATGCTTTCAGTCCTGCAGTTTCCCTTGCAGATTTTTGGAAGCATTAGACAAATTTCTCTCGGACAGACCCTCGAAAAAATTTCAGTATCTTACCAAAAAACCGATTGGTCAAACTGAAAATTTTTGTAGATGTTCTTCAAAGTACTGTATAAATGTGGACATTTTTTTATAAATTTATCACAAGCCGTTTAAGTATGAAAAATTGTGAAAGGAAGCAACCCCTAAATTCCCTCACCGGAGGACGGAGCATTCACTAAAATTGTTATAAATTAGCAAAAAATGAATTGTTTAAGCTGAAAATTTTTCTGCATTTACTTCAAAGTGCTGTTTAAATACACGAAGAGTTTAAAAAATTTCCATGCACCGGTTCGCTTACAACACATATCACGAAATATATGGTACTTCGTCGAGGATATTCATTCCTCAACGACTGGGAGGGAAAGACAAGTAATGGCGACTGACGCATCTTCATTTTACCGTACGCCATCAAGAACCCTTCGAGGACGAAATTCGTTTCTTATTATGGATCATTATACGGTTGTTACGTTGTCGGAGGGGGTTGGGAAACACGGTGATTTATCTTTCGGCCGAGATTCGAGGGTTGCGCGAGCTGTGTTTCCCGGGGGGTGCGCGTCTTCGGGACGCGAATACAAATGATTCCGTCGACCAGACGTCTCCTGGCGCCCCTAAATAATTATTTTACAGTCTGCCAGCCCCACCACCCCGTCCTTTCCACCCTTCGTCCTCCGCTAATCTATTGGGATCGTAAAATCCCAACGAAGCTCCAGTCTTATACGCTGTACAGGACTGGCAAGGACCCAACAAAATTATATCTTACCAAAAAATGAATTGTTTGAGCTGAAAATTTTTCTATATGTTCTTCAAAGTGCTGTCTGAATATGGAAAATTTTATATAATTTTACCACAAGCCGTTTAGTTATGAAAAATTCTGAAAGGCAGCAAGTCTAGCATGACTCCTAAGTCTTTCCATCGAAGGAGAGAGGGACTAAAATTGCTGTATCTCGCCAAAAAATTAATTGTCTAAGCTGAAAATTTTTGTATGTATTCTTGAAAGTACTGTCTAAATATGGAAAAAATTTTATAATTTTATCACAAGCCGTTTACTTATGAAAAACTTTGAAAGGAAGCAAGTATAGTACAACCCCTAAATTCTTTCACCGAAGGAGATGGCTTAAAATTGAAATATCTCCCCAAAAAGTGAATTGCGAAAGTTGAATATTTTTCTACATAGATTAGGGAGAGCACCGTCTAAATGTGGTAAAAGTTTCAGCTCGACCGAAAATCGAGCAGACGAGATTGTGTGGAAGGGCGAGCAGGGTTTCGACCGGAGTGTGCACCGGGCGCGAAAAATGCAGCCACGTGGGCACGTGTGCACGTGCACGAGGAACAGCTGACGGCTCCGCCGGGATTTTCAACCGTTTCTCGTGAATTCTTAACGCGGCACGATCGACGACCCGACACCAACCGTAATGTGTGCTTTCGATCGATCTATTTATATCTGACAGACAATCGTGCCTTCTCTTTGACGCGCCGGCTAGCAATGGCCACGCGTTTTCCGGGCTATCTTTAGCCCGGGCACGCCGATATATCCGAGTCTCGCACATGACTCGCCGACAACTCGCAAACGTCACCCGCGTTATCAAAATCGATATATCATGATCTGCGATCGAAAAGCTTTCGGCAGAGTCTATCGGTGAATTCTGTCTATCAAAAAATTCGAGTTTATACATTAATTGAACTTTATAGTATTGGATTTACGTCTTCACCAGAAAAAAAAACAAAAATAAATTCGAAAGGCTCGAAAAAATAATGCAATTTAACCGCTGCTCCATGTCAAAGCATTGGCTATCAAAACATTTTAGATTTTTTATTTCACAATTATTGTATAATACCATAATAGTGATGACTTAAACCGCCCCTAATTTGGTATGAACTGTGACACAGTTAATTTTCATAGAAATCCCTGGGCGAGATCATGAGACATCGATCCGAATCACCAAAAATCAGAGTTCCCATCGATCGAAGGTGAAATGCTACGAATTATTCAGAGATCTGGGGTAAACTATACTTTACCGGACTAAAAATTAGTGCCTTTCTCCTACAAATTATGATGTATTTGGTATATAATCCAGTAGATTTGTACCCGGGCGGGTAGAGATCGAAGTTTCGATCCTCTAGGATCAATAGTTGAGGAGTTATGGTCGCTTAAAGTTGAACATTTTGACAGGTAAGGGCGCCGCCATATTGGTAAAAAATGCTCAACTTTAAGCAAGCATAACTCCCGAACCATTGATCCTACAGGATCGAAACTTCGATCCAACTCAATAAGCGGCGCGCGACCGTCACTACAAACCAATATGGCGGCGCCTTTACCTGTCAAAAATGCTCAACTTTAAGCAAGCATAACTCCTGAACCATTGATTCTACAGGGTCGAAACTTCGATCTGCAGCCGCCCCGAGTCCAAATCTACTGATTTCATACCTAATACATCATAATTTATAGGAGAAAGGCAGAAATTTTGAGTCCGGTAAAGTAAAGAGCAGTCGGGATCTGGGTTGATGCAGCCGATGACGATGATCCAAGATAGATTACGTTAGATAAACGCGCGTGGGCCGCGGTGAAAACGCATTCACCGGGGTTGACACGCATGTCGATGACGTGAAGACGATGGCCGCCCCATTGGACCACGCGCTCCGCTTTATCCTGCGGCTCGCCAATATCAATCACACGTCCGGTTCATTTGTCATCCGCTAACAATGCAGCCCGAAGGGCACTTCGCGGCGTCCACCCACCACGACTCTGCTAAAAAGTGCATTCGAGCGAGCCGCAAGCTCGATAGTGTGCTTTCTCCTTTGCCGAGTCATGTCGCGAGCGATCGCAACCCTCTGCGAACGCAGACTAGCCGGCGCTCTTTCGCAGTCTCACGTTTTCTGCGAATTTTACTCGTATTTTTCCACGTTGAGATTTTATTTTATTATTTGTACTTTATTTCATTTGTGTGCTCTGTCTCCGCGTCGAAATTTTATCTCTACTCTTGCAAATGAAAATTTAGCAGAGCTCCTGCACGTTGCTTGCTCACGGGCGATTTTTATTCGTACCTTTTTGTGGGGAATTTATTAATACCTTTTCAGGTTGATATAATCGAGAATAAAATTGGCGATCTTGGACCTCCGAAGCGTTCGAGTGCAATTGTGACATCAAGCGAGGTCCAACTCCATCATTCAACGTCAAACGTCGCGTTTATTACCGAGCTGCTACGAATTTGGCAACGAACTAGGAACAACAATCTAGCGTCCGATCTCGCGGTGGAAAACTGACATATTCTCTCTCGAAAATCCTATCAATTAAAGCGTCTATAAAATGAAAAAATTTCTTGTGAATGTTCCTTGGATTTCAAGATCGAAATCTCCTGTTGGGAAAAATGTTTAATGATGTTTGAACAGTTGTAATTTTGCGGAACAAAATCGTATGGATATAAGCTTGGGCTTATCTTAAAGCTTGGAACCTCTACTTTCATAAACTATGCTTAATTTTCCCATAAAAAATGTGTCCACTCTGTAAGAGGTTGGGAAATGAGGACACTATATTTGCAACTTTTAGAAAATGTTTGACGATGTTCGAGCTGTTGCAATTTCCTTAGAAAAAATATTACGACAACATAATTGGGCTTGTTTTAAAGCTTGAAGGCTCTACTTTCGCGGGAGATCAACAATTTGTTCAGAAAAAATGTTTGCACAACGTGACAGATGGGGAAGTGAAGACATAAAATTTATAAGAAATAGAAATTGATTTGTAGAAGACTGAAATCGTTACAATTAAGTTTAAAAAATACAAGAACATAGAGAGAACGCCGGGGAGAGCGTATTCGGAGCGCAGAATATTCGCGGTGGACCCGGTGCATCGCGGAGAATCGCAGCCGGGCTGTGCTCGGGCGAGCGGAATATAATACGATACGAAAATATTCCCGGTAATTTACGACGGGCCGAACGACGCGCGGCGTATCATCCGGATTTATGGTGCTCGTTAAAATTGCCCATAAAAGCCGGCGTAGAGCGTGCACGGATTGCTTTTTCGGATTAAACGGGACACCGGCGCGGCGGTGCTCGTAACACCGATGCAGCCGGTATGCAACCGCGTTGCGACGCGCGTTGCAACGCTCCTCTATTCTCGCTGGAACACTGCGACGTCGGTTCCGCGCGTAATAACACCGGAATGAATTCGTTGAGATGCATTCCCCGCGGCCAGCTGCATCTGTCCGCAAACGAAATGGCCGCCCCTAACGCCCCCGGAGATAAAAGTCGAACGCAACCCCTTGCCCCGGGAACAAGCTTCCTCCGAGATTCCAGCTCTCGAGACGTCCGATCTCTCGCAGAAACGTTCGTTTAGGTATAACATTCCGTTTCTATGCAAAACAAACATCGGTCGCATTCGTTGCAAGGCGTGGGAACCGAGTAGGAATTTATTTCTCTGTTCAGCGGTTTTGCTCAGTTGCCAGAAACGTTATGCTGTGTAATTCTATTATTTAAAACCAGGCTTACCCAGTTTTCCCGTGAATGCATAAAATCCTAGAAGTAGTTCAAGTACATGTTGATTTTAGTTCCCTGAAAAAATTGTTCAACGTGGTCGAATGAACTTTCATCCGTTGCTAGGTATAAAGAGTATTTCACCCTGAAATGGGCTAATTAGCACTGTCTATTGGAACTGCAATTTTTCCGGAGATTAAGAATAAAATGAGAAACTTTTTCCGTGATTCGTCGACTCGGAAGGGAGCCCGAGTTCCATTTGCTAATTTAATAAAATCGAACAGTGCGAGAGCTCGCCTTGGGGGTCGGATGGCTTTGAATTTGTCGTTGGTGGGTGGATGCAGCTCGTCGAATCCGAAACAGTGGCGGAGGACCCAGAACCGGATCAATTTCTGATAAACGGAGAATGGAATTGCACGCGGCGGAGAAAACTGAAACGGAGCTCGTGAAACATGCAGATGAAGCGGGATTGAACGGAGAGACGGTGGAAGAGGGGAAACGAGATTGCTGGGTTCCGCGAGACAAGCAGAAATATCAGCAACGGAGAGAGCGTCTCTCTGTCTCTTTCGAAAGGGAAACAGAAGTTCCGAGAGCGTCTTAAAGTTTGATCGTTAACTGGAGCCTCGCCGAGCGAACGATCCGAGCTTTGCAATTCGAGAGGGAAGATATCGACGTCGTTATCTTGAAAATTTTATTCTTACTCTCCGTGAACAGATTCCCGATGCGATTTTTGCACGGGTGCACCAGCACCGACGGCTATCCGCTCCTCGTTTCTTAATTCGTCGCCTCGCCGACGCACGGAAAATCAATAGCACCGGATATCAATCTTTTAAGCCGACGAATTTTCTATACGTTCCACAATGCGCTGACTGCACACGTGAAAAGTTTTATTGGTACAAACACTGCATTTTAACATCGGGGCCTTTGAAGAAATTGTACCGCACTGAAAAGTGGCTCTATCGTGCTGAAAATTTTCTTGCATGTTCTCCGAAGTGCTGTCTAAATGTAGGAAAATTTTCAAGAATTTATACCGAGCCGTTCAGATATTTAAAAAAAAAAGGAAATGGAGCAAGTCTAGCACAAGCTCTCTCAATGTACCACAAGAGAGGTCACTAAGATTGTGTTATATCTTAAGAAAAAATGAATTGTTTGAGCTGAAAATTTTGGTAAATGTTCTTGAAAGTACTATCTAAATATGGAAATTTTTTTTATAAATTTATCACAAACCGTTTATTTATGAAAAATTCTGGAAGAGGAAGCAACCAGTTCTTTCACTGAATGAGTGAGTGTTCACTAATATAGTTATATCTTACCAAAAAATAAAATAGTTAAACTGAAAATTTTCGTACACGTTCCTTGAAGTACTGTGTAAATGTAGAAAAACTTGCAAAAATTTATACCGAGCCGTTCAATTGTTAAAAATTCTTTAAGTGAGGCAAGTCTAGCACAACCCCTAAGTGCATCACAAGATAGGCCTCCACTAAAACTCTCATATCTTAAGTAGAAATGAATTGTTCAAGTTGAAAATTGTTCTACAGGTGCAAAGTGCTATCTAGATGTGAGAAAAGTTCGGGGAACTTGTGGCAGGCGATTCGGTGGACAAAAAATCCCAAAGTCCGCCGGTAAAAGAATCGATTTCCGACGGGAAGGGGTTGATTAGATACGGGGTTGGAGGATTCGGGCGTCCGAGCCGAATAAATTCGTTCCGGGGTGTAGAAGGGTGGTCCGAGGAGTGCTCGTTGGCCGCGATAATGTATATCAACCCCAGCCCCGCGTCTGTCGCCCCTTTTTAACCGAGCCGCGGTTGTTGGAACAGGGGTGGTTTTACGTTGTACGTAACACGACACGCGAGGGTGCATGTATTCCATCGTTCGTCGAGATACGGGGAACGGAGATAAGGTTTCGCGAGGGAAAGAAACCGAAAGAAACGAGAAACGACGACGGTGGTGCTCGAGGGGTTGTGAGAGAGAGAGAGAGAGAAAGGGAGAGGCGAAGAGAAACGAGCCTGTGAAGACTGGGGCTTTCTTTTCTCTCTCTCTCTCTCTCTCTTTTTAGACGGTTGCTGTCTCTCGCCTGTGTTCTCGCGTCGTGTTACGTGCGCTGGAAATTAAAGGCCGAGGCTATCGCGAACGCTATGCAGATATCCGCGGGGCCATCGCTTCCTCCCCATGGCAAACGAGATTCGGGGAAATACAGGTGGACGGGAAAAATTGGCCGGAACGAATAAATATCTCCTAACGAACGTGCTCGGCCACAACCCATGCCGCGCCGACCCACAACCACCCCAACACCACCCCCGCAGTTTCTGGGTCAACGCGAGAAGTGGTTGACGCCCCTCCCCCCCGCGCAACCCTCGCAGCGGAAACAGAATTTTCCTCCTACTCGGCTCTCTACCGCCACCAAACAGCAGAAGGTTCAAGTTTACTGAAATAAATATATCGAGCACGATAAAATAGCAGGCACCCACGGGAACCGTCGTATCTTCCGAACAAGCCGGTCCTTCGGGCTGAAAATTTTTCTGTGTGCTCCTCGAAGTACCATCTAAACGTAGGAAATTTTCCATGAAGTTACGCCGGGTCGGTTATTTATTAAACATTTCTCGGAGCAGTACCATGTGCATGACCCCTTCAAGTTCGACGAGACGAGGTCCCTCGAAAAATTTTTATATCGTAATAAAAAAACAGGACCGTTTCAGGTGGACAATTTTTTATAAGTTCTTCTATGTACTGTGCAAACGCAGGAGAACTTTCGCAAACTTACACCGAGTTGTTTAGTTATTAATAATTCTTCTGAGCAGACGACCACTTGATGTTTGACAAGACGGGGGATCCCTCGAAAGAATTGTTATATTTCAGTAAAACATGGACCGTGTGAGATGAAAATTTTTTTATACGTTCATCAAAGTACCGTCTAAACGTAGGAGAAGTTCCACAAACTTACACCGATTCATTGAATTATAAAAAATTTCTCTGTGCAACAAGTCTTGTGCAACCCTTACCGCTTGACGCATAGATGAGCCCCGAAGAAATTGTTGTATCTTACTAAAAAGTAACTGGTCTGGACTGAAAATTGTTGTACAGGTTCTTCAAAGTACCAGTTAAATGTAGTATACTTATTGCTGTTTCATACCAAGCCGTTATAAAATATTGTTCAATGAAACAACTCCAGCACAACCAATGTTCTCTAACCGAACCTCGCTAAAATTGACGCACCTTCCCAAAAAACGAATAAATCACGCCGACAATTTTTGTACACGTTTTTCGAACCAGCATCCGATGGTAGAAAAAGATTGGAAACAGCCTGTGCGTCGAACGCAGCGTGCCCCGGAGAGACAACGGAGGAGGAGCGTCATAGTCTGCGGTAAAAATTTCAACCCTTCCGCGCAGGCGGCTGGTCGAGAATAGAACGGCCGGTGGATTGTTGTTGCAAAAAGTTGCGCAAAATAAAACGAGGTCTCCGCGTCAAATACTAGAGGTCAGAGGCGGTTATAAAAAAAGAGAGAGAGAGAGACGCGAGGTCCGGCGGCAGGGCGGTAGGAAATGTCAATGTCGCGCGACGCAGTGAAACGCGAAGAGAGAGAGAGCGAGCGAGCGAGAGAGAGCGAGCGTTTAAACGCGGCGCTCCGCAATCCGGAGCCTTGGATTCGCTTGTCCTTCGGCTGGAGAAAAATTAAAACTAACGAGTTTAATGGTAATCGAGCGAAATGATCGCGCCTCGGCCTAATGGAACTGCGTGGCTCGCCGGCAATTATTCTTAATCGTTGCTCCGAATCCGACTTCGGTATATCGCGATCGCGTGGCACAGCCGTGTCGCTTAATCAGCCCTCTGTCCTCGGGGTGCATCTTCCAATAAAACGATCGAATACAAACCAAGCCTAACCACCCCGCTGAACTCCTATCGTTTCCTTTACGGAAACAGGAGCGAATTCTACGGGAGAAACCGAGTTGAAAAATAGCTCCTACGCAAGATGTCCGGATAAAAGCGAGGCTGGGGATGAAATCTACGGGGAAAACTGGGTCGAAAATGTGGGAGGAAGATTTTTATAGGTGGCATTATTCTCGAGGAAATTTAATTTGAAACCTGCATATGCAGGTCGTTCCCTTTTCTGACACAATCCCTCGGAAACAACAGCCGATACAGCTCCTACGCAAGATGTCCGGATAAAAGCGAGCCGGGGGATGAATTCTACTGGAAAAATGAGTCAAAAATGTGGGAAGAACATTTTTTATAGCTGACTTCCTTCCCGAGGAAATTTAGTTCGAAACCTGCATATGCAGTCGTTCCCTTTTCTGACACAATCCCTCGGAAACAACAGCCGATCCAGCTCCTACGCAAAATGTCCGGATAAAAGCGAGTTAGGGGATGAATTCTACGGGGAAAACTGAGTCGAAAATGTGGGAAGAACATTTTTCATAGTTGGCTTCCTTTCCGAGAAAATTTGGTTTGAAACCTGCACATGCAGTCGTTCCCCTTTCTTGGATTTCCTCGGAACAACAGCCGATCCAGCTCCTACGCAAGGTGTCCGGATAAAAGCGAGTTAGGGGATGAATTCTACGGGGAAAACTGAGTCGAAAATGTGGAACGAAGATTTTTCATAGGTGGTCTGGTTCCCGAGGAAATTCGGTTCGAGCATCTCCTACGCAGTGTTCTTCCTTCTCTGGTTTCTCGAGCGGAACGTGGGGAAACAAGAGGCACCCTTGCACGCAAGATGTCCGGATAGGAGCGAGGCGGGGGATGAATTCTACGGGTGCAACTGAGTCGAAAATGTAGAACGAAGATTCTCTGTAGCTGGCTCCGTTTCCGAGGAAATCCGAAGGGAACGATCATCGAGAGAGAGTTTCGAAGTTTATCTCCGGAAGGCCGCGTCGTATTAAAAAATTGTCTGGCACGTCCTGGCGTATTTCTTCGCGTGGATCCGGCGCGATCATTCTAACCTTTCGGTTATGTAGCGGCAGGATTCATCTGATCCCGGAGCCAAGAGCTCGTAAATAAGGATCCTCGTGGAAATGAAGCTCGGCCTGGGGTGTCCCCGGCGGATCATCGCGGGATTTATCGCTCAATCGGCCCGAGTAACAGAGTGCTAATGCCTCTGGCTCTCCGCTTCCGCTTCAGCACACAGAATCAAACATTTCAAAGATCCGGGGGAACTACTGCGGGACACGGAGGGGATTTGACAGAGAGAGAGAGAGAGAGAGAGTTTAACCGCTCAAAGGACTGCGCGTAAATTCGAAACAGATATTACCGAGCGGTAAATAAATTGGCGAGAGCGAGCGCAACGATGTATCGCTATCGTCGATAAACGCGTCGCAGTGCGAGCGCGCCTCCAGCTGGTATTTTAAAACGTCCATCAACGCGTTCAAACGTCACCGTTATCCCGGTCAAAAAGGAAAAAAGAAATGTCGATCGATAATGGTACATCGGGTTAAATATGTCGCTATTCACAAAGCGTGTCTCCGAGCGTCGCCGGAAGATCACTCCATCATTCGGGACAGCATCATTTTTTTCGGCTGAATATTTTTGTACGCGTTCGTCAAAGTACAAACTATATGCGGAAAAAGTTTTAGAAATTTTCACCGAGCCGTTTAGTTTCAAAAAATCCCTCGGAGGAACAAATCACGCGCAACCCCTAAGCTGGTCGTAGGAGAGACTCCGGATGAAATTATTGTATCTTATTTAATAGCGAATGTTATTGGTCGAAAATTTTTGTGTGTGTTCTTCAAAGTACTGTCTAACTATGGAGAAATTTTTGTAATTTTGTCACAAGCCGTTTTGGTATGAAAAATTATGAAAAAAGCAAAGTCTGACACAACTCCTAAATGTACTGTAAGAGAACCTTTCAATAAAATCGTTGCAACTCACCAAAAAATGAATTGTTTAAGCCGAAAACTGACCCACCCCTTCCTCGAAGTACCTTCTAAATATAGGAAATATTTAAAAATATTAGACCGAGCCGTTTGTTTATGAACAATTATTTACATAAAGAAATCTCGCGAAATCGAAGGGGCCTTTCTCGAATTCGATCATAAGGGTAGGTTTTGCGCTAGAAGTCCGATGGCGTGTTGCCAAGTCTTGCGAGATGTACTCGAGCGTGCAGGCATCTCGGTGATAGAGGGCTGCCGGCCAGAATCGATACGCGGAAAACTTTTCGCGCGCGCGACCAACGAGATTTTCCGGGTTTTATTAAAAAGTCAGTCGGAGCCGAGAGTTTTTCGGGGAACTACCCCTCCCCACCCACATATTCGACGATTCGGATAAACCGTTTTCCCCGGCGGTTTTCGCGGGCCGGGACCCAACACGGACGAACCATTGTCGGCGAGATTGAAAATTTCAAATCTCCCGGGATAATCTCGAGGACGCCGCAAGATTTCACGGAGATCCAACGGGACAACCGGAAATTTCAACTCGGGATCTTCCGATTCGCACGGAATCGCAGCTTTTCTTAATTTGTTCGATCGAGAAGCTGGGGCGTTGTCTCCAGAAATTTCAAAACGACAATTCTGCCGTCTGTTTAGGTTGATTCTCCAAAATATAAATTATTAAACTTCTAGGTTCATTCCCGATGGTTTAAAGCAATAATCAATGAATAAATAAATTCATGGTATTCATTGTTTTTCGTGTCACTTCTGTCCGAACGTTCAACGCGATTACGCTGCGGATCTTTATGGATTCATGAAGAAATAGGTTGGGTGAAATTTTTGAAGCAGTAAAACATTTGAAAAATTCAAACATGTTGTAATGTTGCTATTGATGTAACAAAGTCGTTAAAGGATGAAATCAATTTTTACGTTATTTCTATTTCCAACAATCTTCGACTGGAGGATTCAGCCACAAACATTACAAAGAAGCCATTTGTTTAAACAATATTTTCAACGCAGAAAATGGACGACAGAATAAAAATTAACGCAGTCCCATAAAACCCGCGACTCCGTAAAATCGAGTTTCGTCGCTTTATAGGTTCCGACGGATAATAAAAATAGTTACAACGTGCAAACTCCCCTGTAGCATCTGAACGGCCAATTCCTAGATTCCCAGCCCGCGAAAATTGAACCGTAAACACGGAAGGCTCCGCAGCGCTATAAAAATCGGCTTCTCCGGCGATCGAGCGCGCCTCGCGATTTTATCCAACGAGGATCAAGACGGAATCGCTCAGTTTTATTCTCCCTTGATGCCCGAGCATTAAACGAGAATTTTTTTAGGACGAACATCACGCGCCTGGAACTTGGAATTTCATTTTTTTACGCGCCGCGGAAACTCGCCGTCTGACGGGCTTAACGACGACACAGGTTATGGTCGGTAAATGATTTGATTGCGTTCGGGAACGCGGCACGGTTTGATGAAGATGTAAAGAAACACTAACGTTGAAGCCCCGACGATAAAATATAATATTCCATCGGCCAGCGTAATCCTCCCTAGATTATTTATTAGACCACGGATTTTTATGCTATTTTCGATTTTTGTGATAGCACTGTCGCACTTAATTTCTCTCCTGTCTTCTTTCGGAATTTTTAATAACTAAATGGCCCGGTATAAACTTCTGAGAATTTTCCTACGTTTAGACAGTACTTTAAAGAACATACACAAAAAATTTCAGCTTAAACAATTAATTTTTTGATTAGTTATAAGAATTTTATTGAAGGCCTCTCTTGCAGCAAATTTTGGGGGTTGCGCTAGACTTGCCCTGTTACTGAATTTTTTAGTAACTAAACGGCTCGGTGTAAATTTTTGAAAATTTTCTTATATTTAGACAGTACTTTGAGAAACATACACAAAAATTTTCAGCTTGAACAATTCATTTTTCGACTGGATATAACAACTTTGGGAAGGCCAATCGATAAAAGCGAACAGCGTAGCCGTGCTGCCCTGAGGAATTTTTAAATACTAAACCGATGGTGAAAATTTTTTAAATCTTTGCGCACATATACACAGGACTGTGAAGAACGCATACAAAAATTTTCAGTTCAAAAAAGTCACTTTTCGGTAAGATATAACAATTTCTTCGGGGGGTCCTCCTGTTTGTAGGCGTCGCCAGCGGGGGAAATAATCGAAATGTACATTATATTCCAAAATAAATTTGTTATTTTTGAAAATTCATTTCCCTTCACAATATAATCATATTGGAACCCATATTTGTATATAATCAGGATCCGGTTAATCGAGGTCCTACCGTTCTTGTCAAGGCTAGAAAAAATAGTTGAGCTGGTTCTCGAAGTACTCGGTGCGAGACTTTCAAGTTTCCCGGTGAGTCCGGGCGTCGTGTTGCATCGATTCGAAAATTTCCATCAGGATTTCGCGAAGGGCAAGGTCGCAGGACACGGCGGGGCCACGTGACCTAACTCAGCCTCGAGTCACGAACCGAGAAACCTAACCCAGACCCTCCACCGTCCGAGATCGTATCTGCTCGTTTCGTCCGATCGCTTAATCGTTCGCGTTTTAATTGCTCCACGGGGAAAAAAAAACGAGAATTTGCGTGGGCGTCGCGGCGCTCGGATTAGATGTTATCACCATCGGCCCAGGATCGTTCCAGATAATCGGACAGAACCGGCGCCGATCGCGCGCGGGAACGTTAAACACCCGACAGATCAGGATCGGATTAACGGGCTGGATCGTGCACGCCTTCTCGCTAGCCGCCATTTCATTCCGCTCGTAGATTAAATTCTTAACGCCGGAATAACCGAGTCCTCGTTTCGCGTCTTTTATTTTACGGCTGCGGGAATTGCGCAGCCGCCTTTGCGGAATGTTATTAACTATCTCGCGAGCGGCGTTGCACCGTGGATCTTTATATGCACAGTAATGATTTTCGGAATATTTCTCTTGCAACAGAACGGGACGAGTACAATCACAATGTAAATACTCCGTTTCCGGATACGCGAAAAAATCGCAAAAATAATTATAATCACCAGACTGTGGATTTTTATGAATTATGGGTTATGAATATTCTTTTTAAACATTCAGAATATTCTTATTCCAGATCCACACACGAATATCACCACTGAAAATGAAATTCTCACTTCAGCACGATTTTTATTTATTTCCTAAAATTGTTATATCTGAAAATTTTTGTATATGTTCCTCAAAATACTGTCAAAATATAGGAAAATTTTCAAAAATTTATACCGAGCCGTTTAATTACTAAAAAATTCAATAACATAGCAAGTCTAGCACAACCCCTAAATTTACCGCAAGAGAGGCCTTCAATAAAATTCTTATAACTAACCAAAAAATTAATTGTTTGAGTTGAAAATTTTTATGTACGTTCCTCAAAGTACTGTCTAAATATAGGAAAATTTCCAGAAATTTATACCGAGCCAATTAGTTATTAAAAATTCCGAAAGGTGACGTAGGAGTCCTAAACGATCTGGAGAGGGTGATCGAAAGGAATTAAGTACGATCACGATGATTTCGGAGCGGCGAGGATCGTATTGAGCGCTATTTTCACCCCGTATTCTGACGAGCGGCTATAAATTGTGGCCGGGTAGAGCGTCGGAATCAACAGAGAGCCCAATACCGTATTTCTCGCCGGTGTCTTGGCCCGTCCTATTGTCTCGAGACTTCCCGGACATTTGATGCGTGTTTTAATGCGTCTGCCAGGCTTTTTCGTAATAGCAACGCGCGGCCGTAAATGGCAGAGGTCCCTCGGAACGCGACAACGTGGAAAAATCTCGAACTGCTAACGTTGCCATTGCATTTATCCATTTATCTCGTTTCATTTAATTCGCCGATGGCAGAGAGCACCGGTGCGACTCTCCTCTCATCATTTCTCGCGCTGGCCATTCGTCTTGGCCCGGCTGTCCTCCGTTTCGACACCGCAACAATGCTGTCTTGTTCCCGGATACGACGACGATTCCGACGGAACCCGGTTCTGGCAGGCGTCTTCCCCTTGCGCAACCACAATCTTTCATTGTTGTGACGAGCCGTGTTGCAAGCCGACCCCCAATCCGCCAGGGAAATTGCTGCTCGACCACCGTCTCCACCCTTCTTCGAAAAACGAGGCACCAACCCTTCTCCGACCTCTTTCGCTTTCACGTTTCACGAGATTTCTGAATTTATGGAATTTTTTGTAACTGAACGGCTCGGTATTAAATCGGGAAAATTTTCCTACGTTTAGACAGTACTCTGAAGAACACTCACAAAAATTTCCAGCTTGGGCGATTCATTTTTTGGTAAGGTGTAACAATTTTATTGGAGGCCTCTCTTGCAGTACCTCTAGGGGTTGTTCTAGACTTGCTCTCTTTCAGAATTTTTCGTAACTGAACGGCTCGGTATAAATTTTTGTAAATTTTCCTACGTTTAGACAGACCTTTCAAGAACATATACAAAAATTTTCAGCTGAAACAATTCATTTTTTGATTAGTTATAACAATTTTATTGAAGGTCTCTCTTGCAGTACATTTTGGGGTTGTTCTAGACCTGCTCTTTTCCAAAATTTTTTGTAAATGAACAGCACGGTATAAATTTTTGTAAGTATTCCTACGTTTTGACAGACGTTTGAAGAAGATACACAAAAATTTTCAGCCGACAGGTTCCGCTTTTCATTAAGGTACAATTATTTCTTTAGAAAAGATCTGTCCGGAGCTCTTCAGAAATCGGACGCTGTCTCCGATGTTCGTGCTGAAAGGATTAACACCACTTGGAACATGGTCTAGAAACGCGACAAAGGAAAAGTTGGCTGGTTCGGGGAGCAGGGGCGGAGGAAAGACGTCCTTCGGAGGGTGTCTCTAATTGGAGGGCCGATGGCGTCGCGGAAGGACACTCGCCATTACTTTGCTCGCGAAATAATTTCCTCCTAGCGGGTATCTCGAACTCGTCGCAATAACGCCGAGCCCGGAAGCGAGCTGGTAGATAGGCAGCCCCTTAATGGTGCCTTCGGGGTGTGGAACAGGTATCCGTGGGCCATCCACGATGACTTAGAGCTTGTTCGGCAATCGTGTAACTGTTCCTCCCGTGCTCGCGATCCGAATCGTTCGTGGGTGCCTAATGATACTCTGCTGTGTCAATTCGCCGATTTTCCGACCCCACCTGCGATCCTTTCCCCTTCGTAACTTGATCAATAGTCCTGTGCACATCCCTCGTAATTCTAATTTTCAATATTCCATTATACGTTTCTGGAGTCTATGTATGTTCTGTGCAAACTGATTGCTAAGGAACTCTAATTTGAAATTAACATTTTTGTATGCGTTGTTCAAGGTGTCGAATAAATGTAGGGTAAGTGTCAGAATTGTTATATTTCAATAAAAAATTGACCGTTTGAGATGAAAATTTTTTTATACCTTCTTCAAAGTACCATCTAAACGTAGGAAAAGTTCCACAAACTTACACAGCGTCGTTTAGTTATTAAAAATTTTTCTGAGCAGCACGACGCGTACGACTTATTAAAGTTTGAGAAGACAAGGAACCCCTCGAAAAAATTGTTATATTTCAATAAAAAATGGACCGTTTGAGATGAAAATTTTTTTATACCTTCTTCGAAGTGTCAAATAAATGTAGGAAAAGTTTCAGAAATCTCCACCAGGTCGTTTAGTTATTAACAATTTTTCTGAACAGCAAGTCTTGTACAGCCGCTATATCTTGACGACAATTTCAGCCCCCGAAGAAAAATTGTTGTATCTTATTAAAAAGTGACTGGTTTCAGCTGAAAATTTTTGTACGGGCTCTTCGAAGTACCAGATAAATGTACCGCAAGTATTACAATCTTTTACCGAGCCAATTTTCCTTCACACTATTCTAGAGTCCCCGTTTTCTAAGCTGGAGCCAACACTATCTTCCGGATTATTGGCTGAATATTATTATTTCAATATTATTTGAAAATGTTTCGCTAAACATATTTGAAGGATTTTTGCCAGATCTGAACCGGTCGAATTTCGCTGAGGAAGTCGAAGACGGAGATCAGAATGGCGGACGATCTCCTTCGTCAGGAGTTTCGACAACCGATACTGCTATTTCCCACGACTGCCAAAACCGTGTGTAATTTCATCGGGACGCATTACCAGCTCCGAGGCGTTGTTAACACGGCCGGGAGCCGCGCGTGCTGTATTAACCGTGGGGTCGACTTTGTCTCGTTACCGTCTAATAGGATAATTAACAACTCCGTGGCTGTTCAAGCTGACGGGAACACCGGTTGCCTCTACATAGCCGCGATTCCATTAGAGGATCTGTTTCCAGCCGAAACGGAATACCCGTCGAACGTCTACCAGAGACGAGAGGGAATCACAGAGCTCTAGGCTTGCTGACTTGTGCATGAACATGGCTTAAACAAACGCGCCACGATTCCGCATGCACGAAATCCTCGAAACCGTACACAATAGAAACACTCCAAGTCGAATAAAATGTCTGCGATCTTTCGGCGGATATCCCTCCGACTACAAAAGGTTTAAATAGTATTTGCAAATGTTTTTTCTTTCTTCGAAGTACTGTCTAAACGTGGAAAAATTTTTATCCATCTATCACAAGTCGTTCAGTTTTGAAAAATTCCTAAACGGAGCAAGTCCAGCACAAGCCCCAAAGGTACTGCAAGATAGGCCCCCATTAAAATTGTTCTAACCAATCGAAAAATGAATTGTTTTATCTGAAAATTTTTGTACATGTTCTTGAAAGGTCTGTCTAAATGTAGGAAAATTTTCAATAATTTATACCGAGGCGTGCAGTCATGAAAAATTCTGAAAGGAAGCAAGCCTGGAACGTCTAAATTCCTTCACCAAAGGAGAAGACCCCCATTAAAATTGTAATAGCTTACCAAAAAATGAATTGTTTAAGTTGAAAATTTTTGTGTATGTTCTTCAAGGGTCTGTCTAAACGTAGGAATATTCACAAATATTTAGACCGAGCCGTTCAGTTACGAAAAATTCTTAAGGAAAACAAGTCTGGAACAACCACTAAGTTCTTTGACCGAATAAGAGGGCCCTCATTAAAATTGTTATATGTTCACGAAAAATGAACTGTTAAAGCTGAAAATTTTTGTACATGTTCTTCAAAGTGCTGAGTAAATCGCACGTAAACCCGAACATTTCGAATCACCGATCGTCCGCTCCCAGAAGAGCATAACGCGGGGACAAGCATAAAACCGAAGTTTTCCTGTCCAAGCGAAAGATAATTTCTCGTTAACCAGGAAAGATCGAACGGTTCGTGTTGCAGGTCGCGGCGACTCAATTAATGTTCGACGAGAGTTGCATCTGAAGTTTCGGTTCCCGTTGATCCCGCGGGAATTTTCTGAATAATTCAAGCGGCGTGCGGTGACCGAACAATTTTCTAGGAAGTGCATTAAGTTAACACCCCCGATGGGAATCGATGGATTCGAAGAAGAAGAGCAGCATCGGAAATCGTCCGCAAACTCTAACGAGTAGAGAATCTTGTCGGGCGATTTAAATGATGCAACGATAGCTGGGCAGAAATTAATAAATGAATCCGACGACGAACAATCTCCTTTCCAAGGATCAAGAGAACCGGGTCGCGAGAGCTGAGAGACGCCATTAAAATTGCTCGGGCAATCCCCACGGAGCTGCGTCTCGTCGACAGTTTTACCACCCCGTGTCTGTCTTTTCATTGTCTTCTCCGTTCGTCTCGATCAGAAAAACGGCTGCCAGACTCCCGGAGAGAGAGCTACAGCGACCATAAAGCGGCGGATCGTAAAATTATCCGAGGGAATAAAAATTTCGGTTCCCGCCGGGACCCATCTTCCCCGTAACAATTGAAAAATGCTTCTCATCGCTCGGAAACCAGGTCGCATAAACTATTTATACTATACACTACACAGTACTCTCAATGTCGAGCATACTTGTTTGTAAGATCCTGTTACTATACTGTATTTTTAAGATTTCGCAGGTCGCGTTGCTGCAGCAGCATCTTTTAGATATGATTTTAATAAAACTATAATTAAAGTAATTAAGGAATGCAAGCATCCAGCTTGGTTCGACTGTTCCAATTTGATTAGATGTGGATATTATGCGACAATATCTGAATGCAAAATTAATTATATATGTAATATACCATTTCTATTCATGGATTACACCCTTTAAAAATTAATTGAGTCTTTTTAATGAATTTTGTTGGAATCTACTAGGTCCAAGACAATTGATCATCACTATGAATTATTTTCATTTTTTATTAAGGAAGGGTTGAAAATATTATATATTTTTCTGTGGTTCTCGCAATCAACCCTTCGAGTGACCTTGAAAAACAACGGGAATAATGTTCGATCACATGACTATCATGCACAAAAGTTTCAAGACGATCAAACGGCTGGAACATTGTTAAGTAATTGAACAAGAATCATCCTTTCAACGTTTCCAAATGCTTCGACGATACCGGACGCGATTAATGCATTAAACCCTCAAGTATTCCAGTGATTAGGGTAATGATCGATGTAGTGATTAGCGGACGTGATAGAAGAGAATCTTCGCTGAGATCCGAGGCACGCGTGTCTTCCCCGAGAAGGAAAAAGGAGAAGGAACGACGGGAAGAGAAATTACGTAGAAAGAACGTGGATCTGCAACGGAACTGCCGAAGAAAGGACTGCGGGGGTGGTCGAGGGATGAGTTATGAGCGCGGCGGATGCAGCAGCCGGTGGTACAAGCGAAACGAACAGGAAGAACCCGGCCAAGAAAGAGTGGCCGTCGACTTTTCTGGACACGAAGCCTAATCGCTCCAGGAACCTTCGACTCTGTCTCCGAAAAATCCAATTTTCTCATCTGTATGCGGAATAAAAATTTTTACGCCGATTTGGAGAACTAACAACCACATGGAAAGATTTTTCTTTCAATAGATCAAAAATACTGACATTTTTAAATTCCTTTAACTTTTTTAACATTGAAAATTTTATCTACTCAATTTCAAAAAGAAACACATTTATTACGGGTGAGGTCTAACATTTAAAAAATATAACAACCTGAAATATTAACCTACAACTGTAAATGAGAAATTCAGAGCAGTGTTTCTCCAAAATTTTTCGGATTATGGAGATGAGAGTAGAAACGCACCCCTAACTGTGGGAAACTTGTGCAAATGAAGGGGATCGAAGCGAAAGGATTAGATCAGCAACATAGTTGTTGCGTGGCCGACGAAACGCAATAACTATACTCGACGGTCACAGTGTCGAAAAGGGGCGGTGGGGAGTACGCGAGGGTGGGGTGAAGGACGGAATCGAATCGATCCGAGTCATTGTGTTCTGGTCTGTGTATTGTCTTCGGCGGAGAACAATCGCAGACACCGCGAAGACGACCCTGATGGAACTAATTGATGCGTGTAATTGAGGATTCGGGGCGCGAGGGGGTGGGCGTCGATCACGGTCTTGCTTGTATTAAACGGAAATGAAAAATCTCAGCACGAGTTCAGGGACTCGAAAATTTATCTACGTGTACTTCGAAGAATTGTCTAAATGTACTGTAAGTATCGAGATTTTATATCGAGCCGTTTGGTTGTTAAAAATTCCTCAAAGAAACAGATCTTGACCAACCCCTAAATTTTTGTATCGACAGACCTTCATTGAAGTTGTTATAAGTCCACGAAAAATGAATTGTTTCAGCCGAAAATTTTTGTATATGTTCTTCAAAGGTGTGTCTAAATGTAGGGAAATTTTCAATATTTTATGCCGAGCCGTTCGGTTATGAAAAATTCTGAAAGGAGCAAGTCTGGTACAACATCTAAATTCCTTCAGCCAAAGAGAGGGCCCCCCTTAAAATTGTTGTATGTCCACGAAAAATGAATCGTTGAAGCTGAAAATTTTTGAATATATTCTTGAAAGGTCTGACTAAATGTAGGAAAATGTTAAATAACTTATGCCGAGCCGTACGGTTATAAAAAATTCTGAAAGGAAGCTAGTCTGGTACAACCCCTAAATTATTCCGCTAATGGAGAGGGGCTCAAAAGGAATAATATCTCGTACAAATTTTCTTTACATGAGATTAAAACGATGATCGTGACGCAGCTGGTAGCGAACGTGTTGTATCAGCGTTATCCTTGGACACGTGGTCGTCACCAGTGAGGAAAAGATCAGAGGGGAAACAGAAAAAAAAAAACAAAGAGAGACCGTTACCATGAACGCTCGCGTAGATTTATGTGCGCAGGGTTGCACAAGTGCATTAGCAGAGGGTCACCGCGTAAAAAGGAGTAGAAAGATCGGCAAAACGTCTCCGGGGACGTGGCGAAGAAAGGGAAGGTCGAGTTGAAGGGAAAATGGAAATGGGCTGTGAATGCTGACTCGAAGAAAGGGGTGCAGAAAGAGAGAGAGAGAGAGAAATGGAGAGCGAAAAAAGAGCCGAAAACTACGAGGGGAAAAAGAGAGTAGTGAGAAATAAGGGTCAGAGAGTAGAAACGAGGGGTTGAAAGCAAAAACTGTAGGAAAAGGAGTAAATTGGGGGTGGGAAAAGGATCAGGTGGTTGGGGGAAGAAAAACACCGGGAAAAGGGTGAAAAAGTACGAAGTAAGCACCTGTGAAGAGAGAAACGTGTCCGTTCTAGCAATAATCACTGAAAATGGCTGACCAAAAACTCAATGAACATTCTCATGAATATATACCGTGTATAAAATACACATGTACAGTCTTTTTAAATAGTTTCTCGATCGGGTTAGTTCTGTGCCCATCACTAGCGGTAGCGATGGGTCTGAACCGCGCTCGAACATGGAACTAATTTGTGTGATTCCGAAAATTTGCTTCATCTAATAGTAATTCAACTAGTTAGAGATTCGACTGGTCGAGGACTGCATGAGAGTTTAACAGCTTTAATCTTTGATTTTCGGTGATTATAGGTATGTTTGAGTGGTGTATTTCCGCGACACCGTGTATGAAGATTCGAATCGACCAGTCGCCAGCTGGATTCAAAGCGTCCCTCGTCCTCGACTGTCCATCGGGCCGGGGGTTTAAGGCCGATCCACACGAGCGGAATCGATCTCACGCTCGTCCCATATTGGATCAGGCGAAACAAGCCGCTCGACCGTGCATCCGTCAACACGACGGCGCGGTGGCTCGTTTCATGGTGACGGGAATCGTCGACGACGACGACGACGTGTCGATACTTTTCTGCCTTCCGCGCGCGCTTGCGAGACCGTTCATGTAAACGCACACCGAAGGTGACGAATCGGTCCTCCGCAAGCTCGCCAGCTCCCGCTATACACGTGGAAACTGTGTCAAGAGCTTTTCCACATTTTTCGCTCTAATGTGTCCCGATATAATGCGTCCACTCGAGCGGCCAGCCGCTTTCCACGGACGCGGACCTTCTTCAGCGATACGCCGCCAAGGAAAATTCACTCTAGCCGCCAGCACCTCTTTCCAAACACTTTGTCAACCCCTCGGAAGCTTCTCGGAATGTTGGTTTAATTTTTCAAGCCAAGGAATTTCGTCGTTAGATACGAACTGTCGCGAGGGGGTTTGATTTGGTTTCATCCGTGACGAAAGTTTTCACGTATTTTCTCAGCCAATTAAGATTGTTATATCTTACTGAAAAATGAGTTGTTCAAGCTGAACATTTTTGTACATGTTCTTGGAAGTTCTGTATAACTGTACCGTGAGTATCACGATTTTATACCAAGCCGTTTAGTTATTAAAATTTCCTCAATGGAGCAAATTTGGTACAACCCCTAAATTCGTTCACCGAAGGAGACGGCCTAAAATTGTTATATCTCACCAGAAAATGAACTGTTCAAGCTGAAAATTTTCGTATATGTTCTTGAAAGTGCTGTCAAAATATGTGAAAAGTTTTATAAATTTCGAACAACGCGTTTGGTTATTAAAAATTCCTCAACGGAGCAAGTCTGGTACAACCCCCAAATTCTTTCACTGAAAGAGACGGCCTAAACTTGTTATATCTCAACAATAAATGAATTAATTAAGCCGGAAAGTTTTACATGTGTTCTTCAAGGTGCTGGGAGCTGTCGCCGATACATTTTAGTTTCCCGGAGCAAGAGAACAGATCTTAATTGAAAGATATTTGGTACTCACCGGTGACGGGAGCTTCTATGTCGATCATAGTCTTCTCCGAGCGCAGTAGGGCGGCTCCATCGTTCACTATACGAAGGGCCGCCGCCTCGTCGATCCTACCTTCGAGGATAAAGTGTTGTTTGAGGACTTCCGGCCGCGGCCGATTCGTTTCCGGGTCGAACACTTCTGCCACTGTCAGTTTGTGCGATGGCGGAAAGAGGACATCTGCGAACAAGGAAAACACAGTCAGTCAATCTTCCGCGAATCAATTCCTTAAAGAATCATTAATAAAAATTCTGCGGATTTGTATGCATTCATGAAGAAATTGGCGAAATATTAAAAAAGAGAAAGGTTCTCAACGTGGGAGCTCTGTCGGGGGATGAAATAAACTTTAATCTGGAATAAAATCCGCAGTGTATTCCTGAACGTCTCCGTGCCATGAAACAGAACCTTTGACCGTCGCCATCTTCTAAACGAGCATGATCGTAGCTCGTTAGAATGATCCAGTGGCCCGGATATATCGATCCCGCCAGGCACCAGCGAGAGTTTCGCGCGCACTATCCGCAGCGCGCAAAACCGCGAAGAAGAGCGGGGAATCGGCGCGCAATTAAAACCGAGTTCGGCAAATATTGATCACCCTAAAGGCCGACCGCAAAGTTATCGCGAGTCCCCTATCATGCTCCGGCTGCGTACTCTTTGCCTAGCAGCATGATTAACAGCCTCCCACTCTCCTCGAGTAGTTCAGAGCCTTCTCTCCGCATTACACTGTCCAACAGCGAAAAAACGTTTAGATCTTCACTGTGCGATTCTTATATACGATTCTTAGAGAGTGACTCGCGAGTCACAGTTTTTGAGAAATTTGACTTTGAAGAGAAGACATATTTTTCAACTTTAAACAAATATTCTGATGTTATTGTAAATGATTTTGAATTGTTCTTCACAGCAAAAGATTCTGTAGACTGTCGCGAATACAGTGATGTGCAATATTAATACTGATATTTTTCAGTTTATCTTAAGAAACCTCCCATAGAGGTTTGAAATATCTTCGCCCCACATGAGTGTTACCTGGCCTACATCTCTCAGGGATTTCAATCGTCTTCTTGGTTGGTGACCAGCAGGCTGAGGTAAGCGCCTCACTGTCACTGAACACATCGTCCTGCAACTCGGCGCAGGAACCGAAACTTCGCGGAGAGCCCTCGGCGCACATGAACTCGCTCGCTACCGAAGGACAACTGTAGAAACCTGTCGCGTCCATGACCTGCTCAGACCAGGATTGGAAGCAATTACGAAACAGTTACGAAGAAACGAAATGATCTTCAGACTGCGGATTTTATGTTAGAATAAAAACCGATCAGATACCAAACTGTGAAAGTGTTTAACGGGATAGACTCGTTTCTAGGATTGTACCCATTATTGTATCTTAATGAAAAGCGGAAGGTCTCGGCTGAAAATTTTTGTGTATGATCTTGATAGGTCTGTGTAACCGTAGGAAAATTTACAAAAATTTATACAGAGCTGTTCAGTTTTTAAAAATTCGGAAATAGAGCAGGTCTAGAAGAACCCCTGAATATACCGCAAAAGAGACCTTTAATAAAACTGTTATAACTAATCTAAGAATGAATTGTTTAACCTGAAAATTTTTGTATATGTTCTTGAAAGGTCTGTCTAAATGTATGAAAATTTTCAATAGTTTATACCGAGCCGTTCAGTTATCTTCAGTATCAGAATCTTTACGAAGCGAAGTGAATATCTGGACAGTCCCCATGCCCTGGTATCACTTCGAACGGTTTTCATTTTCCACAAAAGTCCACAGTCTAAGCTCATCATGCTCAGAACCTCTTCAACCTCGTTGGCCTCTGGATCAGACTTTTTATCAGAAAATACGGGGGACGACTGGTCGAGATCAGCCGAGGAATCGTCGATGCTGTCGCAGTCAGAGTTCCTACTGCCCCTCATGGAGTCCTCCTCGTATTCGTTCTCCGGGTTATCGTCTTCCTGCGCGTTAGCGACCGAAGGACTCCCTGCAGACGTCGATTCGGTTTCGGGATAGTCGAAGCTGCCACAGTCAAAGGACATCCAGGCCCTGATGGAGTCCTCTTCGTCCGTGTTGCTGATCGAAGGACTCCTTGCAGACGTCGAGTCGGGTTCGGGATAGTGGAGGCTGCTGGCGGGCGAACCGTGATACGACCGTGCTTCAGGAGTCTTGAAACAGAAATTCCTGATCATCTCGGGGTCCCTTGAAGTCTGGTCCGGCTGCGTTTGGTCCATCAAAGGGCTCTCTTTAAAGTCTGCGTTGCTCTCAACGGGATCGCTGTCGGACGAGTCCTCTTTCGATAGTTCACTGGACAGATCCAGGTAGTCCGAGTCCACGTATAGGCTGAGGCAGTCCGAGGTATCTAGCTGATCTACTTCTTCCGAAGGACCTCCCAAATATTCCAAGAGACGCGGATCAGGACCCTGCCGAGCCTCGCGAGTCATTTCTTGCACGTAAGGACTATCTGACAGTATTATACAAGCGACCTCGCGATGCAGTTTCCCAGGTGTCTCCAGCTTCTCCACATCATTATTATTCGCATCGCTCTCTTCGGCATCCACCGCGAGATCGTCGACTCGTTGCATGCAAGACTCCAGGATCCGCTCCTTCTGATTCGGGGTGACCGTGTCCCTGAATTCTTGGTCCAGGCTCTGTCTGATCATTTCAGTCTTCTCGTGCTGGCTCATACTGCGATTAAGACTCTGCCTCGCCCTCTTCAGGGTGCAGGTGTAGGTCGAGATGAAGGTGGCGGTGCGATCCAACAGGGAACAGTTCTCCTCGTCCGTCGAGTCGTAGAGTTCCTGACAAGGCGAGCCGACCTCGGGCTGCACGGGGCTGTCCACAAAGTAACTCCTCCTCCCGCGAAGATTCCGCAGAGGAGTCCTCATGCGCCACAGGTCATCTAAATCCGCTTGCAAGCTTCCTCCGGGCTGGTCCACGTGCTCCAGGATCACATCGACAGCCTCGTCGTCGAAGCGACTCCTCCCCCGGTTCGAAAAGTCCGTGTGGAAACGTTCCTCCAGCTTTCTTCTCAGCCCGTCGAGCCCGCTGGTGGCCGGCCCCTCCGCGCCCTCGGCGAAAGAGGACTCTCGCGAGTCGTGACAACCTGGCGCCTGTGTGGTCACCTTCGCCGGCGTGCTGGTCGGCGCGGGAGGCGTTCCAGACATTCCTAGCGAGCTCAATTTTTGCACCAAGTCCCTCACCGAAGAACGACGCCAAGACTCCGGTCGAGCCAGACCGGTCCGCGCCGGGGTATTGTTGTCCTCTGAAGCCAACAGATGCTCCAACGAGTCCGAGGAACTGCTGTCGCTCATTGTGCAGTAAAGTGCAAAAATTTGGGTAATCTTTTCTGAAAATTTTCCCTTCCTCCGATAAATTTTTGCCGCTTTCCTATGTTATCCTCTAGATTTTGGCGAGGCCGTGTGAGAAGTCCAAGTTTCCATCCTGGAGGATCAATGGTTGAAAAGTTATGAATGTTTAAGGTTGAGCGATTTGAACAACTTCAGTACCAAGTTTACGGGACCCGTGTCTCGCCGAGTCTCGCAATTTAGGGGTAAGAGGAAAATTGAAATTTGAAAACTCTTCAACGTACCGATTTGTTGATAAACTAGACGAATGTACACTCGAACGTTCACTGATAACGTTGCTTTCTATTAAACACGTTCACTGTCGCGCAGAGTTACTGTAACAGATGGACGAAAATGAATTTTGATTAGAGCCGAAATTCAATGTCTCCAGTTTTGGTCGGAGTAGCACTAGAACCATCGAGCCCGGCGAAATGACGGATTCCACATTTTCTCTGTCAAAATTTGTGATTTACTTCAGAAATTTTTTAGTACAGGCGAACGAACGGACAGGTCGAGGCGAACAGACGCGCGGAAGTGATCGGTTTGTTTTGGATACGGTCAGCAGGCGGGATAGGAAAGTCACGAGATCCGTTGGAGGAAGGACATACAGTTTTTCTGTGTTTTGAGTATCTGACAGTTGGAAATCGAATCGAATAGAATCTTATTTCCCGTGCTAGTAGCCTATTTTGATCTAAAATAAATTAAAATTTTCTTCAACTACAACTGAATAAAAATTTGTTCTGACCTCGACACTGTTCGAAACCCAACACTCACGTCGTCGACAAAGAATTCGAGATACACTGATTCGTTCGCGAAACTATGGGGCGAACAAATGAAACGCGAAAGAGGCAGCGCGATGCTAACGGCAACGATTACGTTAATTATAATCAGACTGCGGAACTTTATGCAAAGTAAAAAATGTTTGCATTGAATTGTAAGACACTGGAGTCAAATAAAAATTTAATTCTTCTTTTAATTAAGGTGAAACACTAATACACTGGTGGCCTTGAATCTTTTTAATATCTCCACTGTTTTAAATTGTACGATCCCATTTTTGTCATAAATGCATAAAATCCACAGTCTAATTATTATATGTATTACGTTACGATTACGATTTTGCTTTCAAGCTTGTCGTTCGATAATCAAGGCTCGTTCGGGGCTCGGTAGTTCTACTGTTAACTGAAAATTTTCTTGAACTATAACTCACCAAAAATTTGTTCTTAACTGGGCACTTGTCGAGCGAATGGAACGCGAAAGATGGCGGCACAATAACTAACGGCTACGATTGAGTTGCGTTTTCAACTTGTCGTTCGACGGTCAAGGCTCGTTCGCAATGACAACAGGCACATGGGAACGATCGGTTTGTTTTGGGATACGGTCAGCAAGTGCGAGAGGAAAGTCACTAGTGGAAAGTCACCAGACCCGTTGGAGAAAGGAGATATAGTTTGTCTGTATTTGGAGAATCGAACGACGAAAGTATTTGAATGCACTTTAGAAGAGTATAACTCTTTTATGATCGGTCCAAACGACCTGGCTGCTTTTTAGCAATTAGCGGAACTCATTTACCGAATGACATGCAGAAAAGATTTCGAGAAAATTGCAATTGCTAAGAATTACACGAGAAAGTAAAATAGGCACCATGTATAACCTTTAATTAATTTAATTAATTTTATAACAAACAATTTTCCCTATACACCCGTAAAGGATTAAATCATCGTTTCGCAAGCGATTAATCTTTTATTTAGTTAGATATCAAACAAAAACCTCGTATAAAAAATAATGTATAATCTTCGCATATAAAATGTACAATATAATATTCTCGCATACAAAATGTGTATCATGTAATATCCTCGCATATAAAATCCTCTAGTAGTATAATATTCGGGCGAATTGAAGGGCCGGGAATAACGGGAAGCAACGCGTTGTTTTCGGCGGATAAAATGATTCGCATAAACGAGTTCTTTCCCGGGAACTCGCGGCTTCGACGCGCAATCTATTATAATTGCTCGAGCAGGGTTTATTAGAGAGAGAGAGAGAGAGAGAGCGAACGGCCCGACAATTACGCCGGACGAATGCATCGCGAACAGCTGATAAATGCAGCGCAGATGCGCCGTGTAAATAAGCACGCGCGTGCAACGCTAGCGACGATCATTTTATATTCGTACCGGTTTGTTGATAAACTAGACGAATGCACACTCGAACGTTCACTGATCACGTTGCTTTCGATTGAACACGTTCACTGTCGCGCAGAGATATGTTACTGTAAGAGATGGACGAAAATGAATTTTGAATAAATATATAAAGCGCCATGCTTTCCGATGACCTCTTAAAAAAATGCGTCCTTCGTCGTCCTCGCCTCGACCTCCACGTCCCAACAGCAATTACTGCGAGAAAACACAGAAAATCAGCGGGATTCCAGGATTTACACCGTCAGTAAATTATTAAAGATATTTCACTATTTTATGGAAAACGACTAGCAAGAAATTCATTCTTTCAAACTGTAAATTATTAACGATATTTGCATTAAGACAGTCGAAGTATCAATTTCAAAATTCGTGCGTTCGTTTCTCCGTAAAAAATGATGGAGAAAAACGTTCCACAATTTTCTAGAAAACTTCAGCGAGTGTTCCAACACTGTCGAAATTTTCGAGCGCGATAAATAACAATTTTGAAGATTAAATAAAGTGAGCTCTGGTATAAAGTGATCCTTGAATGATTAAATCGATCGAATCACCGTACTTTGTCCGAAGAGGAGGCCTGATCGGCCGATCCCATAACGCTGGCCAGCCACGCGGTCGTCTTGCATCGCCTAGATCCGGTCTTCTTCATCTTCTGACTGTTCCGATCGAAGAACGCCTTGATCGCGTAGAATTTCCCGACCGAGGACTCTTGCGAGACTCCGGAGCTTGTTCCATGGCTTGAAACCGGTCTGGGACTCTTCAATGGCGACATCATCGAACTGTGAGACAGCCTGTGCACCTTGTGCAAACATTGTCGAACCGCCAGGTACAGGTTATCGCTGCGTTTATCATCGTCCGCTGGCAGCGCGTCCAAAGTTTTGCAAAACTTCTTCGTTGTACAACACGAGGAGTCCTGCACCGTTTCGACCAGACCGTTTTCCGACATTTTCACTTGGCTCCTGCTTCTTCCACTAACCGCGAGCTTTGTGCTACGGACACGTGGTGAACCGCGGTGCTGCTGAGAATCTCACGGTTTTAGTTTTCGAGGTTGGTAGCGGCGAAAATCGATTTCTGATTAGCCGTTCCCACCTTATTCATTTCACGGGGATTCCACGATAGGCTTCCGTAGGCCAAAAGTAACTAGTTTTACCTTAATTATTACATTTAACTCCAATAATCGTGAATTAGAAATATTAGATTTCCAATTTTTAGGGAAATGTTTGACGATGTTTGAGCTGTTCTAATTTCGTGAAAAAAAAATCGTGTGATAATAAATTTAGGCTTGTTTTAAAGTTTGAAGCCTCTACTACCGTAGACTATCCCTAATATACCCAGAAAAATTTGTCCATTTTGTAATACGTGGAGAAATGAGGATACAAAATTAGAAATTTTTAGAAAAATGTTCGATGATGTTTGAACCATTGTAATTTCGTGAAAAAAGATCGTACGACAATAAATCTAGGCTTATTTTCAAGCTTGAAGCCTCTACTTCCACGAACTATCCCTAGTTTGACCGTAAAAAATTTTTTCACTTAGTCACAGGGGGTAAAATGAGGACACTACATTTCGAATTTTCAGAAAAATGTTCGACGATGTTTGAGCTGTTCTAATTTCATTAAAAATAGGATCGTTGCAGTTCCAGAGTTACCTTTTCCCTCGATATTTGGGGAAGCATGTCTACCGTGTTTAAAAAGAGTTTGGTGTGCACTGCAACCTGGTAAAAGATATTCTTGAAAAAGCTAATCAGTACGGTTCAGTCGACAGCACAATTTTCTCATTTACTCTGCAGTCTGCAACCAGGTTCGATTAACCTCGAGATACGAGTGCACTGTGGCATCTGGAATCGATGTGGTTGGCATGGTCGGGATTTAGGGTGACTGATTCGACCGATCTGTTTCGTCGGTCCCTTAATAGAACCTTCGATAATCGAGAATCGTCCGGGAAAAGGCTCGCGTTCGAACGTGCACTCGAACCTTGCGTTAACCAACATAAATTTGTGTCCCCACCAACGACGCTGAATTTTTAATCGACCCGTGGAACTCGCGAATCGATCCGCAATCGACGAATATTCTGCGAGAGGGATCGACATTTTCTGCGGCCGGCCGTTCCGTTAATAGAGCCGCGATTCCAATCATGGAACGGAACGAGCATTTCTCGGCTAATCATAGAAACTGCGGTTCAAGCATGGTGTATTCTAAATCCGCGAAATATTAAAGGAGCGTCCAATTTTAGGGCACCGCGCCGGTATTTTCGAACGCGAACTTTCGGTCATCTATATTCCCGGATTTTCCAAATATCGGCTTTTGCCGCGTCCTCTATTTACAAGCTTCGGCTCACGAAACGAGAAGGCAAGATTAATCTTTAGAAATTAAAACAAAAAGAAACATTTTGTTAGCAGTTATAAGCAATTTTTCAAAATTCAAATGATACTGAATTGGAAATTTCTAAGAGAAAATACAAATTTTCGCTGTCGATTAATCAACTATCAACGTCATCGAGTTCGAAATTGCCCCCGAAACCGAAAGCAAAGAAAAATTGTGCCCTATTTCTAAATAAAATTGCAACTTCCAGACTACTTTTTTTACAAATTACTTTTTCCAAAGACGGACCTGAAGCCTTCTAAAAGCGAACAAAAACAGCCAAGCCTGGGAGCCGAAGTTTACCTAATTTATACAGCGAAATTTCAGCGAGCTAAATACTTGAAACGCAATAGAAAGCGCCTCGCACGTCTGGCATTTAATAATTAACACGGCGGAACACTCTCGGAGCTATAAATAATTAAGAAACCGCGGAGAGGTTGAATTTTCAGGCGTCCGAGGGGAATAGGTCGTCGGTGATGAGACACAAGATAGATTTGTTCTGTACATATGCAAGCATCCTTGAAAACGAGAATTTAATGGAATCCCTTTTGCGCGCAAAATATATATGATAGATAAATAATACATTTGAAGTACAGATGAAATTACAGTACATCGTGTGAGTGTATTCGTAGAATTGCTGACCCCGTGGTTCAATCATTGTGCCACCAACAGTGTTGGGCAATAAATAAATTTATTTAAATAACAATTTAAATAACAAGTTATTTATTATTTGAGCAAGTCTAAATTAATTATTTAAAATAATAAAGATAATTGTGTTATTTACAAATACAATTTCAATTATTATTATTTGAAAAGCTTGCTATAGCAGACAAAAAACGCGCACGTGTTCGAAGACCAAAAACTATTTATTTGATTTCCACCTCAATCCAAATAATAAATTAATCATTTATTTGCAAATGAGAAATAGTTTATTTAAATAAAAAGTTTAGTTATTATTTGTAATTAAAATATCACACACGTTTATTTATTATTTAATTATTTAAAATAAAATTTGCCCAACGCTGGCTACCAATTATCAATGAGCATTATTGTTCGGCGTCGATCGACGGTCGGAGGCGCCTGAGGCTAGGACCGCTCAGAATTGAGCGCGCGAAGAAAGCAATGACAAGGATCGTGAGAATGAGGGAGAGAGATTGAGATCCTCTGTAAGTCACACTTTATTTAAAGGACGACGTTGATGTTTACAATCGCGGACGGATCGAACCTGATTCAAGGACGCGAGATTCAAAACATGGGATTTTCGGTGCTGGGCGCTTACAAACACCACGCAGCCTTGCAACCGGCAATCCCATGATTCGAATTCCGAACAATTATAATTAACGATACTAAAATTATTACTGAACACTATAATGGAATTCGCTCCTAACTATTTTATTATTTAAGACATGTATATCAATATTATAAACATCGACGGTTTCGATTATTACACGCTTTTCATACAAACAGAGATTAATTAAAATTGTAAATTCAATTACTCCGCTATTCACATAATTTCAAAAAAATCGATCATTCGACTGTGCCCGAAGTTCTGCCCGCTAAGTACAATAAAATAGAGCAAGGGTGAATGTTTCCGAGAGAGAGAAGCGATCAACGGTGTCGAGTGATAGTTCGATCGATAAAACTGGTCATCGCGGAAAATAAAATGAGTAGGATCGTTCGATAAGAGAATAAAAAGCTTAGAGTTGATACGTTAAAACGAGAAATCTCGAGGTGAAATGCGATCTCACCGACTTCTTCGACAATAATGAGTAGACTGGGATTTCGTAGTTTCATATTAAAAATGAATTCACTGCAAAATTGTAAGAAGAATAAAATGAGATAGACTATTAACTATTGAAGTAACCTTTGAAATAATTTTTGTAATTGTTTTACCGCAGACTTCTTCGACAATAACGTTGAAGTCAATAAAATAAATTCTTATTAAAAATGAATTGGTCCATCCAAAACTGTAAGAAGAATTCAATGAGATAGACTATTAACCGTTCAAATAATTTTTGTTCGCTCCTCCCGTCGTTTCATTTGCTACCCCTGCAGCATTGTTCATCTCGGACTAGTTGGCCCGAGTCTCGTGACTCGCAAAAGTCCTCTTTCGCCGTGGACGCGGAGAGGCCGAACATCAGCGTAACCGAGAGGCTGAGGAACACGCTGGAGGACCGAAGAGGTCCTGTCGGACCGCACGGCCCCACCTTCATCTCGACCTACACCTGTCGAGGACTTTTTTCGAATTGATACCAGTGCATGAAGACTGACTAGATATTCACTTCTCGTGGCCGAGACTCGCGCAACGATTTCCCCGCATAGAAATCTGCCTCGGCTCGCAGCCCCACGACCGCTATACTAAAAACTATATCTTCCCCTGCGGATACACCGCCCCCCCTATTGCACGCTCCCCTTAATCTATAAGTTTCCTATTCATTAATCGCAAAAACTATTCTAATAAACCGCTGCAAATTTGCTGGAAAATCCCGGAGTAGTCCGAAACGGTGCGAATCGGTCCCACAAGGCTCTAGAGTCGTCGGTGGACACCGAACCTCGGACGCGAATCGATCGGAAGATCGACGGAAATCGACCCTGGGCATCACGGATCCTTAAATTGATCGATTTTGAAGGATTCGCGCGATTTCGCGATCTTGGATCGATCCTCGTGACGATGTCGTTGACTTAACGACGGCCTCTAGAGGTGTCGGAACGATCCAGCGGATCCTCGGTTGGACTGGATCAAACACCTTCTGTGGATCTTCTGGCTAGCGGCGGCGTCGGCTGTCCGGCCTCTGTCTGCGAGCAGAGCTATTATTCTTCACCTGTTTCGTTGTTTATTAATCGTTTTCCAGAAGTTGTTAAGCGAATCAACGACGAAAGTTCAATGAAAATGGAGTCCTTCCTTCAATAATCTTCCAACAATAATTAATCGAAAATAATATACCTAATAATAATAATAATAATAATAATAATATAATTAAAAAATTATTTCAATAGTTGGTGGTCTAACATCATTGAATTCTTCGAACAATCTTGCAATGAACTCATTCATTTACTCATTATTGTCGAAGAAGTCGGTGATAAATTAATTCGAAAAATGATTTAAAAAATTATTTCAATAGTTAATAGTCTATCATTGAATTCTCCTTACAGTTTAGCAATTCCTAATGTGCATAAAATCCCAGTCTACTCACACAATTTAAAAATTATTTAAACGCTTATAAAAGTTATTTAAACGCTCGAGGCTCTGCCACGCCTCCTGCACAGCAACTAGATTCAATTCCAATCCTCGCAGACGGATTTTGCGACGCCATTCGCCACATATGTAAATCAACAGTGTGCCAACAACTTCCCAATGGAAAACGATTAATGTTTCGAAGCCAGCATAATATCCGCACACAATGATCTCCGTGAAAATCTAGACTGCACGTTCAGCTACATTTTCGGCGAAGGAGCATTTATAGGATCGTGGTGCAATGGGATTGGAGAGAAGAAAAATTCGATGAAGTTCGATTTCAATTTGCGGGGACTGTTCTCTGGGAGCGACACGCGACCAGCGAGTAATCCGCTACGTAATCTCATTAAACTGTCGTGTTTACATTCCGCGTGACCGTTCAAGCTGGAACGTGTTTTCGAAACGCAGTGTGTCTACATGCTCGAGCGACTCGGAACGATCTCTCTGTAGGGAGAGGTCTCTCCGAGAGAGAGAGAGAGAGAGAGAGAGAGAGAGAGAGAGAGAGAGATTCGAAGAGAAGACATTAGCTTTGGCAAATTCTTCGAAGAGAGAGGAGGATGGAAGAGTCAGAGAGAGAGAGAGCGAGAGGAAGAGAGAGTAACGTGACTGTTCTCGCTCGCCTAGCTGCCAAAAGCCGCGTATTAATAGTCCGACTGACAAAAACAAGTCGTCGCGTCGTGTTGCATGGACAGAAAAGTTTTTAATCGCGCCCGAATCGCGAGAAACGCGGTCCCGGATCGGTTTCCCAACTGGAACGATTTCGCAACGCCTGCACATGAATAGAATCTACCGCGACCGGCTCTAACTGTTCTACGCGAAACCGTTCGTGTTTCTAGCGATTCTTTTCAGATCCTATGAATCACGCTGAATAGATTTTTTATTTAGCCCGCCGGTTTTCCGGAAAAAATTCCTGAATGTCGAATATTTGATTTTTTGGGGAATTGTAGAGCCGAATGATAGATGCCATTTGGGGTGGCACTGACACCGCCATTCTTTTGCCAGGAGGAAATAAAAAATACAGGTTTGTAGCTCAAGATAGGTCCTATGAATCACACTGAATAGATTTTTCATTTAGACCGCGGCTTTTTCAGAAAAAATTCCTAAATGTGGCGTATTTGGTTTTTGGGGAATTGTAGAATGATAGTTGCCGTTCGGAGGTGGTCTAGCAACACCATTTTGCGGGCGAGGGAAAATAAGAAAAATGCTGCTGTGCACCTCACGATCGGTGCTATGAATCACACTGAATAGATTTTTCATTTAGCCCGCCGGTTTCCCAGAAAAAATTCCTGAAAGTCGAATATTTGATTTTTTGGGGAATTGTAGAGCTGGATGATAGATGCCATTTGAGGTGGCACTGGCACCGCCATTTTGTTGTCAGGAGGAAATAAAAAAATACAGGTTTGTAGCTCACGATAGGTACTATAAACGCCTCGGAATAGATTTTCTATTTGGCTGACAGTTCTCCCCCCAAAAAAAATTGTCGGATCTACCTTTTCCGTCTTCGAGGAGTTTATTTTGCGATCGATCGACTGGAATTGCGTTATGTCGCGAGAATTTAGGTTGATGGCGCATATTAGGCGAGTTGATGGACGGTCTCGTTCGTTAGGAATTTCGCGTCGGAAACGGTCGAGTTTGCCGAAAATGCGCGCCGGCGTTCAAGGACAGGAAAGTTTGTGTTGAGCGTCGTCGACGGTTCGCGCGTTGTTATTGGGGTCGGGACAATGACGAACCCGCCGGAGAGCCGGGTAATTAACGAACACGGTGCTAATGCCGTGGAAACGGTGGTTCTAAGCGAAAATTTCAGGGAACTTGAAAGAGAGTTGCGGATTAATCGCGCGGAAATGAAAAATGTCACATGGAAAACCGAATAAGAAAACCAACGATGATAAAATAGCAGCGAATACAGTGGGACCTCGATTAACCGGATCCCGACTGTGAACAAATATGCGTTTAAATACAACTATTATATATTGTGAAGGGAAATTAATTTACAAAAGTAAAATATTTATTTTGGAATATAATGTACATTTTAATCGGGCTTTAGTCTCCCGAACGAATCGGTTAATGGAGGTCCCACCGTACGTGCAGAACTGTCGGGAAACTAGCAGTAAAATCGAAAGAAAATTGCGGGAAAATTCGACGGCACAGGAACGAGAGGGACCCGCAGAATTCCGATGCAGGAAACTGTCGGGAATTGATTCCGGAGGATCTTTGCGTGCGGAATAAGATATAAGATGAAACCGAAATTCTCACCGAAGTAAAGGGCCCTCTGCATCTTCGTAGGTCGTCGCGAATGCAGTCAGCATACCCAAAATACGTTTTGCCAGTGACATCGGCTCAGAACGCCACGTGCGAAGGCATCGCGAAACAGTCGAGTGCCATTCCTCCATCGGGAATCTTGCTGCGTGCCGGTATTTTCCGCCGACTGACGTGTTTACATCACCCTGATTAATTCGCGACTCGTGCTCGATCGGCTCGGCAACGATCGACGCGTCGATCTCTCCAGATGGCGTATCGATCGAGCGGATCAGTACGCGTTACTGGAGAGGGGATGAAAATGGAGCTGGTGGCAATTTTTTGTGCAGAAACCATACGTGTTAGGGAACCGAGACCTTCTGGAACGTAAAATGGCGTCCCTATACTACAGCGAAACATTTTTTCCGTGTCCACTTCGCTTGTCGCTCGTGGGAGGAATAAATAATTTATCGAGCCACGCGGTAAATTGAAAACGAAGCGTTTCTGAATTTTTCCTGGGAGAACCGTCCGCGATCTGGAAACGAAACCTCCTGGGATGGGAAAAGACGTCAACCAGCTACAGCGAAACATTTTTTCCAGGTCCACTTTGTTTGTTGCTCGTGGGAGGAATAAATAATTATTTATCGATGCACGCGGTCAGAGGAAAATGTAAGTTTCCGGATTTTTCCTGGGAGAACCATTCGAAAGACACGTTAAAACAGATAAATAAAACAGTTCGGTCACGTTGCTGGGAATGGCGCTGGTCTGCGGGCGACTGCAGTGGGACTGCAACGAAATTTCGGGTGCAGCGCGGCGGAATCGCGTCAGGCACACCGGAAACCACTCCCGATCCCGAACCGAGACCCCCACTCGATGAACAATCAATATTTTCGAAATTTAACGCGTTTGTTCAGAGGGGTCGGGGCGCAATCAAGCGCCGGGAAACACTTTGCTGTCGAGTCCAGCCCGACGCCGGAGTCATTGAAATTCACCAAATATAACAACGCGTTTGCGACCGTCGAAAGTAAATTATGGGAGGCCATCCGCCATCCCCCAACCCCCCCTGAACCGTCCGGTCCTCCATCGGCCTGGAAATTGTAATCCAGGTGAATTCGATTATGACGCGATCAACGTGCGATTGTCCCGTCCGCCGTGGTCGATCTTCGTTAATTCGACCATCGGGTGTACATTTGCCGCTGTCATTCGGAAGTTTTCATTACCAGAACTGCAAACTGTGCTCCATCATTCGAACAACAAACCGCAAAAACATTTTACCAACCCTCCACGATCTTATCCGACGCCTGACTCCCAGATTTCTGAATGATAAATCGTTCGAAGCACGTTTAAACGCACTTTCATTCCTTAATGATTTTGTTTAATTAAAAACAACGTTACAACATTCTTAAATTTGTCTAATCCGTTATTGTTTTATATTTCACCCAACCAATTTTTGTATAAATGCATAAAGCTCCGCGGTCTAGTGATCATAAAGGTATTGTTGTCCCGATAACAACATCTTTTTATAATGGAATGGCCAAATAGAGAATTTATTAAAATTTTGAACCTTATTAACTTATTGCCAAAACCCTTATTTTTCTATGTACGTTTAAACGAATTTCGCTCGCTGTATTTTCATACCCGGGCGATTCCACGTGAAAAGCTGAGCCGGAAATGTGGAGCAGTATTTTTTGATCCAAGCTTTCGTTTTCGAGAAAATCAGAGTTGAACGTGTCCACATCGCGCGCACGCGGTCCTCGAAAACGAAGCTCTGTCGCCGAAATTAAACAATAATTCACTCCCTTCGACAACGCGCTGAATATTCGAACGCCGTATCGATTCTACGCGAGCAACCGAGTCGAAACTCCGGGACGATGTTTTTTCATTCGAGCCTCCATTTTCGAGAAAATTACGATCGAACGTGCGCGCGTGTTCGATCCTCTGGGAAAGGAAGCGCGGGGCTCGTCGAAATTAAATAATAATCCGTTCCCGGTGACAGTGACCCGGATGTTCGAACGCCGCGTTGATTCTACACGGAAACCCGAGTCGAAAACGTAGGACAACATTTTTCCCGCTGGAGGCTGCGTTTTCGAAAAAATCATGCTCGAATACGGACTATCGCGTTTCGCATGTCGGATGATGGTCGGCCTCGATTTTCTCGTGAATGATGACCCATATTGAAAAGTTGGATAGTACATACACGTTTTCGATTGTGCGTTCCACGTAGAATATCGTCGGCCTCGTATGAAAACTGCCTGAGTTCAGTTTTTATGAAAATTGGGTTTTCAGCTTCGCCTTGTTGGGTATAATACTTCAATTTCTACGGTTCCGGGGTAATAGTTCAGCGATACGTTGTTAGGTATCGTCAGAATATCAGAATTTGAGAACTGCGCTGCGAAAAATATAAAATATATAAAGCAAACTTTACAAAAACCACGCTTACATTAAAATGCACTAAAAAGGAGAAAATCATTTTTCTCCCGGTGCCGTTAAATTAATGTAATTTAATTACAAAGTATTTTAAAATTGTACTATAATCGCAATTAATATATGTAATTTAATTACAATGTATTTTATAATCGTACACAATTGTAATTACTAATTACACTGTAATTTAATTGAATGACGATCTGAATTATAAATTACAATATAGCTGAATTACAATGTAAATTACAACATATAAATTACAATGTAATTCAATTACTTCGTAATTATAATACCTGGAGTAATTAAATTGTAATTCTGCACAACTCTGGCGATCGCGACCCAGATTGATCTTTCATCTAGCGCTTTTGACTACCGAAAAACTCGATCTTTGCATTATCGAGAAACGAGAAGGCGCACCCCGCACCCTTGCAATCCTAGAAACGAGAATATTAATTCGTTAATTCGTTTTCTTCGCCTCCTGTGGAATGTAGTTTTCTGGACTCAGGCAATTTTCATACGAAGCCGACGATATGACGGTCTCGTGACGGATATTGGCACGCCTGTGTAAATAGCGTGGGCGTTCGTGAACTCTTCCAAAGGACCGGGGAGCTCGAGACAGCGAGACAAGACAACAACAGCGAGAAAGTCCTCTGGCAGAGCGTCGCGTCTCGTCGCGTCGCGTCGGCCGGATTCTTCTCGGAAAATTCTTGACACCTTTCGGCGACCGTCTGCCACCTGTCGGGCTGTCTGTCAAACGTCCGACAATCCACTCGAGTCGATTTACTGCGCGATCTTACATACCGTGGACGCGGTAACAATGCGCGCTCGGCTGGCCGCCGGCCAATTCCACATCGAATTTCGATCCCGGCCGGCTTTCCGCGAAAAACCGAGCCCACCCCTTCCGCCTCGATCATTCATTTATCCGGAGGAGTCTCTATCAGAAGGTTTCGATACGTCGATCAGCCGGAAGTTCGCCCCAGGCGACCTGGAACGCGTCCGTCCCGAATACCCGCGAAATATTCATCCGTTGATATAACTGAAATAACAGAAATCAGGACGATTATGCCAGCGATACGCCGCTCCTAATTATTGGGAATCATCGCTGACCCGCAACCAGGTCGCCATTCGGCCTATTCCTTTGTTATTTATCAACGATCGACCAACAACCGCTGGAAGAAACGCCAGGATCGAAGGAGAGCCTCTCCGTCGCTCTCTTTCTCTCTCGTTTCTTTTTATTATTCGACCGATTGACGCAACTCGGTCGCACACTTCTCAACGACCAGTGTGTGAGCTCCTCATTATCGTGCCCGCGCCAATGATAAACGTAAGCGACGCTGTGTCGACGATACTTTTTTTTGTTTTCCCGCAAATGGATCGCGGCAGATACTTCTGCGAACTTCGGCGCGAGATGCGAGTGTTCCCGAGGAACGGCACAGCTAATCCACTGTTTACAGTTACACTCTTGTTTTGAAGCACGGACTGATCGACGGGAGGGTGAATCAAGGTTGAGGCAGACGGTAGAGTTCGTTTTCGCAGAACGATGCTACTTCGAATGGCGACTTTGGAGCCATTTTGTCGGCCAGGTGAAACTAGAAAATTCTCTTGCGCGGCTCAAAACGGGTACTAGGAATCACTCGGAACAGATTTTCTGTTTATCCCACCATTTTTCTAAAAAAAAATTGCTAAAAGTAGCATTCACAGCAACTTCACAATATGTACCTTGGATCTTGAAAATCAATGGTACTTGTAGGAGCTGCTACACAGCCATTTTGTTGGCAACCCAAAATTAAAAAATATTTCTGTGCAGCTCGAGACAGGCACTACGAATGACTCCTAACAAATTTTCTGTTTAGTCCATCATTTGTCCAAAAAAAATTGCTAAAAGTAGTATTCGCAGGAACTTCACAATACCTTGGACCTTGAAAATCAATGGTGCTTGTAGGTGTTGCTACACAGCCATTTTGTAGGAAAGCCAAAATCAAAAAATACTTATGTGCAACTCAAGACAGGTACTACGAATGACTCCTAACAAATTTTCCGTTTAGTCCACCATTTTTCCAAAAAAAAATGGCCGAAGGTAGCATTTGCATCAACTGCTTAATAAATATGGATTGAACAATTCGAAGGTTCCCAAGGATTAGCATAACTCGGTGTACGCTGTGCTCGCGCAGTAGAAGTTGTGCAATTCATTAGTCGAAAGTTCAGTCAGTCGGACAAACATTATCGGCGGAACGTGAGAATTCCGACACCGTCGAACGCACGAAAATCAAACAAGCTGACGACGACGCCGGTGGAAAGACACGTGTTCCCGCTACGCAGAGATAATTACGTGTCAACAGAGGTACACAGAGGCGTGTTCCACAGCTCTAACCGGGCTATAGGCTCCGACGACGACGTCGCATCCTCGCGATATACATTTCGACGGAGCGAACCCTTGATGGTTCGTATCAACACGCCAGGGCACGATAACGAGCGGAACTGGATTTCCCTTGGTAATTTTTCCATTTTTTCTCTAATTACATAAGCGATAGAAATAAACGGCCGATAGTGCTCATTAAAAAGAACAACTGTCTAGATACATTTTTAAATAATATGAATCTTTTAATAATATGCATTTATAGCTTCTGAAAATATTCAAAAAGAGATAAAATATGAAATTCCACAAAATAGAATACGATTTATATATATTTCAGATCAATAGAGGCTACCCCCACTGAAAATAAGATTTTATTTGTTGAGTGGTGACTCTGAGGCGCCACTAAAAATTGCTGTACCATCATTTAATATATTGTTTACATTATTAGATATGTTGGTATCTAAGTGATTATTAAATTTAATCAATTGTGTAATTAATTATTGAATTTAATTGGTATCCATCAAATTCAAAAAGTCATTGAGAATGGAAATAATCTGGGCCGAAAGAAATATTTAACTTTCGAGTTAAAATAGCTTCGAGTGCAAAGGGTTAAAAATAAACATTGTACAATTGTAACCCAAAACCGAAAAATATGCGATCTATCAAGGGTCGATTTTACACCCTTAGAATTAATTTGATCGAGTTTATTCGTTGTGACACTCTCTGCATTTTCGCGAGGCGCACAATAGACACTGAGGCATAATAACAGCGATAATAATCAAAGAATAAAATGCACAGAGATGGGGGATGGGATTCATTTATTCGTCGGCGTCGGTGGGGGTGGTTCCGAGCGGAGTCGAGTCGATTTATATATTTATCGAGCTTAGGGACGTCGAAAGAATGGGGCAGGAAAGGATACGTGAATAAAAGACGACGGTCTATGTAGGTCAGGGAATGAAAAGTAACGAGTCGCTCGTGACTGGATGGACGTGAATGAATGAGCGAACGGTCGGCGGAGTCGCGAGGGAAAAAGCGAACGCCCGGCCCAGCCAGGCCCGAGGAACGAGGGAAGAAATACCGGACAAAAGCGAAGACAACGGCTCCCTGCGAAAGGAACCGGCCGCGGGGGTGGGAAAGGGAACCAAGTGCAAGTGGAGAGAAGTGGGTCGGATCACCAAGTAAGAAACACAAGTGCGAAACACGAGAAAGCCCGAAATTCCTCGCGTTTCTCGCTTGGCGGACCGTGCCCGGCTACGGGCGGGTCGCTGCAGACCCTTAGAATGCGCGTGGACCTTTTCTTTGTGTTCATCGATCACGTTTGTCTTTCTCGCGATCTATAATTATAAATATTGTATAAATATTATAAAATATTGTACGAGGTACCGTAACAGTTTTCTATCGATACAATTAAGAAAATCGTATAAAATGGAATCGTAGGTTCATCTCCGCAGGATTGTACCCAAAAATGAATTTTGGCAAATCAAGATTGTCTGCATTTATTACTATTACCTTGAAAACGTGATTAAAGAAATAAATCAATTCCTATATGAGAGAGAGATTCCTGTGTCTTACAATCGGAACCGACAATTTTAATTTCGCATAAAGATCCGCAGTCAAGTCGGACGTTAAGGGCAGCGAATTTTATTTGCACGCCCAAGAATTAATAACAATACCAAGAAACTCGAAGCTCCGCAGTGTACCAATATTGCAGCTAAGAAACGTGGGTTCGCGAAATTCGATCGTGCCGCAACCTAAATCCGCCAATTATGAATTCCAATCTGAATAAATCCGAAGCCGAGGGCAAGGAGCGGTTCTATTACAGCGAAACCCACCCCCGGCTGCACGGGGATCGTCGAAGACAAGAACCAGAGCTGGAAAGCTAATTGAAGAAATCCGACGACAACGACGATGCGCCTGTGGAACGGTCAAAGACAACGATGCGGGACGTCGGAGGGGGATAGAGGGGATCAAACGAAGAAAGCCTAGGGTGGGGGGGTCAGGGGTTTGGGGTGCAGAGACGGGGGTGCACAGGTAAGTAAGGGAGAAAGAGAGATATGGGTCAGAGGATGGACCGGACGGAATATTGATCCGGCCACCTCACGATAGTTGCCTGTGTTGCGCTATGCTCTCCGCCGTGTTTCCTCTCTCTGTCTCTCTCATTCGTTTCTCTTTCGCTCGCCCAACCCCCATTTTCCGCGCTTCACCACCCCCGCGACAAGCGGATATACACCACCCGGAAGCAGCTTGATCCGGGAATTTCCAATTGAACACCTGCGATCATAGGTGATCACTGCAGCCTGTCATATTTTCCAGAATTTTTGAGGTAAAGGAATTCGGATCATGTTGCAGACTCGCAAACGCATTTTCTGTTGGTCAAAATGGTCAGTGACCGAGGCAATATACTCGTACGAATTGGTAGGCCGTGGTCACTGACCAATACGTCTACTAATTTTTGTAATAAATGCTTCCCAGAGTATTGCGATTGCACAAAACCATCCGGGAATTTCCAATTGAACACCTGAGATCACAGGTGATCGAAGGATCACTGCAGCCTTTCATATCCTCAAAATTTTTGAAGTAAAGGGACTCGGACCTTGTTGCAAACTCGCAAACGCATTTTCTTTTGGTCAGGATGGTCAGGGAGAACTGGCAGACAATGGTCAGTGACCGAGTTAATACTCGCACGAATTGGTAGACCGTGGTCACTGACCAACACGTCTATCAATGTTTGTAATAAATGCTGCCTGCAGTATTGCGATTGCACAATACTGGAGTGCATCATCCAGCATGGACAGGTTATAATAATATCAGGAAGGAAACGTCGAGTGCTATAGTATCGATACTGGTTCGCGGTGGCAGGTGTCGAGTACTCGAACGATCCGTCGAAAATCGAAGACGGTGCCCTTACCCGGCAGCATTCGGTCACCGTGAATGAGTGAACGCGTGTAACACCGCGCGCACAAGTCATGAATGGGAGAGAATGCACCGTATTGATTCCAGTGTTTCGCAACTACGGCCCTGCTGCACCGTTCGCCTCCACGTGACCATAATCGCGCGATGTAATGCTCTCGAGGAGATCCGGTGTAAAATGTAAGATATATTCATTCTACACACATTTTATACAAAACCATTGATAAATATTGTCTCTTCTAGTCTCGTATATATATATTATTAATAGACTGCGGAAGCTTATGCAATTTTCAAATTTTGTAGACGAATGTTATTTGCCGCGATACATAGTAGACTTTCTAGATCTGAAATAAACTAAAATCGTACTAAATTCTGTCAGATTTTATATCCAAGCATTTTTTAGACATTTTCCAAATCCGTAATTGCATAAAGATCCGCTGTCTAATTATTAAATAAGTTGTTCTGAACGGCTAGGAAACGGCGCAAGAAATTCGACGAACAGGAGCGGCGATTGAGCTTCTCCCAGCAAAAAGAAACCAGTTCAGGGCTGTGCAACGGAGCGTGGAACCGGGCGCCTCGTGTCCGAGCTAAGCAGTTTACCTTTGTCCGCGGAAGTTTCCGCTGCTCGTTCCCCGGTCTGATTTGGCGCTGGCAACTTGCTAGAGACGTCGGTTGCAGAGGGCAGCTCGCAAAGACGCGTTCCGTTGGCTCGGAACGTCCCGGAACACGTCGGCGACGGATCCGTTTCCGACGGTTCGACGCACTGGCAAGTTCCCCGGTGACCGAGAACCCTTTCCACCGCAGCGACGATCGATTATCGGAGACCTTTATCGCGGATAGGGTGTGGGTCGGTTCGTCGAACCCTTTCGGACTCGTCCCGGACTAGTCCCGGAATCGTTTCTACGTACTGGAACGTGTTGTTCGTGACCGAATTCCGCGATCAATCTAGACTGCTTCGGCTTATCGTTTGCGAGGCTGTCTTTCGGAATTTTTTCGAGCGAACCTGTTGGGTATTTCGATTTGAAATTTGGCAGGCTTGTGGAGCGACTTTCGGAGAGTGTACTGAAATTTTTTTGAGCTGGAGAAACCATTTTCCTAGATGCTGTGAGCAATAATTAAATTGAGGCGGCGCGATTTAATGAAATCGTAGAAGATTGTAAAAGATTTGTTTATGTTTTTAGTCAGATCCTCGATATTTCGCAGCGAATACCCCGGATCAGCGTGTAACAAATGCTCGGAGATCGTGATTGCTCTAGGAACGGGTAAAATGGGGTACAGGGGTTAATGGGACGCTGAAGACGTCCATTATCACGGCAATAAGTCGCTGTTTATCGGTGTAACGGTGTTTCACGGGCGAAGAAGCGGCCTAACCGCGGTAACAAAGGCATCCGCGACCTAAATTGATAAGCGAGATGCCGAGGAAACTGGTCGCCTCACTCCGGCCCGAGGAACTCCGCGGACGTGTGCTTGCGGAACGGCCGGGTACAGTAAACAATTGGCGAAAATAGAATAATTATTTATGTAAGGAGAACTAGGCCTCGCGGTTTAGATCCCGACGATTCTCCTTAGGACCGAGCGGAAGTGGCGATTGTGTCCGAGGATTCTGCGTTTCATTCTCCAGCGAGGAAAGTTCTTGGATCTCCCTGGGAGAACAGGGATTGCCATGATCGAACGTGATCGGCGACATAACTGGAGATTTTTATACAAAATATGAATTGTCCAATTGTGAGAAACAAGAATTAAAAATGCATTTCCTTTTCTCAATAATTTTCATATGTTGGGAATGATTGCGCCAACGTCATCTGTCTCCACAGTTTTGCATTTCATCACAACCTATTTATGTTAGGAAGAGAGCAGGATCGAATAATATTTAGTTAGTTTGTTTATTAAAGAACCAAGGATTTAGACCATGTTAGGTCCATAAGTTAAGACATCATCCCTCTCCAAAGTTTTGCACTTGATCAATCCATTCACTCCAAATCCAAACACTTTTTAATAGAACCTTCAACTGTGACAGCAATTTTCATTATGAATGTTCACCCTCAATAACGTCATCTAATGCTTTCATTTAAGATTGTAATGTAGAAGAAAATATTTCTATGCTTTCTTTTGGTACAGCACAATTATTGAAAATCCTGTTAATAGGCTTTCGGTAGGTAAAGTGTTAATACGTGCTATGATACAACGAATAACGTTTGTAGCTCTCGAATATCGCTCGATGTACTCGATTATTTCAGTATCGCTTGGAACAGGCTCGGATAATAGTAGAAAAGGAATGAAAAGAGATGATCGCGCGTATCTAACTGCGATTACAATGGCAGCTCGTTAGCCGATCTATTGGCCGGGGGCAAGGCGATTAGATCACCGGCTCGTATGCATCGATCGCAAGTAAATCAGAAGTGGAAGCTGATAAATCAAACCGGCACGGCGGCGCGGCGCGGCGGCCCGTGATTGTTGTTAGAATAGAATAAATGGCTGATTATTTGCTTTGCTCGCGTAACACGCGAATCGTCGAGTCGTCGTTGTCGTGACGCGGATTAACGGGCCCGCGCGCGCTTCTTCTCGAACGTGCGCGTGAACGTCATCGGTTGACGTCGACCGATGACACTGCAATTATCCACGCTGAATTACGTAGCCGACTAATCCCGGCTTATCTAATTACGCTCGTTAGGCCGATCCACGCCGCGTTCATAAACGAGCCGGATTAATCGCCATTCTCGACGGCGCTGCACGCCCTCGAACCTTCATCGTTACCCCCGAATTTCTGTCCTAAGTACACTGACGTCCAGAAATCACCGGACACTTACTTCAACGAAATCGTAATTAAAGAGTACCAGTTTCCAACTTGATTTTATTCTTTTACTTTGATTAGATGTGGCTATTATACGATAGTATTTAAATCCGAGATTGAAGACTGAAGAAAAAGGAGAAATCGTGGGATGATTATGGACAGTTCTAAAAGGGAAATTGGAAAACTAACTTAAAAATTCGAAAATGTAGGATATTTTCGTCAGATTTGATTTACACGTTCTCTACCTTAGGGGTTTTACAGACTCAGACAGAACTCTTTCGTCTGTAGTGTGCAGCAGTGGATAGGTCACTGACCGTAATCGGTAGACCATGGTCACCGGTCGAAGCACTACGGTCACGGGATGATCACTGACCGAAGACATTTCTCGAAAATTAGTGATCTATGATCACTGACCGAGGCATGACCGTCTTTCGATGAACATCGAGAAGTCTATCATAACAAAGATGCACGGAACAAATAGAATACAGTCGAAATGGAAATGGGAAGGCAGCCGATCGTCCTCGACCGATCAAGCTCCGAAATCGCGAGCCGTAAAGCTAATGGAATTCTCCTCGGCGAGATTGTCGGGGGCCTGGCAATCTATCGATCCGCCTTAACAGACGTTACCTCGACTGTACAATGGAACACTTGGCCAACGTGGCGTGGCCAACGACAATTCTGTTCCACCTTGGGGAAGAGAAACGAGGTCCTTGCTAACGAGAATCCTCGGCGAGGTTATGATCGCGAGACAAGAAAAATGGGCGGACGTATATGTACGTGTGTACACGCGTGAGAAGAATTCGCGTAATCGAGGAATAGCTGGATGGAGGGTCCGAGTGATACACGAGTATAATAAAACAATAATGGTGGTACTCGTTTCATCCGCTTTTATTTTCATCAGAGAAACTTCTCGAGGCAACGAAGGACTGAAAAGTTATTTTTTAATGGTTATACACGTGCGTAAATAAAAAAGATCGATGTACTCGACGTTTAGGAGACATTACTGGTCGCTCATCTGTTATGAGGAAGCAGGTAAGCTTGAAAGAAAATTCAAACGCACCGGTTTCGCAAAATCCTACGCAGACGGTGGTCGCGTTTTATCGCCCACGATTCTCCACCCCCGACCCTGATACACTACCGTTCCACCGGATGTGCGGTGGCTGTCGGTTCGAGCTTGAAAGCTTCTAAAGTTCAGGAGTCAAAGCCGACTGCGGCGGTATGGCTTCAAAGAGCTTTTCTACGCTCGTCGTCGTCGGCGCTGGCTCTCGGTGTGTCGCGAAACATCGCTTCCTGCTTTTAGCACGTTCCCTGCCGATAGTCACCCGCCCGATTACTCGGCTACCAGCGCCCCTGAATCGCCGGAGAGCTCTCCCGAGGGATCTTACCACCAGCGACTGCGATTCCGCGGAGAAACCAGTCTGTCTCGCTAGCCGAGAGATTGCTACACACCTCTAGATCTCCTCGGAAGAAACGGTCAGAATCGGTCAGTGACCGTGGTCTGAAAATTCTTAACACTAACATCTTGGTCAGCGAGAGAGGTCTGAAAAGTCTTAACACTAACGTCTTGGTCAGTGACCGTGGTCTGACAATTATTAACACTAACGTCTTGGTCAGTGACCGTGGTCTGCTAATGCCTACCAGAAACACCGCGGTCAGTGACCGTGATTCGCAAACTCCAGCAGTCGTACGAAGGGGAACAAAGATGCTGGCTTATGTGAAACGGGCGATTCGGAGGAGCGATTTACGTTTTGCCGTATGTTAATTTGTAAGACGGTAAATGTGTCGGCCCGTAAGAGAAACGATCATCACGTCATTGTGCGCGCAACAACAGGCGGACAAGTTTGAGTTACGAGCGAGGATTTGCTCGTCTGTCCCGTCACGGCTCGTATTTCGTAGCCGATTGTTGCACGATCGCCGGTTATTTACCGGCAGTTTCGACGAGCCGTGGAGGTCGGCACGGGGATTTGAATCGGACATAAATTATTCCGGAGTCGTCGCGGCGGTCGTTGTTGCCAGGCGGAGTTTACGCACCGGTTCGTGGATCCGCGGATTCCGCAGGTGTGGATCGGGCCTCGCCGACAGTAAACTCGCGGGATTATGAGCGTAGAGCGACGTTCACGAGCCGCGAAGTCGACGAGCACGGAGCTTGATGGGCTTTCAAACCGTTTCCCGCAATTAAACGGTCGCGCGCCGGAGCCTTCTCGAAACCAAAAAAGGACGACGGAATTGGCTCCGTCGAACTTCCAAACGTTCCCTTCGCTCCTCCCGGCATCCGGTGACGCGCGGTGCGGTCGCAATAACAATCGTCGGCTCGCCGAGCCCCTGTTTGAAATATTCGAAGGAGGCGTGCTCGAAACGATACGGCCGGGAAACTGGTTAACGCGCCAGACGTTAAACGACTCCGGGCGCGCAGCTTTGCCGTTCTACACTCAGAATTATTTCAAACGGATTAGAAAAAAACCGCCGGGCTGAAAGCTCGCGGATCGTTCAGGGCGCCGTTTATACCGCGAATTCGTCTGTATGGAATTGAAAGACTGCTTTCAGAACAGCGCCCCGGCAACTGGAAAACCCTTTTGATCCTTTAACCATAGTACTCGCCGGTGCGGTGGCTCGAAATCCCCGGGAAATCTCGGGAAACGCGGTAAACGTTTAAACGTTCCCCGTGTCGCCGCTAAATGCAACCCTGGCCCGTGTATCCGGGTAGCTGAATTTCCAGGAATCTTTTCCGGCGGTCGAAATGAGAAATAAGCAGTGTATAGTATTTTCGCCTGTCCCCGACCGTTTGTCTAAATTATCGTTGTACGCCGATTCTTTGTGCCTCTGTGCTCTTTGTCCTCGTCGGATTCCGTTGCCCAGCGAGGAAACCGATTTGGCACACCCGGTACGTGGAGCGTGCTGGAGCGTGCCTCGAATATCGCGGACGGATATTGCATTCTACTTCCGCGTGCGGTCGCGGTGAACGCGATAAACCCGGATACAATTCTAAATAATGGAACGCGGTGCGGACGCGTTGCCGGAACACGTAGGATGCCTTTTTCAAACTCGGCGCTACAGTTCCCCGGGCCTGGAGCGGCTCGATTTAGCGCCAGCCACGGTTGCGCGACGCTTATCGCGACTTAGTCGAGCACTGGCTCGTTAATTAACTCCGGATTCGCTGTTTCGTCGATCAACAGACATTTTCATCTGTTCTAAGTAGTTGTTGCGACTTCCCTAAACATGAGCTTGGTCACTGACCAACAAGATATAGCTACAAATTAGTAGACAGTGGTCACTGACCAAGATGTTACACGAATTAGCAAAATTCCCGGTCACTGACCACTCTCTAGCGCAAGCAACAAGAAAATCTGGAACAAGTATGGGTCCTGGGATTATTCGCAACTGTTTGCCGGTCTTTCCAGAATTTATCAACGCGATACAGCTGTAAATTAGTAGACAGTGGTCACTGACCAATACGTTACACGAATTAGCAACATTCGCGGTCACTGACCACTCCCTAGCAGAAGCAACAAGAAAATCTGGAACAAGTATGGGTCCCGGGATTATTCGCAACTGTTTGCCGTCGTTTCCTTCGGCGTGTACGCTCTTTTCAGGATTTATTGCGGCAGGATATATTTACGGGGAACAGCATCAACAACCGTCCGCGGTAATTGTACGAGAGGCGGTGGTGTACCCGATCGCGTTTACCCGTTCGAATTTCCGTCGTTCCGGCATATAAAGCCGCGTGCACACGGTGATCGCGTCACACGCTCAACCGATCCACGGGATATCCCATTACACGCCGATTTGGAGTCGCAAAGGGGTTTTACTACTATTTGCACCCGATTATAGAGCACAAAGCCGCGAGCGACGGTCAAATTGAAACGCGCACAAAGCCGTCCGACCGGATTCCCTCGACTTTTGCGCTTCCCTATGCGAATCCGAGCTCGAGCGAAACCGAAATCGGCTCCGCGCGAACCTGCACAACAGCCACCTATCATCCGGTTTCGATGATTTTCCTTCCTGCGTGTGCAAAAATTATGGATATCTTACTTTTCAGTGAAAAGAGAATCACGGCTCGAAGAATCGTTAAGAGGCCAACAGTCGGGGACGGAGATGCAACACGCGGACGAGACGATCGTCGCGAGTATCAGCGTCCCGGTCCATTCATAACCGGCCGCGCTAAATTTAGAGGCTGGGGAGAGCTTGTTTGGGAATGTTGCTGTCCCCCGCACTTCCCGTCGCCACCTTCTTCACACCTCTTCAAGGCGGAACCTGCGTGAAAGGGCACTGCTCCGTTGCGTGTCGATCTTGTGACGTCCAAGCGCGCGGATCTATCTTCGTCGCCTCTGATGAAAGAACGAGAGACCGACCGGTCAATTGCGACTCGCGTAACGCGTCGCGCGCTCGCTCGATCGGACCCGCTGATTAACCTCTTAACTGCGGCATTTAGTTTTAAAAATCCCCCACAGAGTGCGGAATTAAAAGTCCTATCATAAATTTTGCGGAGAACGAGGAAGGATTACATTCTTATTTGATAAAAAATTACCAATTCATTCTTGGAAGGGTTATCGTCAAAAAAATAATAGAATTTATGAATAAGAAAAATTAAAGAAACGGAATAATTTAACCATAAATTAGTCGTGAAGAATAAGGTTGCATTTCATAAAACGGTTTAATAACGAAGGTGAGCAACAAGAGACGCTCGCAGCAAATTATAATTACACGTTGTCAACAGATGCGGCGCGGTTCTCCGTTGGAAAACACGATTTTTCCGTAAGAAACAGGAACCAGGCGAGCCGCATTGAAACCAATCGTTCTCCACTACTTCCGCGATTGCGGCCACAAAAACCCTGGACGCTGAACGGAGACTATTAAACGGTCTCATGCAAAATTCATCGCGAATTCCGGTCTGCAGACGCCGTAAACAGTCTACGCAGCGCAGAGCGATACGGAATAAAATCCACGGAAGAATGCATTTTAAAGGGTTTCGAATAGGTTTATTATTAGACTGCGGATCTTTATGGAAAATAAAAATTGTCTGCATCGACTGCAAGAAATAGAAACTAAATTGAATGTTATTTCTTCGAGGAGAAATTTTCCAACAATTTTAAATTTCATGTATTCAATTTTGCTATAAATGCATAAAGCTCCGCAGTCTATTTATTATATTATGCAAAATAGAAATGAATCGATTACAGAACACCAAATAAAAATTTCTTTTCCAATTTTCAGTTTTAATAAGTTAATATGTATATGTATTCTTGAACAGTTTTTACTGTTTTGTTTCACTTAACTTCACGACCACGATCTCGAACTTGAAGATAGTCAAATGAATTTGGTGCACTTACTAACGGATTGTTTAAATAATTCATAAAGGCGGTACGCGGCCTCTAATAAAACGGTGTAACAAACAAGATAAGCAACGCAACAACGAAAAATGTTGCAAGAATGAATTTCACGCGCAGATTTCATAAGGTAAATGATCTCGTTTTGAATCGTGACTGATTTTATCCCTAATTCGTCGAGTGTAGATTCTGCGGGAGCAAGTTTTGTCCAAGACCCGGCCCCGAACGTTACGAAAGATTTTCTCACCGCGGAACGACTTTTGGTCTCGCGCCAAACACACCTCGGGTTTCCGCAGCTGTGTCCTTCCCTCTTAACAGAAAATATGCATAATTCCCGCGGCTCGTTATCTACGTAATTAGAGCGGGACTTGAACCGGCTATAATCAGCCGTCGATCACGTGACCAACGGGAGAAAGAGAGAGAGAGAGCCGGTTCGGTTCATTTTCTTTCTGTTTCGACACCTGTTACAACACGCGATAATTTTTCATGGGCGAGTAAGAACGGTCTGCAAAAGTGTAGGCTTCGAGCTTTGAAATAAGCTCAAGTTTATGATCGCGAGATTTTTTTTCACGAAACTATAGCGGTTCGAACAGCATCAATATTTATCTAAAAATTGGGAATTTAGTGTCACCGTTATCCCACCTGTTACAAAGTGTAAAAATTTTTCATGAATAAATTGGTTATAGTGAGTATGAAACTAGAAGCTTCAAACTTTAAAATAAACGCAAGTTTATGGCCCTACGATTTTTATTTACGAAATCACAACAGCAAAACATCGCCAAACATTTTCCTAAAAATTTGAGAGATTTAGTACCAGCATTTCTCCACCTGTTACAATGCGGAAAAATTTTTAACGGACAAATTAGTAGAAATGAGCAAAAGTATAAGCTCCAAGCTTGTTATATCCAAGCGAGTTTATGTTGATACGATATTTTTTCACAAAATTACAACTGTTCAAACATCGTCAAACGTGTATGCTCTACAGTTGAGACAGAAAAAATTCCCGAATCAGGGAATGTGCTTTTTCTTTCCGAATATCTCCGGAGCGAGTCGGTTCGGAGTTCGACGCACGAAAATTTCGCTGAACCTGTTATCGAAACACGAGACCAGCGTGCTGGATAGCGGAATCGATTATCAGTTTCCTTCGAGCGTCAAAGTTCCGTATCTCGGGAGCTATTCGATAACGATACTCTCTCGCGAGTGCGCGGATCTCATTATATTCCACGTGCGGGTAGAATCGTTACACCGTCCCGTGGAGCATGATCGCAATAATAATTCTTATCGGCCTAATTACCACGCTATTATTCGAATATCGATAATATGGTGATTCGAGTGTCGGGCGCGATATTAATTGCGCCGTTACCAGCTCGATTTTCATTATCCCGTAACGCGCGGGCGACGATTGTTCGAGAACACGGCCCGATTTGAAACGAGAATTTCTCGGTCCGTGAATTGCAGTTAAATCGACGAGATGGTCCGTCGTTGGCAAATTGGAAAACGCTTACCGATCTCCTCACGCCGTCCGCAAGAACAAAGACTTCAACATATACACTTACCTGAAACAGAAAGAAAACAAAGTTAGTACACACGCGGAATGGTTGAATAATGCGGGAAGCGTTGTGCCAGCTCGCGGCGATTCCTTATCGCCTCTTGGCGGTTACGTCGCCGGTTTCCGGCAGATAAGCAACGTCGCAACCGCTTTTTCCGACCACTGATACCGAATTTCCGAGCTGCTCGACGATTTCGCAGGGAACGATGATAATAGAACGTGCTCGAGGCTCCGGAGGAGTCTTGGATGTGCTTTGGAACCGTTGGGAGCTGATAAACCACGCCTACTTGGCTCAGGCCACGCCTAGTAAGATCATTCTTCGAAAAACGTGACTCTTCAGAGCCAGACTTTTTGGGTACACAATGTGAACTTGTTACAAGTAGATACACAGTAGCTCCTGAGGCAGTTCCGAGCTAGAAAACCGCCTACTTGATTCGGGCCACGCCTAGTTACGGAATTCATCGAGAAACAAAGACCTTAAGAGCTAGATTTTTAAAGACACACACTTCAGAATTGGTGCAAGTAAAGATTGACTCCTGGAGAACTATTCAACCTCTGTAGAGATCTAGGAAACCACGCCTATTTGACGTAGGCCACGCCTAGTCAGACTATTCTATGCAAAACTAAAACTTTTCGGAGCTAGATCTTCGGGAGATGTAAAATTCAGGCTTGGCACGAGGTCAAATCGCCTCACAACCAGGCCACGCCTGTTATGCGCAGACCACGCCTATTCTATGCGGATGGGTAATATTAAAATCTAGATTTCTGGGATACGGAACAGACGACTCGTCGATAGTAGCCGTCTTCCACGAAGACTCCCATTCCAGCTCCGCAAAAATCGAGAGCAACGAGGCCACGCCTACCAGGAGCGCTTTCCGGATAATTACGAATCAATTTACACTCTAACGATAAAAACCCACGCTGGAATCTCGAAGTCCAGGGATTGTGACGTCGCCGAACGAAAAATGTTGTTCATCGATATAAGTGTTGACACGATCGGAGGATTGATTTTTCGTAATTGAAATTGCAATGTGCGGCCTGGAAGCAAATCCGGCTCGCCGTTTTCATCGCGGTGCTCCGTCGGGCGGCGGGCATGCATTCCAGGAAGATCGATCGCCGGTTCGCTACGGATCCCCGGGCTGATTGCGATTGCGTGAGACGGGCAAGCAAATCAGCGTGCCGCGGCCGAAGCAGCCCGCCAAAATTGCGCAATAAATTCGCGTTATAAAGCTGTTCGCGGTGAGTCGCTCCCTCCTTCTCCTCCTCCTCCTCCCTCTCTCTCGTTCTCTTTTTCTCCAGTCGACTCTGTTTCGCGGGTTTTTGCGGCCGACAAACGAACCCTGCGAGCCTGCAGCCCACGGACTCGACGACTGACGAAACCGATACGACTCGCGACGGTTCAATACGTGATTCCACGTCGGCGAAATTATTTTTATCTCCGCCAGCTTTGTTCTTTACCCGTTTTTACCGGATGCAAGTAGGTTAATATTCCGTGCTTCGTCTCGAAATTTACTTTAAAAATCGCTCATCGGGATATTTTCTCGAAATGTCTGCCCTACTTTTGCAATATTTTATTAATAATTCAATATTACATCTACATTTCGAAATTGTTCACCGATTTGTTCGCGATATTTAATTCGCCTTTGGTATTCTTTGATTCTCGCTCGGCCGGAGCAGCATTGTGAGCGCGACGTCGTCCAATAACGGCGGGATCCTTTCCCCGAAATACGATTCGCCGACAGAGAGCCGGGCAAAGGACGAGTTCTCATTCGTACCTGCACCCAGGTGCACGCAAATGTCAAAAGCGCGGAATGCTCGACAAAGGCGACGCGACGGTCACGGATGCACGCTCGATCGTGCATGTCCGGTGCATCGGGCGTAAGCGGAACGAAATAACGTGGAAAAAGGGCGGCCGGGAAAACGTTGGAAACTGCGAGGCACACGTTCATGATCGGACCGCAAAACCGACACCAGTGAAAAACGATGTTACCCGATATCGTCTATAGAAAATTCACGTTCACGTATAGAATTCCACGTTCTTCGATTCTAGGGTCCGTTTGAGGGCACAAGCCACGCCCACTAGGGAATTGTGCTCGCAGAGCTGGGATCTTCGAAGATAATGTGCAGTCTAAGCTGGGGCCTTGGGGGCTAGGTTGCTAGGGGGACATGAGGTGACGATTCAGCAAAAATTGCTCCAAGGCCACTGGCTCAATCCGTCGAGGGCCACGAAGCCACGCCTACAAAGACAACTGCCCACGGACAGCTGGGATCCTGAAGATGCAGTTTTCATAGAATTCAAAGTCCAGGCTAAGACGTTAAGGGATACAAGGTCTAGACAGGTCGGAGACTGTTCCGTGGGTGCCGAGAGCACCGAAGACACGCCTACCGGAGCCTGCCAGCGCTAGGCGGAGCCGGACAGTCATTTTCCATGATCGATATCGAACTCACACTATGATAAATCTACTTCGTCAACGTCCGAGTACGATTCGAGCCACTCCCAGAGTAAAAATCGTGCGATTCATGTCTGGTGTAGGCCCGGAGAGTAACGGAGACGTCCGAGACGATGCGGGAATCATGTTGAACGAGCTCCTCGGAAAAAGACATTGATCGGTTTCGGAGGAATTCACGGGCAAGCCTTGGATCGATCGTCGTCACTGCATCTCCCGGTGCGAGCGCAACGTTCTACGCGACCGGTGACCGTGTGACACGAGCTTAACGCAGGGGACGACGAAGGGTGGAAAAAGCTGAAGAACAGGGAGAGGGAGGCGGTGATACAGACAGGGAGAGGGAGAAGCAGGGAAATGGGAGAGAAAGAGGGCGACGCGTGGCGTTTCAGTACGCTGGCGCGGACCTATCGATCTTCCTCGGCGAAGAGGAAGACACCGTTGCGGGATGAAGAACCGCTGTATCCGCGGCTTAGTCGACCATCGTGGTCCCGCCAGGACCGTATTACCAGACCGCTCTCTCTCTCGCCACTGATCTATGATGATCGAGCGCCCGCAGACGATCCAGGCCTGTCGAACACCGAGAGGCGCAGGGCTAGCAAGAGAGAGGATAGGGAGAGAGCCCTTTCAGCTCACCCCCACGAGCAACACCAATCCCTGTCCACCGGAAAATCGCCCCCGACAGGCAGCCATGACAGCCGAGGCATCTTCGACGCCTCTGTTGTTCCATCTCCCACGTCAAAACTCGATGCGAAATACGACTGTCCCACAGTTGCCTTCCCAGCCCTGCGTTTAGGGGATGATAGAGTCGGATGATAGTGGCAGCTGAACGTAGCTGTCTAGCACAACAATTTTTTTAGGGGATAACAGAGTCGGCTGAGCTCGAACCATCTGAGACAGGGTTCGGGACATTGTGGTAGCTAAATCTAGCTGTCTTCTTCATGTTAGTTTGCGAAGTGAGAACTTCGCACAACAACTTTTTTAGGGGATGGTAGAGTCGGTTGGACTTGAACCATCTCAGACCGGGATTGGGACATTGTGGTAGCTAAATCTAGCTGTCGTCTTCATGTTAGTTAGCTCTTATCTCGCACAACAACCTTTTTTATGGGATGATAAAGTCGGCTTGAACCGTCTGAGCGCGGGTTTGGGACAGTATGGAGGCTGAAGCTAAATTCTTCATGTTAGTTTGCTCTTATTTCGCACAACAATTTTTCCGAATGAATACGTAGGCTGTGCCCATCTCCGCTCGATTGAAATCGATCGAATCGATTCGTCCCGATATCGAGAGTGTCCGAGTGGCTCTCGTGACCGGCTAAATAGGTCGAGAGCTTGGCACACGGAGCAAGAGATCGCTGTTGCCAAATTCTGCGAACACCGTGCGCCGGCACAGGAGCCCGAGACACTTAGCCGTTCGGGCGACTTTTAAATAAACAGAGAGATCCATCATTCCCGAACTAATGAGTCCTATCGTCTTCCGAGAGATCGCATTATCGCCTCTCGAAAGCTGACTCATCCGTTTATTTATTCGTTCGATCAACTCGTCGCCTTGTGGAACAGACTTGGCCTAGCGGCGGTAATTTCAACACAGTATTTAATAATTGATGGACACAAGTAGAATAAATTTTAAAAATGAACGATGCCTACGAGTTTCATAAAGCAATTTCAATCGTGAATGAATCGCACCGAGTGATGCAATAATAATAATTTTTCTTAGTATTATTGTTAAAAAAAAACGATTTCTGCGTTTCCGGTGCTCAGAAGCCCGAACTGTATTTTTCACTATAATTTTCACGAATGCTGAGATTCCCTGCGATCGTTCCCGATTTTTCGGCGGACTTGCCAGCAATTTTGCAGGCCCGTTCATCCAATAATCCAAGAAGCGAGCTTTCCCGTCCGGGGCGCAAACAATACCGATATCAAATTGCAATTTGATAGGATGCACGGCGGCGTCCATCGATCGTCCTAATTAATTGATTGTGTCCCGACCTTCGGAATCCGATGGAAAAAGGGTTGGAACCGTTCCGGCGGAACAAAAAACGGGGGAACTGGGCCAAATCGTTCCCGCATATTTTTCGCGAAGATATACAATAGTTCCGGAACTATGCGGTCCTGCAAGTTTTGCCCGCGCTGTCTCGAGAACTTCGCCGAGAAACGTCATGAAAATTGAATCGCCGTCGCCGAAGACGTGACCGACGTACCGCCATTTCCGTCGTTTTCCCCGCGTCCAGGCGAATTAATGCCGCGGAAAACAAGATTCCCCGTCTCGAGGTCCCATCGGCGACGGGACGCAGTTCCGGAGACGATAGGCGATTTCCGCTGCTCGATGGTTCCTTCCCCTTGAACACCGTGCGTTTCCTACCCCCTCTCCGCCCGAACCACCCACGAAACGGGACACTACGATGAAAATTGCATGTACTTCTCAAGTAAAATATTCAAGAAAATGTGATTTTTTAAATGTATTTTTTAAACAAATTAGGACATCCAAAATCGGGGTACGTGGCCAGATTGCGCATCAGAAAATACACAACTTCGTCCTCTGCGCCACCCCTCTAGCTCCAATGGTTCCCGAGATATTCGATCAAAGGTACTTCCCACCCCAAAATTCGAGGGTTGTTTCCGCCCCTGAGGATGGTCATTGAAGAAAATAAGTGTCCAATATTTTTGCAAGAACTACTACATCCTCCCAAAGTTTCATTAAGATATAGACGTCACTTGGGATCGCCTCTGTCGTAAAACCACCCCCACCAGAAGAGAAATTCTCCACTTTCGACGGATGACTCTCCTTCCTCGCTGCAAGTGCCCGATGCAATGTGGATGAAAGACAAGGGTCGCAGACGAAACAGCAATTCGCCGGAGAAAGTATGTTCGGGGGATGTCGCGTGCTACGTGCATAACTAGTGGGTTGAAGTTCCTGCAATTTCGGGGGACCGTGCTCAACCCTGCCGAAGAGAGGCTGCGATTGCGGGGGTGTCCAACCAGAGAGAGAGAAAAATAAAGAGAAAAATAAAGGGAGTGAGAGAGCAGAGTTGAAGAGGGTCGTCGGCGTCGCGAGGGCAGTGACACGTAACCGAGATGCAAAGACCCGGCTCCGAACGAAGAAAAATAGCTTCCAGGCGGATCCGTGGGGCGGAGAGAGGCTCTCGAGGGTGTTTCTGTAGCGAGGGCCCTCCTCCCAGGGTCGATCGTTCGAAAAAGAGAACCTGGATCTCTGATCCTCGGGCGAACTCCCATACGAGACGATGCCCTCGTGTCTCGTTTCGTTTTGACCCTGACTCGTTCCATGGGAAATGGAAAACACCTTCCCTTGCTTCAAGGAATTTTATGTGATCATTTGTTGCCGTTCGTGTTCTACAGGTTACTGCAAAATTATCGATTTTGATTTAAAAAGGGTATGAACCTCTCGAGGAAGGGATAACCCCTAAAAATCGCGCTTTGGTAAACTTGCTATCATGTAGAACGCTCTAAGTAGGCGTGACTGGGTCCAGTGGGCGTGGTTTTGCAGCTCCTACTCTGCGAGGGGTCTACACGGTGTTCTACAAGGCAATTTGAGATCTTCGAAGCTGAAACTGTGGGGGATACGAACGTTTCAAGCTAGTTGTCAGTTCAAATTTCCCTGTAACACACAGCTGGGGTCCATTAGAAAGTGGGAGAAGCGAAACCACGCCCACAGGATTCTGTCACGCCTACTTACAACGTCCCACGTAAAGCCCAGGATATTCACAGTGGGATTTGTGGGAGATACAGGTAGTCTAAGCTACAGATTACTTTGTAACCACTGTGCAGACCCATTACAAGGCGAGAGCTGCGAAGCCACGCCCACTGGCCCCAGCCACGCCTACTTACAGCATCCCCCGTAAAGCCAAGGATATTCACAATTGGATTTTGGGCAATAGGGAAAGTCTAAGCTCGATAAAGGTCCAGATTGCTATAAAGCAATGATGAAGACGAGTTCCCGATTCCCCACGAAGAGAACTCTGGGGTCGGACGAGGGTTGACTTTTCGGGGGGCGATCTCGCAGGATTCTCCGGACCAGCGAGGCGACGCCGAGTTGCCGGGCGTCGGGGTGCTCTGTTATTATCGTCATCATCGCCATCTTTATCGATCCCGTGGCGGCTTGGCTTGGCTCGGCGTGGCTCGGCGTGGCGCGGCGGTGGCTCGTTATCATCGGGACGAATCTTCGCGTGGCGCCTCGGCCCTTCCGGCGCGCGGATCGAATGAAAAATTTATGGCAGCCGCCGCCACCCTGTTTCGCTCGAATTTCCCCGAGACGTCTGATAAACGAAACATGGCGAGAGCACCCACAGGGTGTCTACGTGGTCTGTCCGGAAAGTATCCGACCTTGTGCTGTAGCGGGTAGAAGTATCATTCCTGGTTGATATCAATGGTGTCCCCTTCAAAGTATTGTCCAATAGAAGGCACAACTTTCTTCCAGCGACCCTCCAGCTGTCTTATTGCTTCTACGTCCGCAAATCCTTTGAGAGGTTCTTTCATTTCGGGGAGCAACCAGAAGCCACAAGGAGCTAAACCAGGTCATATGTCCAAGTTCCTGGCAAAAATTATTGCATATCCGTTGTTCCACACGTTCGGTCATTATAATACGCGACGCTCACTTGACTCGATGCTTACAAAACTGCGTATCGTCTTCAAATGACGGCACACAGAGATTTGTTTCATGGGCAGGCCACTTATTACAAGGTCGCCGCTAATATAAATGCCCGTGATCCAGGGGCCCGATCCCAGCCACAGGTCGCTCAGCTTCTAGGTCCCCAGGACACGTCTCCGACGCAAGCAACCCGTCCGATCGATACCTACGTCGCCGGAGACGACGCCGGTGTGTATTGCGTTTTATTACGCACGCCTGCAGCTCGTCGCATCGGTGTGCACTTTGCGACAAGGCCTCCCGATCCCCGAGATAAATATAACAAGCTCCTAACGATCAGAGAAAGCTTGTCCTTCCCCGATGTCGATTCCCCGACGCTCCACGGCGTTTCCTTCAGCGGGTATATTCTGCTTTTGAACTTTTAAGAGATCGATCGTCTACAACGCATTCTCTTAAAGCAGAACGCTCTTGAACGCCTCTGCGAACGAGACTGTGTGCATTTGTTAAATTAATTTAGCTCCTCGCATTTATTTCTCGCGTGTTTGTGTCCAGTATTCTTTTTCTCGGCTTTCAAACAGTTTGTGAGAATTCTGGGACAGTTACACAAAAGCTACTGAATTATATAAGAAAATTTGACGCTACTACCACACGTATAAAATAGGAAAACTAAGCCTTTCACACTACGCTATAAATATAAAGTCTCTACTTTAATACTGATGTCGTTAAAATCTACAAATTTGACGGATCAAGCTCGGAAAAATGAGGGTCACCCCTCTCTTCTCTTTTAAAAGGTTCAATAGCGAAATTTTCCTGTACGTTGGAATGATTTCCATCGAAGAACGATAGCCGCGTCTCTGTTTCAGCCGCCCATTCATTTAGAGACACGTGAGACGAGGTTGAAACCGCGTAAATTTCGCTCGCCCGGCGAGATAAATACCGTGCAAATAAATTTCGCAATTAGGAGGCCGTCTCGATTACGAGTGTGTCACTGGCGAAACGGTCCCACGATGACAGCGTGTCCGCCGTGCCCGAAGAAAAATGCTCCGGCAATAAAATTTCTAATTCAGAGGCTCGCATCTGGAACGCGTCCTCGCAACTTTGTCGCGCGGGCCGAGCCGGGCCGAAACGAGAGGCTGGCCGGCTCGTGTGCAACACGTGTTTCCCCGTGTCGTGTAGTGTATCGCGTAATCCAGCCAATTTCGTAACCGCGGCCAAGACAGTCTCGATTTTGCGAAACGACGACCCGCATTCCGCGATTCGATCGGAGAACCGACGAGTATTATACTCGTCGCCGCGAACCAAAGACTATAAAGAAACAGAATAGGGCGATTGTACGTCGAAGAATGAGTAAAAAATGTAGAACAATATTTTTTTATACGAATTTATAATTTTTATAATATAATTTACCTTATATTATAGTTTATGTTATATATTTGTATATATATTATTTTAATAATTTTTATATATAATATTTTATACGATTTTTTAAAATAATTCGTGCCTGAATTACCAGGGACATTTCGAACTGGATTTTTTCGAAAACAGAGCCTCGCAGAAGGGAAATGTTTCGCACACTTTTGGTTGGTCTTTTCTCGCGCGGAAGCAGCCTGTCCACCATTTCAGATCGAATTCCAAGACATCTCAGAGTAATTGAAGTGCGAAGTAGGCTCTCGAAAGCCGGTTGTTGCTCAAGATTTATTCGGCGGAACAATGTCCGAATAATTGGACGGCGATTGTCCGCGATAATTCGGGATAATCATTATTGTTACGCGTCTGCGTTCGTCGATTCGCGATTGTGCGTTAAAACTGGGTGCCGCGCACGAAATCCGTCGGCTTCGCCGCCCCCTCGGATCCGGGTCGAGGTAATTGGATCCCCGGCGAGGCTTGGATTTTCATTAATGCTCGCGCCCTCGTGATCCTTCATTAACTCCTAAGTAGTATTTCGGTCTCGGTGTAGTTAGATAGTAATTAACGCGAGTTCTTCGTTATCTTTCACGCGAATCCGCCCCGCGCGATGCCCGGATCAAGCACCCGGCCTGTTTCGAGTCCCTCGGAAATCGAGTTCGACGCCTTCGAGGTTCGATAGCGTTCTGGTCTTTCCCTGAAAATCGACCGGCGAGGCTCGAATCTCGGTTTTCGAGTCGACAGTCGTTTCATATTATATTCGTCCACTTGAATTTCCTCGTGAAACAAGCTGATAGGGGTTCTTAGAAAATGGGAGCAAGAAAACCACGCCCACAGGAAAACCCGCCCATTCAGAGCTACGTACATAAAGATACAAGTGTGTGTAGTTGAATTTCTCTGAGATATGGAGAAAGATTAGGCTAACCTGCTCTGTACAACACTGTGTACTTCCTGAAATCTGAGAGCTACGACGCCACGCCCATTGGAGTCAGCCACGCCTACAGAAACTGGTCCCACCCATCCAGAGCAATGTACATGCAGTTACAAGTGTGTACATTGCTCTGGATGGGTGGGACCAGTTTCTGTAGGCGTGATTTTGTTGCTGGCACTTCCCAAGAACTCCTGTAGAACGCCTTGAGGAGGCGTGGCAGACTCCAATTGGCGTGGCCTCGTAGCTCTCACATTTCAGGTATCAACTGTGTCAATCCTTCAGAATATATGGGAGCTGCAAATCCACGCCCACTGCGACCGGGCCACGCCCATTTGGGGCGTTCACAAAGGGCGAAAAATGTGGCGAACGTGTGAATAATTTCAATAAATCGGAAACGCGTCGGACGTTCTGACACCCTTTGAGTCTACAAACTTTCGTGATAAAATTCGCAGTCTGATTATGATTGTTGTTAATTGTTCGCCCGAAAGCCCGACGAAATTCCGCTGAAAGGTCTAATTACCGCTGCCGAATGGGCCAAGAATTTCACGGGGGGAGGGGCGGTTCCGCGGCTATAACGACGTATCCGCTTTCAAAGAGCCGTCGAAGCTCGTGCTTTGTTCTCCGGGATCATTATTTTTCGAGGCGTCACGGCCGTCAACGGTGCCCGCTCCCTTTTTGGCAGACATTTTGTCGGCTCCCGACGAAAACCGTTCCGGCTCTTCCGTCTCTTTTCCTATCCTGCCGGAAAGCCTATTAACAGGTTCATTAATGCCGCGTCCGAGAGAGGCTCAGCAATTTTCATCGGAACGATGATCTCGAAAGACGTTCAGCGAAGTTTCGTGGCCCCCGGTTTCGCGCAATTTCATGGCGAATTTTTCTATGAATTATTCTTGATTACTCGATTTTCGCAGCGGATGTCGCCATAAATCGTTTAACGATCGACGAGCCTCCCAGTCTCGTCGAGGAAGAAGCGGCAGTTAATTAATTAATTTATTCGCTCGAGCCGGCGCGTAATGAGTCACCGTTCAGAGTAAAGGGTTTTTAACGGCACCGCGAATTTATGCGAACGATATTTCTCCGCGTCTCGAGCCAGCCTATGGGAGAGCACCGCCGCAAAAAACGGGTCGTCGAAGGATGAGGGCGTCGTTTAACAAAGAATGGTTATGACGGGTATAAAAGTAGAATCGAGGACATACAGGACGATGACGGTAATAACGATGGTATCGCCTGATGGCATCGCTGTCGTTTCCCTATGTACTTCCGGTTGTGAAAATTCCTATCCCCGCTGTTTCCATAAACCTCCGGCAGTTTAGCGTCGGATGAACGTTGTTTAGCCGCGGGATTGCCCCGTAGGACTGTTAAAAAGCTGGAGGAATTCGACAACGCCCATTGGAACCGGTCACGCCCATTGGGGGCGTTCCGTGCGAAGACGATCAGAGACGTTCAGAGAGTTCAAGCTAGTTATGCGCTTAAATTTAGCATTGGATAGTGGGGACAACGAAATCACGCCCATTGGAACCGGCCACGCCTACTTGGGGCTTTGTGGGGAATGTGGACAATTCAAGCTAATTATGAACTCCAAATTTCTCGTAGACCACGCCTCCTCAGCATACTCTACGTGAAGATGGATTTGTTCAGCTGGATTTTTCGGGGTTCAAAGTGGAACCACCAGGAATCCAACTCGAATAGGCGTGACTAACTCCAATGGGCGTGGTTTCGGAGCCCCCACATTTTCGTAGCTGCGGGATCTTTGGGATTTGAGATTACCGCGTTGATCGGACCGCTGATTGACAGGAGACTCTCGAGTTGGGTCCAGGAAAATTCGCTTTACGACAACCCCGCGCAGCTCGGTCTCTAGTGGAGGGTCGACGTGCAGTATAGTTGGTCCTCGAGTGGACACGGGGCTTTAAATGTCGAACAGAGGGTCGAACAAGCGTAAGAACCATCTGGTAATCCCCGGAGGGTCCGGGGGATGAATCTCTCTTTCAACCCCTGGTCTTTTTCAAGCCCGGGCGTAAATACAGGTTGACCGCAACGCCGGGGTCTAGAGGGTCTAGAGTTAGGGGGTGGCCGTGCGGTGACAGTGGCGGCGGCCAGGGGTTGAAAGAAAACACCGGACGGCTCGGTATGTTATGAATAAGGTATTCTATGCGTTACTACGGGGTTGGTCGTGTGTATTGATCTGGCCACGGTGTGCCCCGCCTCTCTCCTTCTCTCGCCCTCTCTGTCTCTCTTTCTCGGTCTATCCTACCCCCCGTGCTACCCTCCCCGTCTTCCTCTCTCGACTCTATTCCTCCCGGCTACGTCCATTCTCTGTCTCCCTTCTCTCTCTCCCACTCCCTTCCTTAAACGGTTTTAATATTGAGTTACATGCGAAAAGTTTTTAACTACTTCTTTTCATTAACCTCCCCGCTAGAATTTATTCGCTGGCAATAATGTCCGCGCGTAAAATGGAGTTTTTCTTCGTCTCGGAGGGCGAACGGCTTATACAGGACGTTAGGGGTTTCGTTGCTCGAACAACCGGTGGCTTATTAACCCTTAGCACTCGAATTATGACTCTGAGGCGCCACTAAAAATTGCTGTATCATTATTCAAAATATTGTGTAACATTGTTAACCTTTTGCAGTCCTTTTTGAATGTGACTCGGCATCAGCCAAAGAAAGACATAAATAAAACGGGTTTTTATATGAATTTGGTTCTTCCTTTAAGTATAAGTTTCGCAAATATAAATTACAACAAATTTTGGGAGCTATATTTAATATAGTTAGTAAACAGAATTTTTTAGAATAAAAAAGAATTCCGAGTGCAAGGTAATCAATTATTAAACATTTAGGTGATATAGCAATTTCATATCCATCAAATTAAAAAATCTACGGAATGGAAATAATCTGGGTCGGAAGAGATGTTTACTTGGGAATTTTGCGCAACGTGGTTGTACGTGCAATGCAAACAATTTTTATTTTTCAGTCGCAGTCTAATGATGACCGACTGGTAGACGATAGGATTGAGGATTGACGATGGTTTTAGAAATTGTTCCTCCATTTTTCCTGACTCCCTACTGGCAAAGGAAGACGCTTGGTGCGTCACTCGCGAATTTTCTGTTATTGCAGGAATGATCACTCGACGAAGGAAGAAACGAGAGAGAAAGGTTCCAAAAGAGAAAGCTAGCTCTTCGGAGAGGAGAAAGGGACAGAAGCCGCTGAACCCCGCGGACGATCGTTCACCTGTTGATGCTTGAGCACGAAGGGCCAGTGTCCTCGAATCCTGTCCTGACCTCGAATCCTTCCAAACCGCGTGTCCTGCGAACCATCCTTTTCCAAAGTCTTTTCCAAGTATCCGAAATAAGATTCCATCACTGAGAACAACCTTTTTCTTCTACTGTGGCGGTATAGTTGAGCGATTATGACTGCCAGTCTTCCAAAAGCTCACACTTCATCTACCCAGAGAATATTAATCGGGATTTTAACGACTGAACTGAAGTTCCATAATTTTCATGTAAATAATCACACTTCAGGAAAAATTGTTATACTATGCATCAACCTCAAATTCTTTTTTTAATTATCGATGAAATTGCTTTCGAACCATTTATTGACACGTTTGCAACTGCAAAATTACTGCTGATACAACCTTGATTGAAATTTAATTTTTAAAAATCTTTTTATACGTGAATTTCAAAAGAAAATAGTTTGATGACGTTACTGGTGGAGGATCGAAAGATCTATTTAAAAAATCCTGACCCATGGACCACGGACTTTAAAAAATTATAGAACCGGAAGATAACGTGTTGACAAAGGACGGTAGACGATTAGGCGTTTTCAGTACTGCGTCTCGGATCCGTTCGCCGCTGAAAATGTTAACAAACATTTGCGAAGCTGCGGCGACACACACGATCGATTGTTCGCTCGTGTCTCAAGATAATATTCCGTTCAATTGTTTTCGTTGGTCTGGGTTCGGTAATTGGCGGGCGACTGTGCGGGCTGATTTGTTTGCGTTGTAATTACCGAGTACGTGGTTGTACAACGCAGCCGTTGAAACACGACGATAATGTTGCTGTTGTCGCGGAATGCAAACACCGTCCGTGGGAGGGAGCGCACGTGATTACGTAACTCCGAGAAAGAATTCATCTTCACCGACAAAACATAATTCGCACACGCTCCGGCTACTCGCGTTCTCGCGCGATTCTCCTCGATGAAATTGAACTTCGACGTTTCAATGTTTTAACGTTGAAAAAAAAGAAAACATGTGTTACGAGAGAATAATAATTGCCCAGTTTTTGCGCGATCGGCTGTTGTCTAAATCCGTACACGATCCCAGGTTGTAAATTATTTCGCCGCCGCGCCGGAGCGAAGTTCGATTAATGGATTCTCGCGTTTCGAAATGTTGCGAAGCCGAGTCGCGAATAAAACAAAACAACCGATTATGAACAGTTATAATTCGGTGAAGAAAGGTCGGGTCGTGATAAACTTAGGCTTATTTTGAAGCTCGAAGCCTCTGCTTTTACAGACTATCACTGATCTGTCCATGAAAAATTTTTCCCCTTTGTTACTGGTGGGAAAATGATGACACTAAATTCCCAGCTTTTAGAAAAATGTCCATCCTATTTAAATCGTTGCAATTCCGTTGAAAAGAAATAGTACAGCAATTTTCAAGGTCGCGTTGCAAACAGGAAGCTTGAATCTTCAAATCTGTGGTAGTTTGGATCAAGAAAAAAAAATTATTTAACGTTTTCACAGACGATTGAATTTGTAGTATTTTTGAGAAAAATCCAAGGTCCTCGGTTTCCCACCAGTTAGAACATACAAAAAATTTCTCTGGACAAATTAATAACAGTGAATGAAAGTAGAATCTCCAAGCTTCAAAATGAGCTCAAGTTCGTTGTTGTACGATTGTTTTTTACGAAATGACAATGGGTTGAATATCGTGAATATCTCGAGAACCAGAAGTTTTACGTTCGAATACTTTTTCAGAGGTTTTTCACGAAGATTCGCGCGAGGATCGATGGATCGATCGTCGATCGACGAGGCCGGATTTGACTCGATGGGAAAAACGGCAAGACAATTCGGCTCGGCGACGGTCGTTAAAGCGGGGCATAAAATCGAGTTAGCACAGCGGTTCCCGATCGATCCCCGGGGGTTGTTCGAGGTTTGTCGAGCCACTCGAAACGGGATCGATACGGCGAGCGGGGTCGCGAGGACGAAATTTCGCGTGGAAGGGTGTGGAGTTGTTCGATTCCTCGGCTTCTCGGGACTTCTCCCCCTTTTATGGGTTAACGGGCCACGGAGCGGCGCGAAGTGCGTCGAACCAGTCAATTTGTATTCACAGTGGCCGCCGTAAACTCCACGCAGCTCCCGATACAGGAACAAAAGGATTTTTATAGTTACGCCTCGCTATTCACCGTCGAATAGAATCTGCGAACGCGGCCCGTAAACTCGATTGTATCGTCGAGAACGGCGAAATTGGACGAGACCATTCTTTCGGAACATCGTTCACAATTATTACCGGGCTGCTAATTGTATAAATTTATCACTGTCTGCTTCAAACGATGCACATTTATGACAAAAATGAGTAGATGTGATTTAAGACTGTAAAAACACTAGATGAATAATGAATGAAAATTAATTTCTATTTCACTGCAGTTTGTGTTGCAGAATTCAGGTAGAAAATTTTCATTTTGCATAAAGATCCACTTGTGTGTTTATCACTAAAAGATCTTGAGAACGGTGGCGTAACGTTTCCAAGTAGTCAGGATTATTATTTTCATTTTGGCAGAAGTGGGCAGCACGAAACGTGGAATTTTTATTAAAATTATTAGAACACCTGTTGTAACATATGCCAAAGTAAATTGGATTGTTTGTAGTAATATGTTATGAGAAATTTTAGGAATGTAGAAACACATATTACTAAGAGAATTAAAATTGGAAAGTGTTAACCCTTTTAAACGTTTCTTCCGACCTAAAATTTTTCTTTTCTAATTAAATGTGTAGTAATTGATTAGATACCAACATATTTAATATAATGTATACAATGTTGTGAATAATGGTACAGCAATTTTTAGATGTGTAGTGAAGGTTAAATTAACCCCGTCGTAGAAGAGAAAAGAAAAATTATATTTTTTGTATGGCCACGTTTATTTTAATGATTAAATATTGATTACGAACGGACCAAATTTCATTTCATTTCAAAAGAATGGCGTAATATCCATATTTGTTAGACTGTGTTTAAAATCTTCGAGTGCGTCTCGTTAAAATACGGCAAGGGGTTCAGAGACGAAATCAATTTTGATTTTGCATAAAGATCTGCATTACAGATGGAATATCCGAATGAATTTAATGAAATGAAAATTACCCTGGGAATGCAAGCCCTTTCAAGGTCGTCTCCGACATCGAGCAGGAGAAGCTGGCCGTGGATAAAAGCGAGTCGAACAGAGATTGAACGGGGTGCAGAGATTAAATTCGAGAAAGCGGAGGGCGGCTCGGGTTCGGGCTGAGCTCGGGCTCGGTTCGATCAGATATATTCCGTGGGGTTCGAAAAGCGGGCCACGTAATGAATTCGTGCGCCCTTCGTCGATGACCTGGTTCCGTTGCGAGCGAAGCTATGCTAAATGAAGGTACGACCTTCCAACACGAGGGTCGCAAGAGGTCGCCGGGAAATTAGTCGCGCCGCGCCCTCGCGAAACAGGAAAAAACTTCGAACCGGTTCCGTGAAACCTCGCTGAACATCTTCGCCGAACTGCGTCCTTGACCGCAAGAAAAATATTACGCGTCTAGCGTGGTCATGTGAGGGGAGGGAGCACGAATTGGGGGGAAATGTTACCCCCTCTGTGCCAGTGTACCGGATCAGTCACGTGACCGGGCCGCGGCGGGAGCGTGGGAAGTCGTGATTTCAAAACAACACCCCAAAATTAAAATATTAATAGGTTAATACATTTCTTGTAGAGAATATGAATCACATTTAAAATGAATATGAAATCCTTTTAAAATGATAGGTTTAGTGTTAAACAACAGAATCCTTTTTCAAAGCTTACTGTGTCCTTATTTGATTTTTTACGCTTTTCTATTAAATATTGCGGGGTGCTTCTTTCTTTTGCGCAGCAGCTTATAAACATTCTTCGCTACGAATATTAATAATGAAGAAAATCGAGGTGGTAATATCTGGCGAACCACTGTATACATATGTATTTTCCCTACTTGGTGAATTCTCTGTTTGAATCATTTGAGCAAGCGCGACACGGCAGGGACAGGATGGGACGTCTCCCAAATAATATTCGAGGTCCCCCAGCTTCGGATAGGAGTTTTGGAGGACACCGTGCGCACGGGGAATGCTAATTAGATCGGGCCGCGTGTTTGCCATATTCTCACAGTCTGATAAGATCAGATAGAGCCGGGGGAACAGCAGCGATCGCGATAATAATATCCGAACGCGCTCCCCCGTAGCATCTGCGACCCAATTCCATCCGAATAAATGGCGACTCTGTTTTTCTAGCGTTCCCCGGGTGAACTTGAGAGCACGGGACACGCCGGCCACGTGTGCGAGAACCTCCCCCTCTCGGCGAATACTAATCGCGGTAGACGCGACACTATTTCTTAGCACAGTAGTGCCTCGATGGATGCACATGGTCCTCACGTTCGCCAAATATTTAGTTTCTTCAGCGTACGTGGGTTCAGAAGGTTATTCCTTTAGGGACATTTTTTAAACGTGTCCAACACAGTAATTTGCTTGTTCGATCGATCAAGTAGCACCTCCGTTATCCGAACGCGTATACATTTCAGTGTCACACGATACTCGCTGGACAAGTACGAGTTTACTAACTGAACGAGCGATCGGAATTGTGTCACGCATACGTCGCTGAAAGGTTCATACGAAAATCATCAAAACCGATTGAATTCTGTCAATGAAATGCGAATAAAGCGTTACAATGTTGTTTACATTATTAAATACGTTGGTATCCAATCAATTACTAGACCTTTAACACTAACCGTACCACGGCGGTTACTTTTTAATTGTTGAAATTATGAAGATGCTTCTGTATTAGAAATTATATAAATTGTATATTATAAGTCAGTCTTGTATAATTTTTATAAAACAATATATAAACGCGGTAAGTATAGTGTTAAATATTGTGTACGAGGTATCATATCAATTTGATATCCATAAAATGAAAAGGCTCATACACAATGGAATTATTTTAGGTCGGGAGAAATGTTTAATTTTTAAGTTATAAAATAGCTCCGACTGCGAAGGGCTAACAATTTTGCAAGATGTATTCCACAATGGCGAATCGAGGGATCCGAAATCGGTGAATTGACTAGTATAAAAATTTCGAGGGGGTGGAAGAGGGTGTTGGCCCGCGGCTGAGGGATGGATTTGAATGTTGATCGGGCGCTGGTCGGGATCAAGAAAAATTTCGCCGGTCCGGCACACGAACAGCGGGCGAACGAGCGAACAGTGGACGACGGTCGAGCCAAATGTAGTTGGCCAACCAGCCAAATGAGTTTGCATCTATTATTACACTCCACCCAGCCGTGAGCCGCGAGCCATGAGCCACGGGGCCCGGTCATGCTGTCTATACTTGCTATATTAGCCGCCGTGCCGCCATTGTACTCAGCCCACCCCCGAAGATGCACCTTCCCGCAACGTTTCTCCCGATTATTCTCGAAAAAAAGGTGTCGTACAAGACAGGAGCATTCGACACGAAAAATCAATGCAAAGAGAATAATTGTGATGGATAATGAATGGAGAGTATGGTTCCTTTCTGATCATTCCCGTCGAATCCCTCGAACTCTTTTGTGCGACGAGATGGCCCTTGAGAGGCCACCGTCGACGGATCGTTTGTCCACGAAAATAGAAGCCCGCCCGACGACGACACCATCGCGGAGAGAGGCGTCGCGTCGGGACGCCCCAACGCGCGTCGAGAGACTTTTATCGTGCGCGGCCAGGAACCGGAGACGAGATCCATAATGCCGAATAAAAATAGAGTTAATTCGCTGGAATTGAACCCCCATTGTCCGGTGCGGCGTCGCTCGAGCAAACACTATACCCCCTGTACCCGTACTATAACCCTCTATGTGACTCTAATATCTTGAATACTCCGCTAATTAATCGAAACAATTGAAAATATCCGCGCCGTTGCAGTCCAACAGAAAAGCAAGATTGCTCGACGATGCAGCTCGTTAAGCAATGCGAAATTGTTCTGTGCAACTTTGCTCTAACTGCAACGGAGACAGAATTATGCTCCATCCAAGTTCCTAGGCTTGCTCTATCCAAGTTGCTAGACTTGCTCTAATCGAAGACAGTATTCACGGCCACAGTTTGAGAGCRGCTTGTTCAACAATGCAAAATTGTTCTGTGCAACTTTGCTCTAACTGCAACGGAGACAGAATTATGCTCTATCCAAGTTGCTAGACTTGCTCTAATCGAAGACAGTCTTCACGGCCATCGTTTAAGAACAGCGTACTGCAATTGAAGACTAGGTTCAAACTGTGTARCAGCTAGGTCTCTCCCAGATCGAGGATCTTCGTTCCTCGATCCCTCTCGTAGATCTCTAGATCGYTGCAGCAACGTGTCATTCGAACCAGACAATAGCCGTTGTTTCGCTTGCGCGAATAAATCGGGCGCAAGCAGGAAATTAAAAGGCTCGATTATCGCAACCTTGTAACCTTGTCAGCGGGTTCCTCCTCCCTTGAGAATCGATACCAGCCGTATAGAACTCGAGTCGACAGGGCTCGCGAGCAGCCAAGCCTTGCCAGATCTCGTTAGCCGCGCCGGAGAATCGACTTTCCGATTTAATCGCGTTGCGTCGGTATCTTCCATTTCACCAGGACAATTATTTCGCCATCCCACCCCCTCGATACGACCCCTGTCCCMGGTTTCGGGACTCCGAATTGGGAACTACCCTTCGRATCGTCTAATCACGCTTCTGCGATCGACGTCACTGGGTTAGAGATACATATGTGYAGATCCTTCAAGAAGCTTCTTTAGGATTTTTTACGGGAGAACCGTTCAACCTTTTACATTAAGATTTTGCACACGTATTTAGGTACATTTTATCTACATACATGAATTTTTTCAACCAAAAGTAATAAAAATCACGTGAGTTATGTATTTTTTATAAAGCACCTTTTTTAAGAGGGTTGGATACAGGAAGGCCACTCTGGCTGCAGGAATTTTTACGCGACTAACCATTAACCTTTCCGCGTTAAAATTTTGCACACATATTTACCTACATTTGAGGTACACAAATTATTTTTTTCAACTAAAAATAATAAAAATTACCTCGGTTATATATATTTTTTATAGTGCATGTTAAAGGCTCGACTGTTGTCAAGGTAGTCCATCACCGCCCGAACCGAAATAACTTCGAAACCATCATTTCCAAAATGGCAGCGTTAATTCCCAGGATTAAGGGGAATCGCGAGTCCGACTCAATCGAATAATCTCTGGTACGCACGTCGTACGTTCCCAGGTGTTAATGGGTTAAATTGCGCGTAGCATTTTAACAATGGCCCTTGGTGGACAATGCGTGCCACAATGGAGGCAATCACGATGCCGATAATAAAAGTTTCGCGAATGGAGAAACGGTGTCTGCGTTCCTCTTCGTTGCTTCTCGGCGACAAGAGCGCCGCTTTTCGCGCACAAAGGCCTGTTTTCCGGTCTCCACGGAATGCGGAGCATGTTTTCCAACTGTCCAGGAGTGCTCAGAAATTTTGCGATAGTCAATAACGTGCGCGTTTCCTAGCCAGCTATCTCGGAACCGGTTCGCAACCGTTTTTTTTTTCCCGAGAGTGCGACGCGCTTTTCGCAGAAGAAATCCCAGTTTCCAGTTTCTGCGGAATGTGAAACACATTTTTTCTGCATTTTCATACATCACAGTGCTGCGAATAATTATAAACTCACTCTTATTTCCTGTATTTTTACGTTATTATTTCCAAGAATCCACTAAGTGATATTTACTATACTTATGATGAAGTAGTACGACCTTTTCTATGTTTACAGTTTCCTGCTATCTCATCGCGCAATGTAGTAGCTGAATGTTTCAAAACAAGGAGATTTGACCTGTGAATATTTATAAACTGAGTCGCTGTTTATACCTCAGTCAGAACGTTTCTGAACAAGTTTTGTCAGATCTTCTTAGTGATAGTAATATTACAGCAAGTCTCTAAGAGTACTTTCCTAAGGATCTTTGAAACAATTGAATATCTAAACTTGTTCACAGCTTAAATCACAATTTTAAGAACAAATACCATTTTTTCCAGATTTCTGAGAAACAAAACTATTATTTTTTGTTTGCTCACGTTTGTTTCGTATTAGAATAGAAAAATGCATAAACGGTTTCGTGAATTTTTGTTTCAGTACTACGAAAAACATAGAAGAAATATGGTTCAGTTTATAATTATTCGCAGCACTGTACATTGCACCTAGAAGAGGTCTCAAACAGAACAAAACAAAAATTCTGTCGATACCAACGGGACCAGTTGCTTCCTTCGAAGTAAATGCGACGAAAAATTGATTTTTCGAAAATCCGAGAGCAGAATATTGATGGAGTTGATCCAGATCCTTTTCGAACAAGCTATTTTTCGCGTTCTGGCGAAATCCGTTCCCGCCAGAGTCCAAAGACTCGAGGACTCGAGAAGATCACGAGTCGAAGACAGGTTGAGGAGGGCCTCGACGAAGTTGATCATGCGGCCAACAGAAGAGATTACGATCCCCCACGTGTCACGGGATCGCGGATTATTCAGGTTTGCCGCGTGAACGTCGGGAAAAGCGATCGGCGAGTCGCTCGAGCAACGAAAATAGCCTCGGAAGCCAGGCATTATGAAGCTATGAAAATATTTATAGACCCCGCCACCGTTTGGCAAATAATGACACACACGTACACGTACGCAGACACACCAAACAAAACGAGAGAGTGGAGCAGCATAGTTCTTGGACGGTTAGATAAATAATAAGAGAGCTCTCGTTTCCTTCGTACACATCATCCTCGATCAACCCCTTGCCCTAAAATGACGCCTGAGGAACGTCATCGGACCTCCACCAATTTGTCACGTCCTAAACCCATCACTGCATTGTGATTATGATTATGAATTGTCTGCATAAATTAATTATTAATTTTATTTATTAAATCTTAATCATCAGACTCTAGCACTCGAATGGTGCTTACATAATTAAAAATATTGTTTACATAATTAAATACGTCGGTATCTAATCAGTAGACTGCAGATTTTTATGTAAAATAAAAATTGTCTGTATTAATTCCAAGGTACAAAGGGTGCATAGGTATTTATTAATTTTAGTGAGATGGAAATAATACAACAGTAATTTTAATTTCTTCAATTGTCTTTAAATAAATGCACAAAATCCGCAGTCTACTAATCAATTACTAAATTACACCAATTTTTTTGATAACCATGAAATTTCAAAAATCATAGGGGATGGAAATATTGTAGGTCGGAAGAAATGTTTAATTTTCGAGTTAATTTTATTTATATTAGTTGAGACTAACACGTTGGTTAAATTCTTTTAATTCTTAAAATTCTTTCCCTGCATAATTATGCAGTTCAATTAATTACGAGTAATTGAGAAGCATCAAGAGAAATCGGTATTGAATCGTAGGGGAACGTTGTACCGTGTTGTTTCACGGTTCGATGTGTTCCACTTCCAACCCCCATGGATCTTGCACATCATTCCCTCGGTTCCACGATCGCAGGATTAGGGGCATTTGCCACGACCAATGTCGATTGATCACTTTTTCACGGAACCAGCAATGGAATCGGTCTTTCCGAAGGACGACCCCCTAAACAGAGGGTGAGTATGCCAATTTCTTGGCACACTACCCTCCCTGACCCACTGCCCCACTGCTGCCACCCCGCACTCGACAAGAAACACATGATCGAGTAATTAGTAAACTGTGCGAATGTTCGTGGAAAATTTTACAAAGAGGAAAACTCTAGTTCTAGCAGTATAAATTATTTACGTAATATGTATATATAAATAATTTGATCGAGAAATATGTGGAATAAACTCGCTCTAAATCATTCCGAATATGTACCATACGACTCGCGATATTATGTTGTCAACTATTTTAAATAAATTTCGCGTTTATTTTACATATCTTCCGCATTAATTCCGAGTACATTTCGCATATTTTAGCATACGAGATTCGCATAAACGACCGCAGGTTCAGCAAATGGCTACTCGAGCTAAAAATCAAGTTTCTTTATGTACTCGCATCGTCGAATTGATTTCGTTGGAGCTGGAAAGTTTCGTCATTTCAATGGCGCAGAATCGTTTCGAAAAAATGAATATGGTCCTTCAACTTTCCCGAACTGCGGGCAACGTAGGGTTGCGTCGAAAGGGAAAGGATTGGCCTGAAGTTTTACTGACCTAACCCAGATATCCAGCTAGCAAAGTGGAGCGCGCACACAATGTCGATTGCCGGCCAGTTCGCGACAGAGGAATTAACACACGCTGGATCCTGGAACCCGACTAATTTCGTTCGATTCAATCTCACTTTCCCGATTTCGGATTCACCCCGGCTCCCTACGAACCCTTTGAATACGAATGTCACCGTATTTATGGCGATTATGATTCACCTAATCCCCAAAGGCGCAAACAAGCCCTTTTATTTACTCGAATAAGAGACCATCGGTGCTTTGCAAATCGGAGACCAACGTTACAAAGTCGCAAAATTTTTCTCGTGAACGAATCTTTTGTGGATTTCAAGATTGAAGTCTCCCCTTTATAACCGCACAAAAAAAATTGATGTACGATTTTTTTTTATTCGTTTTATTAATGTTTAAACAAAAAATGTACAGGAAACTTTGAAGTACCACAAGGCACTTCACGCCACCGAACTGGGTCCTCATTTTTCTTGTATAAAATAGTGAAAAAACATCGTACATCAATTTTTGAGGTCTCGTTGTAGAGCGTAGGCTTCAATCTTCAAATCCGTGGAAGAATCGTTCACGAAATAAATTTTTTAACTTTTTTGCAGATGTTTCAATCTGGAGTATTTTTTGAGTAAAATATCATATATAAATAAATATCGTGAAACTTGATTTGTAAATCTCCAATTTACAGAAAAATGTGTGATAATGTTTAAACTGTTATATGTAATTTCGTTAAAAAAAATCGTATTAACATAAAGTTAGTCTTATTTTGAACCCTGAAGCCCCTACTTTTGAACACCACAACTAATTCGTCCATAAGGCAAGGCTCCGTAAAGTGGTTAACTTAGCGAGAACGTGGTCGCCAAATAAATCAAGGGACGTTCCCCGCAGATCGACTCGACGGCCATCAACGAGTCTCGGGGAAAAAAGAGCTTAAATAAAACGATGGAAGTCAATTTCCATAAAGAGCAATTTGTGCTCCAGCGTCTCTCAATTTATTTATAGAGCTCGGTGAAGGAGTCCGTGGGACAAGCCGAGGGGACAAAGCGGTCGAAGATAAAAAGAGGGTGAAGAAGACGCGGTTTGAATGCGAGCCTCGAGGAACGCAATTCTTCCTGTATAGAAACGCTCGAAACGCGAACCCGTACGCTTCGTTATTCGGTTTTCGGCAGCAATCCTCGTCGTTCTTCCATCGATAAAATATTATGAACTTCGTGCCTTTGTAAAAGTATTTAATATAATACTTTTTTTACGCAGATGTTTCTGCTATGTCCGAGATAAAATATTGGAGGTAACCAATTCATTAATAAAATTAAATTTCAATGAAATTGAGTATCAATAAAACACTGTATATAATATTTATCCCTATTAAAATTATTAAATTAACCCACATATCCTGATAAAGAAAGCAGATTACAGAACTGTATGTCTCCCTTAAACCATGCAAATTTCAATAAAATTGTATACATTCACCCGTATTAAAATTATTAAATTAACCCACATATACCGTGATAAAAAAAAGAAACCGATTACAGTACTGTATGTCCCCTTTGAACCATGCAAAATTTCAATAAAAATCATTACGAATATAAAATTGCATAATATTTACTCCAATTAAAATTATTAAATTGACCTACATATATCCTGATAAAGAAAACATTGCAAAATTGTATGTCCCCCTTGAACCATGCAACATTCCAATAAAATTCATTACGAATATAAAATTGTATGATATTTACCCCAATTAAAATTATTAAATTGACCCACATATAAGAGAGAGAGAGAGAGAGAGAGAGAGAGAGAAAAAACAGATTACAAAACTGTATGTCCCCCTTGAACCATGCAAAATTTCAATAAAACTCATTATGAATATAAAAGAAAGCGAGCTATAATAAAAACGTGTTAAAAATTGCATAACATTTACCCTATTAAAATTATTAAATTAACCCACATATATATCCTCGCAAAGAAAACAGATTACAGAACAAATAATTCAGAGGTTATTTAAAGTCGCGAGACCTGTATCACCCTGTACAAGGCGTTTCACAATCGTACGTTTTGCGTACGGCAGATTTCGCGTGAAAGCAGCTGTCGAAATTCGGTTTCGGCGATGAAATTGGATTCGGATTTCGAGGGAAACGATCGATGATGCTTCATTCCTCGGCAATACGTAACCCGCGAAGCATCTATAAGCTGTTTAACCGGCGCGCGAACGAACCGATTATCCCGCGCTGCAATCGCGCGCTCTCATAATGTCGTTAGGCGAAAGCCTCGGCGCACTGTAAGCTCTCTGATTTCATTACAAACTGCTGGATACGCTCGCGAAACGGTCCGCAGCACACAATGCGCCCCGAAGGCACGGGCTCCGATACTTGAAAGGCTTGAAACGCCGTCGGCCCTGTTCAAATGAAATATAATTAAGAGCGCGAGTGTCCCCTCGTAAAAAAAAAAAAAAAAATAAAACAGAGAAAGACCAGCTGATCTTTCGATCCGACGACACTTTGTCTTTCTCCAGCGGTTACCGACCGGCTAAAAATAGAGGTTACACAATGCCGCGACACCAAGACAAAGACATTCGACGGAACCTGTTCTGAAGGACGCGCAAACCTTTCCGAAATCGGCGATGTTCTGGAATTTATCTACGGAGTACGACGCATCCTACCGTAAAAATTCTTCTCCGGTCTTGTTACGACGCTTTTCCAGATACTGGAAATATTTTTCTCTTAGAATTTTTATTGGCAATGCGCCTTGCATCGGCGACTTTCAGACGCGATGCACGAGAGAGCTAGAAGAAGCTGCGCAAAGCGATCAGGAAAAATATTATCAATTTTATCACAAGTTAATTAGAAAATGCTACCGTTCTTTTAACCAGCGTAAAAGTTTTTATTGGCAAGGCGCGTTGCAGAGCCAGAAAAAGGTGCGCGAAGCGATTATCAAGTTACCAAATTAATTAGAAAAACAGTTTTGAAGAATTTTTGAAGACAACGATGTGCTAAAACTCCGAGCAGAAGGAAATTAAACGCGGGGGCCCGAAGTCACGCCCACCGGGGAGGGCCACGCCCTCCGAGCAGCAGATTTCGAGACACCACAGAATTTTTCGGACCCCGAACGACGTGCTAGCATTTCAAGGAACCGGAATACGAGACTGTCGGGACTGGTTTCCGAGAGGAACACGCCCTACGCTAATGGCCGTCGCGGCCCGTAATTGGCGGGTTAATTCAGTCACCGGACAATTATCGGGACAATCGTGGGCCGTGTGATAAATTTCTTTGCAACCGTGAACGAGGGGAAAGGCATGCGCGGTGGTCGCGCGACCGACTGGAGACGCAATTAGAATGGAAAAATATTAGCTCGGTAACACGAGCGCCGGTGTGTAACGCGATGCCTTTTAAATTCGGTAATTGTCCAGCCGCGCGCGGTGGGGAGGGGAGAAAGTGGCGTAATCGAGCACGTCGTCAGCTTCGAAAATAATCGCTTTATGGCGACGCGGCTCGCGTTGCAATTCTCCCTGAATGAGAAACCCGCACGGGGAAATAGAGAATCCTCGATCCGAATACTCCGCTGCAGGTTTCTACCACGGATCCAATATAATTGCGGTCTAATATAATTGCTGGTATCAATTTTTATTATCCTATCTTACAAAACTAATGTGGACCCGCTCGGGTGGGCGTGGCCCGCTCCGGTGGGCGTGGCTACGTTGCTCCCGCGTGCCCCAAAAATCTAACCTAACTCCCATTGCTCTAAATGCTTGCGGGGCGTTCTTTCAAAGTATTAGACCCGAGAATAATAATTGCGATCCGAGAATAGCGATTTTCGCGGCACGATTGCGACGGAACGGGTTCGACTCCGACTTCCAAGATTAACGCGAGGCCAGCGGCGGTATCGAAACTCCAATTTGAGCTGACGACGTGGTTGCTTCGTTAGACACCGCGAAACGATGGTAACAACGAGTGGCACAAGCTTGTCGACAGATAAACGCGACTGCCCGGCTGACAATCGGTAACGGGAGGAAGAAAAATGGTTAATCGCCGAGCATCGAGCTTGGAGATACTCCAAATTACCGATATTCCCGTCACGACAATGAGTTATATTCGGCGGTATAGTTCGCGGCCGTGCATGCGTGTCCCCGCCTATTTTTATTACACTTTCGCCTACGATTCGATCGAATTCGCCGGACACCCTGTGCATAAAATTTGCGAGACCGACGACGTGTCCGCGTTATAGCTAAATTCACGCCGAATTTATAAAAATTTTTATCGTCTTCTTCTTTGATAAAAAATAAGAAGTTGTTCGATGTTGCTCCAGTGTGGACGTAGCTTAACACAGTCGAGAAATTTCGAACATCGAACACGGTGACGCGAGCCCGCCTGTAATTTACGGACACCCGGTGTATCGCGGTGCCATACCTCTATGATTTATTAACAAGGCGCGTCGTGCGTTAACGAAGAAATTCGTAGGCGAACCGCGAGACACACAGAACTTTGTGCGGGAACGATAAGAGAAACTTGCGTTTTAAGTATTCAACGGTAGCCCAGTTGTTTGGTTTGAAAACTACTCGGTGCGCGTTGTCGCTGTTTTATTATTCAAGGGCTGCGCAGGGTATCTCGAACGCTTCGTGGAACTTCGACGGTTGTTGACGTGTGTTCTGATTGCATTTTTTCCTTGAAATCGCCGGCATACGTGGCCCCAATTAACTGGAGTGTAGGCATTAATTTAAAAAATTAAGTCACACCGTTAATACCCAACTACCCCTGAACTGGACTGATACTTATGTACGGGCTCAACCCTTAACGAGTCCGAACTTTTTCTTTCGCAAATCACGAAGTTACAGAAAAAGGAAAAATTTGTGAATTTATGGAAAAATCTGAATAACCCAAGTGCGAGTCAGTGCCGAGAAGAAAAATCCGTGAGAAAATCGTTGAAGCCTCGGAACGACGAAGTACATCAATCTTTTGGGGTTTCGAGATATGCTTCATCCCTCAACGAGCCCGAATTTTTCTTTCGCAATTCGTGAAGCTATAGAAGAACAAAAATTACAGAAAAAGTAAAAATCCTTCGAAATCTGGATGAGAAAGAAAAGTCTGACCCAGTCTTCTCCTCGAGAAGAAAAAGCCGTGAGAAAATCGTTGAAGCCACGAAGTGACAAAGAGGATCGATCTTTTGGGGTTTCGATAGCGCCGTACCCCCTTTAAAGCTTAGGGGTGGGGGTTAGGGCTGCGGGGCGGGGGATAAAAACACGGCGGAGGGCGCCACGCAGTAAGGGTCGACGACCCGAAGTGGCTGCCACCTGTACGTCCTGAACCAGTTCCCCTTTTCGGCAGCGATGTGGGTCAGCACGCCTCCTCGGCTAAAAAGGGCATGTGCCCGCTGCTCTCGTATCGGCGAACGCCAGACAATGCCTTGGACGCGTGCGCTCTCACAATATGGAAATCAAAATACACCGGTGGGGCCATTGTGCGCACGGCACGTGCACACGCTCCAAGAGAAACCGATTCCGGATCGGTCCGCACAAACACCCCTTCTATCTCGTCGTCGAAATCGCTATAATATCGATCTCGGTTCTTCCACCCTCTATTCTTGCTTCGATCCCCATATAGGGACCGTATGGTTGCCATAATCGTGGCTTTTTGACACTGCTTCGAAAAGGAGAGGGAGACTCGATCAGTATGACGCCTTTTGGCTGACCAATCATTTTATACAGAATGCTTCCCATTTGTTTATCGTTCAATATTGCTGATGTAATGGATATCAACTGTGAAAACAGTGAAAAAATTCAGAGAATTATCAATATTTTTGCATTATTTAAGGAAATTGTTTGCAAGAGAGATAAACGTGGATTCTAAAAATTATAATTTTTATTGTATATAAAAATCGATACGACAGACACGGCCAGATGAATTTCGTTCTGCACAGAGTCACCTGTGCGCAACTATGCGCCAGGTTCAACGACCGGAAACGGCGCCGATGGTAAAAAAAGGAGAGCTCGAGAAACTGCTGAATATCAAGTTCACCCGGTATGTGGGTCGGCAAGGTGGTTTCATTAGCGAGGAGCATCAACGAGATTCGATTTTGCTGTTTCTGACCGCATTCCTTGCGTGCCCCTGTACACACGTCGTATACCGTGGCGCTTAATTATCAACCCCTACGATGCCCGAAATTGTTCTCCAGGTTCATCAAGTTTCGTATTTGCGGTCCAAGTTTGTACGAGCTCTGGGGACGACGTCAGGTCAATTCGGAATTGTAGAAAAAATTTTAATGCGACAACTACTTCGACTCTACAGCGAGGTATACTAATGTAATTTACGACAACACACTAACTAGGTGTAATTTAAAACACTAGAAATATTAGAAGAATTTAGAAATACTGTGTTATATTATTTTCAACGTTCATGAAACACATTAAGAAAAAAAATTAATATTGCACTCAAGTACGAAATTTTTGCGTTGTTGTATTGTCAATGTGCTATTTTCTAAATATGGATACAAGGATGTGGGTATCTATAATTAGACGACGGATTATATGCATTTATGACAAAAATGCGTAGGCGTAATTTGAAACGGTAACAATATCAGAAGAATTTAAAAATAGTGTTACATTTTTTTCAGTCTATGAAACACACATTAAGAAAAAGATAAATATTTTACTCGAGTTTGTTGCAGTTCAAGTATGAAACTTTGGGTTGTTGTTTTGTCAATGTGCTATTTTCTAAATATAGATACATATAATTAGACGTCGGATTATACGCATTTGTGACAAAAATGCGTAGGTGTAATTTGAAAAGGTAAAAATGTCAGAAGAATTTAAAAATACTGTTACATTATTTTCAACCTATTAATCACACATTAAGAAAGAAAATAAATTTCCATTTGACTCCAATTTGTTGCAATTCAGGAAGAAAATTTCGATTTTGCATAAAGATCCGCTGTCTATATAATAATAATTTATTTTCAGAAAGACTATTAGGTAGGGGTTGGAGTAAGGCAGGTTTACCCTATTATGTAGTCAACCCTTTTAATTATGGGTAGAAAATTAAAATTCAATTTCCAACGAGTATCTGTTCCGCATGCTGAGCATTGCTCCGGATCCCGTTATAGCAGGCCCTGATTTCCATTGGAGAGACCCAGCATGATCGATGGCGACGTAAAGTCATTGGCAAGAATGAACCACGAGGATTAACAGGCGTGAACGAATTATCAAAAATAAACGGCAAATAAATTCAATTCTGCAAATCGACTTCCGTCCGACTGTTCCGGAAAATCGAGATAGAACGAAAAAGGTGAGTGTGGTCGACGCCAATGGCCGGTGGCCCGGGCGTATTTACATCGGACACGCATTAGCGCACGTATTCTGTGGGACGGGAGAGGGCCGGTCAGCTGTTCGAACGCCGTCGTCGTCGTCGAGACGCGAAATCTTCATCGAGCCGCGGCATGCCGCGTCCTCGAGACGATTCCGTTCCTCGACCTCGTGGAAACGGGGCTAACCGCGCGAGACCGTGCGGTTCCGCGGACGAGAACATGGCGGGGGAGGCGGGGTTGATTGGGCAGAACGCGAATTAGGTTAGGTTGCACTCTCTCGGTGAGCGGTGGTTGCGCGCGGGGTGGTTGCCACAGTAGAAACAAAATTGAAATATCAGAAAAAATCGAACGATTCTAATCGATTCTCTTGGGAAAACGTTGAGGGGGTCGAAAGAGTGCCAGGGAAAACCGTGGCTCGGGGGATTAGGGTGGAAAAGCGTGGTTCGGAGGGTCAGTGAGAACGCTGGCAGGTCGATAGCAATGGCGCCGCGAAGCTACGGAGAAAATCAATCCCCCGGTACGACACGCGACGTGTTTTCACGTCGGCCGCCTATCTATACGTGCCGTCTAATCCGCGTTCCTATCGGGCCGCCGTTCGTTCGTTTTCTGGTTAGTGGAATATAGAATAGGAATCGCTGCGAATCTATCCTGTAGGCCGAGGAGTAGAGACGGGAGATAACGGTCGTTTGTTTCACAGGGAGGAATGAAAATGCGAATTACGACGGCGGTGAGAGCACACTGACGTTACCGACCGAGGTGGCCGGAAAAGACGAGGCCGCAGGGCCACACGCACATATACGCGCGACACGCGCGCGCGCACCAACACGTATATCGCACAACACACCGTAGAGCCCGGTTACACGCACCGGGGATCACGGGTGTATTTCGTTTTCCGCGTGAAATATATCAGAGAGAATATGTACGTGTGTATATATTCGTAGATAGTTGATGGGAGTATATTTTTCGGCTTACTTTTCACCACTCGTTCCGTCGTGGAGAGCTTCTGCGAGTTGTTTGAGGTCATGCTGTATCAGAATAGTTGACGGGTGGGCGCCGGCCTCTCGCTCTCTTTCTCTACTCTATGTCACTTGTTCCTCTTGCCCGGTCGCCACAGGATCCTCTCGTCGTCGCACACTCTCACTCCCGATCCTGATCCCCGTTCTCTCTTTCTCACGCACACTCTCTCTCTCGCTCGGTCGTTCTCTTGCTCACAATCGCGTTCACACACTATCGCTCGTTCTCTGTCTCGCGCGCGCCTCTCGGTCGGTCGGTCTGTCGGTCGGTCGGTCGGTTTGTCGGCGCGGCGTGTGTCGCGTTGCGTATATTTTTCTTTTTTTCCCTCGTTTCCCCCGGTTTTCCTTCCTTTTTCCTTCTCCTTCCTCTTGTTCCACTGGGGGGGCCGTAGTCACTCGCGCGAGGTAGCACCTTCCTCCTCTCGAACGGGGGGTTGGGTGGAAGGAGAGGGCGGTATTTTCACCTCGAGAGCCCGGCGCGGCACACACACATAGAGGCACACAAAGAAAACGGGCGGGCGCGCTCGCGCTCGCCTCTCGGTGACGAGTGGAGGGGTGGGAGGAGAGAGACGACGGGGAGGGTCGGAGAGGTGACGGAAGTTATCGCACGGTGCGGCACATCGGTGGCTCCGGAGCGTTGTTCATTGGGCGTTTGCGGACCGAGAATATTATTCTGCCGTGTCCCTCTCGCTCCCCGGTGCTATTCGCAAAGAGACACGCGAGCGAGCGAGCACGCATGCACACGCACGCACGTCACGCACACTGATCAACGTGTGCTCTCTTTCTCTCTTTCTATCTTGATGCTCTACTCTCTATCTCCCTCGGTGTGTCACTCTGTCTCTTTCTATCTTTCGACGGTCTTGCTCGTCTTCTATGTAGTTCCCTCGCTCCCTCTGCCCTCCCGAGCCGAAAGGTAACCACCAACGCCTTTTGCGGGGCGAGTAACTGGATCGCTGGACCACGCGAGCTGCACGGCCAGCACGACGGAGCCTCGCGCGGCACCGCCAACACCTGACAGCCGGGACACCTATGCGAAAAGACAGCCGCCGTTACCGCGGATTTATCACCGATGATCTTCCCGATGATGATTAGAATCGGTCGGAGCGGGACGACTACGCGATTGCTGCGCGAATACCGCTCGACCACTGGTAAAACAACGACGGCGGCGACGACGACGACGACGACGACGACGGCGACGACGGCGACGATGGTCGCGACGACGACCACGGTCACGGTGGCGACGATCGCGACGACGACGATGATTATCACGACGACCGCGACCACACCGTAATTAGCAGCACCGCGACCACGATACCGTGACACCGACACCCACGGTCGAAAACACCACCGCCGCTAAATTCTACTACAAGATGTCTGTCTGTCTGACTCTCTCTCCGCGGCGCGCACACTGACGGCTCACTCCGCGGCTACCAGATGGTCGCGCGCAGCCCACCATGCGCACCGATCATTCGAGACCGCTCATTGGCTAAACCGCCGCCAGCTGACGCCACCCTCTCCGCAGCATACGCCGCGCGAAACGAAACGATTTTCGAACGACCAAAACTAGCCGCGCAAACCGTCCCGTTTCTCACAAGTACTCGACCGATTTCTGTTCGATTTTTATCGTTTCTACCTCTGTGTTTCACTGTTTTGTGGGTAACTCGTTTATCTGGATACTTTCAATTTCTTTTTACCACGTTTTTATTAGCTCGCTTTCTTGTCTGTCTGTTTGTATGTCTGTTCGGTACAAATTTTGCAATTGATTTTTATAAGTTCTTTTATATTCTTGTTGAGGAACTGAATTTTTGTGGTCCTGGTTGCCCACAGGTTAATGGTATTTGAGGCACAACTATATAACTATGTACAGTGAGCCACGAAAATATTCGAACGGCCTTTAAAACGGAGTAACTTTTTTGTAATTGTACCAAACGACCTGAGTTTTTATAACCAATTAGAATCATTAGTTTATGAAATGATATGCAAAGATTTTCCAAAAATTATAATTTACAAGGTTACATGCAAAAATAAAAAAGGCCTTTTCCAGAACTTTTTTATTTCGACCCTTAATGAAAATTTAAAATATATGTTGTGTAGATCTATGTTAGTTATACACATACACATCGTGGCTCACTGTAAGTGTAGGTGTAACATCATTGAATATCGTAGAAAATTTTTGTTATTGTCATAAGGGAGATTGTGAATTGATTGTGGGAATTTTTCTAATATTTTACTGTTTCATATATTCAGTTAATTATTTCATAAATGCATACAAATTCGAAATCTAATTATAACAAAAGCGAAGTACAAAATTAAAGTAAGATAAGATAAGTTCGTATCAGTGGCACGGACGAGATACTGCGAAGATTGCCAGCCCCTGTGCTATTCAGCGACATAGACAAGTGCCAAGTGGGCACAGGTGGACGAGGGGATAACGTGGAACTTACAGTGATCTGAAATACCACATCGCTATAAGTTCCACCGCCGACGAGACTACTCTTTGGTGGTCCGCGGAATCTGTAACAGAAAGAACAAATTCACTAATTATTACAATTGACAAACAGTCAGAAAATAAATCAGAATTAATAGTGGCCTTCTGTTTCTTACTCCAGCCACAATTGTATATTCTAGAGAGCGTAAGAAAATACCGAATTATTTGATTGACACGATCTCCCGCAAGGCTGGCAATCTTTAACAGTATGTATTAGTTTTGACCGTTACGTAGGATGTGTGGAAATGGTCGGAGACAGTATATGGACACGAACTCTTTATTTTGTCGGACTGTCAACTATATTCCAAGAGATCGCGCGAAATGGCTTGGTAATCTTTTAAATGTTCTGTGTCGCGATGACAATTGCGTGATATTATACCTATGTATGTATACCCGCTCGCGGTGGAGCGGGGAGAGACGAGGGACTTTGGCCGCGCTGCGCTGGTTGTTTTGGTTAGCAACGGACTCGGTGACTCGGTGACGACAGAAGGACGAAGGACGCTGTTTTCACCTCGTTGTTTAGCTGCTACAGACGTGACACAGAATGGTAAGGGGGTTTTAGACTAGAGCACCGACGAGATACTATTAAAGACTACCAGCCCCTTTGCTATACAGCGATACCAGTAAGCGGGCGCGACTGGCCGCGGGGATAACGTGGAACTTACAGTAATCTGATATACCACATCGCTAAAAGGTCCACCACCGACGAGATATTCGTCAAGTAGAAGAAGAATGATATAGTAGAATGCTGACATTACCCATTCTGTAATTGCCTTATAACACTATCGCCAACGAGATACTACTTCGTCGGTATCGGTGATTCCGCACTCTTTACCTAAATATAACCAGAGAATATATGACAGTGTTCACAACCGGGGTGAAAAAGCTTGAACAATACATACATTTTGTTCTGAAGGAAGGTGAAATTGCAAAATGTTATGGAAGACAATAGGTACAGGAATAGAATTTATTAAAAATCAACATATTTACTAAATATGCAGCTATTAGCTCGATATTATCCTCTATT
>CM052317.1:3439219-3450562 GCA_028455605.1 Lasioglossum malachurum
TCCGTGACGATTTTCCTTCTCACCGACGCGACGAGAATCTCCTTAGTGGCCTTCTGCACCGACGAGATCACGTCGATGGCCTTCTATTTGTTACTCCAGCTAGAGTACATTCAAGAGGGCGTATGAGAACACCGAAATATTCGGGTGACACCAACTCCCGTAAGGCTGGCAGTCTAGTATCTCGTCGGTGACTAGAGCCCCCCGAACGCGTGAGACAGAAAAATACATTGAGTGATTGGTTTACTGTTTACAATTGTATCTCGTCTGTGGTAAACATCATTGAGTGTCGTAGAAAATTTTGGTTATTGTCATAAGGGAGTGTTGGAAGATATTGCGCATTGATTGTGGGTAAGTAGGAGTTAATTGAAAATTAATTTTCACATTGAAAACAGCGTTCTCGGATTTTTCTAATATTTTACTGTTTCATATATCCAGTCAATTATTTCATAAATGCATACAAATCCGCAGTCTAATTATTTTGAAAGTGAAGTACATTGAAAACAGTATTCTTGGATCTTTCGTACATCATCCAGTCAGTTTCTTTATAAATGCATGCAAATCCGTAGTCTAATTATAACAAAAGCGAAGTACAAAATTAAAGTAAGATAAGATAAATTCGTATCAGTGTTCATCAAATCTTTCTTCATAAATGCATGCAAATCTGCAGTCTAATTATAATAAAAGCGAAGTACAAAATTAATGATAAGATAAGTTCATATCAGTGTTCATCGAATATTTCTCTTTTCGAACGATCAATTGTTATTCCAAAATAGCGATTGTGTTCTAATTCCATGTTCGATTTTCATCGATAACATAGGTTTCGAAGTGGTCGACGGTCGATAAAAGAAGGGATTTTAAAAAAGCCGCGGAATTCCAGCGATTTTCGTCGGTGTTTGTTTTATTAAAATCTTATACAAGACAAATAGAACGAATTATTATAAGAATGAACTAAAACAATAGCTTCGGTCTCTTCTCCACCCACGTCTTGATGCTTGGAATCGATAGAACCTTCTCTTTGAGTGTCTTCAAGTTAGGATGATCCACTGTGATGTCGGACTCGTACACTGTCGTCAACGAGTCCGAAATGGCGACGAAAAATAGATCGGCGTAGCTCAACTGTAATCAAATATTAACAATCACTAATTACTACACTGTCATTTCATTCTAACAGAATTAGGTAGGTCAAGTTTCAATTTTCAAAATTCAAATTTATATTCTCTATAAAGATCCACAATTTAATAATAACACTTAGTTTTCAGCGAGTAAGTCCGATAAGTTCTTTCGACGATCAACGTGACAAAAAATAAGTAAATCTTGGCCAGAAGAAGTCGTTGAACTTTGAGTGACCCGATCTTCCAATGACTTCAGAAGTACTCACCTGTCCTCCATGCAGGTAGCCGCCGTTTTTCTGGACCAGAGCCTCCAGAGTGTTCAGGTAGAGAGGTATCACCCTCGAGAACACGTCCGACTTCTTTTTAGCTTTCAAGACCTGATCGGTTTCCCTGTAGTAGTTTGACACCACGACTGCGAAGGGGAACAACATGTCAGAGAGAGAGAGAGAGAGAAAGGTAGAGAAATCCAGGTGCTATTTACGCGACAAGCATCGCCAGAAAGAAATCAATTTGACCGGCGAACGAATCAATATTTACGTCTCCTGAAGTCGTGGAGGCCGTTCGCGATTCCGTCGATTTCCAGGTCGTCGAGATCGGTCGTTCCACGCAGACCAAACTGTTTGGCGAGATATTGGCAGATAGGCAACGTCTGCGAGTAAACTTTCCCGTCGATTTCCAACGTGGGCACCTGGCCGAACGGGGTCGCTGAAAATTCAACCAAAATCTTGCTGTATTCGAACGGTCTAATTGGTGCTCGGCGTTCCTTTAACCGTTTGCACTCCTTCGTCGAGTGTATCTCGACATCAGAGAACGAAAAATGGAAGTAGAACGGGTTTTTATATGTATCTGATTCTTCCTTTACTTCTTTAATTGTCTTATTTTTCAGTTAAAAACAGATATAAGGTTCATAAATATAAACTACAACAAAGATTGATATTTAATGTAATATATTAGTAAACAAAATTGTTTAAAATAAATAGCAGTAACTTTTCAGAAATCCTTTGAAGTAAATTTCAAATGAAACACTTAAATTAGTAGGGAGATGTTGGTAAGAAAATTGAAAACTAATTCGGAGTGCAAAGGGTTAAATCGAGTAGATAATTTTGACTAAATAAATTAGATCTTGTTTAGTGTTAAGACGAGGAGTTAAATCGCGTGATCACTAGACTGCGGATGTTTATGCAATTTGCAGTTTTCTGTGGTAGTAGTCTCTTTTCAGGTCAGAAGTAAATTAAAATCCTACTAAATTCCGTCGAATTTTATACCCTAGCATGCATTTATGGCTTCTGGAAATGTTCAAAAACTGCTGGAGCACATAATTCGACAGAATTTATTTATTCCAGACCTGCGGAGAATACTACCACTAAAAACAAGATTTTATTTGATTCCAGTTTCTGAAAATTCGTCTGTAAAAATGGCAAATTGCATAAATAATCGCAGTCCAGTGATCACACTATGATTACTTGGCTTTATAGCGGTCCATTCAGCGGACGAGTGTTCCAACCGAACGTCCTCGAAGTCAACGCCGCCGTAGCTCAACAGGAATCTTATGGGCTCTCCTAAACCCATAACGTTGAAGTACGTCAACTTGTACTTTGCCATTTTTGCGAATCTGAAAACAACGCCGGATCAGCCACAAAAGTCCATGCAAGGCAGAAGGTTTTTCACGGAATAAATGAATTAAAATGAACACTGCACTTGAACTCACCGTAGGACCGAGCGAAATAGTGACGTACCGCAGACTAACCGCCTCCCAAGGTTAGCCTGGAATTATATAATTCCCCTACTTTCGCCTCGCGAATTATCTTCGTCCATGTCTTATCTAACAGACCCTCTTTGTCCACAGGGGCCTCCGATTGGTGCTCCGCTTCAAACCAAGCCGTTGCTCATTATACTTTCACCTCCGAATCGCATTCTCCGTCGAGAACCGGCGCCTGTAAACTGTAAACTTCTCGGAACATGATCGATAAATACCACTCGAGGCTTATTCGAACAAAATTCAAAAGGGAGGACGTCGAGAAAAAATTAATTTACGGCCATTGCCACTATTCATTTATATGCAAACAAAAATGATAATACTTGTCAAATACTGCAATTAATTCGGATTTTTATGTTGAAAATCCTGGTCATGGAAAATCAGAAATCTCAAAACAAGTGGAAAAATGCGCGTTGAAGTTTAATTTTTCGGTGGGGACCCTTGTGGTAAAGAGAGATTAGAAACCACCCGTCTCGACGTGTTTCCCTTCGCACAAATATTCTCCATCGATTGTATTCTCCCGAATAATTTTTAATTTTCAATTAGCGCAGATGCAGGCGTTGATTTCTTCGATTTTCGGGGATCGACTACCAATCCAGCTGAAGTGAGCCGACTCTTCCGGAGTGGCTCTCTTCGAGAGCAGATCAGCTAACCAATCTGCTATATCGCTGCCTGGTTTAATTAGAAACTCTTAATCAGCTAGCGAGGCTCCGCTGGAATAAAGAGTTGTTTTCTAGCCGACCGTTGATAAGAGGCTCGTCCGAACAGGCCAGTCATTGTTCCGAAAAAGAGGATGATCGGCCGGCTGTTTATCTCAATTGCGATGATCTCGCGGCTGGTGGATCTTCAGGAGACCGGAAATACTGGAAGACATCGCATCGGACCTTTGGACGTCGACAAACGTCTGCCAGAGGATGTTGTACCCAGCAATTACGTTATCGCGATCGCTCCGGACTTCCGGAAGGACGACTTTCACGGCTCCGTCCGCATCGACATCGAGATACTAAACGTTAGACTTCAACACGTAATCGCAAGTACCAATGTTCCACATTAATCCACTGTAATTAATCGTTACAGGCTCGAAGCTACATCGTCCTGCACTCGAACAACTTGACGGTGCTCTCGACCAAGCTGTACTCTCAACGATCCCAAGCGGAGATCACTATAAAGTCAGTGACACCCATCGTCAAACGCGAGATGATAGTCATCAAAACGCTCAGTATCATTCCCTCGGGACAGTATTCCCTGAGGATGAATTTCAGTGGGACGTTGAAAGGGAAGGTGTCCGGATTCTATTTGAGCAAGTATACGGATCCCATTGGGTCGATCAGGTAATTCGAATTTCAAGTGGACAGAGGATCCACGATTAATACTAAACCTACCGACCACCAAACGTGACCGATGTGTATAGTATTATAAAAATAACAAGATTTTTACGTGAAAACACCTTTACATTTTCAATAATTGACAAATGAAAAATCTGGGATGGGTAATTTGACCCCCCGTGGTAGGTTCAGTGTTAAACTACTAAAATTTTCCGCAGAAAGTTAGCGACAACTCAGTTCGAGCCGTTCTTCGCGAGAACCGCCTTCCCGTGTTTCGACGAGCCACGATTCAAGGCCACGTTCCTGATCCGCATTCTTCACACAGAGGAGCCTCTGTACCGCGCGATGTCGAACATGCCGGTGACGGTGAGTTGCGACATCATCTGTGAATGCGTAGAGATTAGGATAGCACTTGTTCCAGAGAACAGAGACGACGGAGGACGACAGCTCCACGACAGTGACGTTCTTCGAGCTCTCGCCACCGATGTCCACGTACCTGGTAGCGTTCCTCGTCAGCGACTTCGAGTGTCTGGAGTCGTCGTTGACGGTGCTGAACGGCAGCAGCATACCCGTGAACGTCTGCGTGAGACCGATGTACAAGAACAAGACCAGGTTCGCGTTGGACGTGGCCGTGAAGACTATGGAATACTATCTAACCGTCTTCAACATCGACTATCCTCTACCCAAGCTAGGTAACCATCGCCGACCGTTCAACCGTGGATCCTTATGCTAAATAAAAGTAATAAACTCCAGACCTGGTAGGGATTCCCGACTTCAACGCAGGCGCCATGGAGAATTGGGGCCTGGTCACCTTCAGGGAGACGGAACTGTTGCACACGGAGAACGACAGCTCCACCATGAACACGAGGAGCGTTTGTCACACGGTGGCCCATGAATTGGCGCACATGTGGTTCGGGGATCTGGTCACCCTGAGCTGGTGGAACGATCTGTGGCTGAACGAAGGGTTTGCGACCTACATGGAGCACATGGCGTTGGACTTCGTGTTCCCGCAGTGGAACCAGGTCGACCCTGTAGAATACCTTTTTGGCTAACGACTATCTGTGTTCTAAATTTCAGCTTTCCGTGCCTTCTGTGTTTCGAGATTCTTTTGCCGTTATAGAGGACATAGTTATTATATTATATATGAATTGATTGTACATGTTCACGGGGGGATTCGATCTTTCCATTAGATAGACTCCTTTCCGTTGTATACGAAGTACATCGCCATGAGACACGACCGCAAGATCAGGGCCAGGCCCATCGTGAAGCGCGTCGAGGATCCTCAAGATATACAGGAGATGTTCGATCGGATCTCCTATCAAAAAGTACGGCCAGAGATTTAGCGCTTTTTGTTGAATGTATTTCGAAAAAGAGGCGTTGAAAAACTCTTTACCGAGATACGTCCAGGAAATGCGATTCAGGAAATGTTGAAATCGCCTTCCCAGCATTTCCTCTTCTCAGAGATGATCTATGAATCGCAGGCTGCAGCAGTGATCCGGATGCTCGAGGATGCGATAGGCAACTCGAGGTTCATCTACGGGATCAGGGACTATTTGCTGACACATCGTTTTCGCAACGCAGCCTCGCGCGACCTGTTCGAGATCCTGCAGAACAGCAGCAGCACCAGTATCGACGTCGTCGATTTCATGAATCGGTGGACCAGCTTCCCGGGATTTCCGGTGATCAATCTGACCTATGATCAGAAGATCTTCAGACTCTCGCAGCGGCGGTTCGCTGCGAGCAAGAAATTTCACGAGACTCTCGAGTACGTACAATCGTGTCATGCTCGCCTTAACTATCATTCGAACAATTGTAAATAGTCGTAATGTTGTAAAAAAAAATATATACTGTTATATTCATGTAAAAATCGTCCACGTGGCTGTTGTGGTTGGGACAGGAAAAATTCTCAAAGTTGACAACTCTGCTGGAAATTTAATTTTTATAAAAGCGACGGAAAAGAATAATGATGATAAGAATAACAATGGTGGAAAATTTCTCGTTACAGCGATGGAAGCTGGACGATCCCCGTGAAGTACATAACCAGCCGTATGGACGGCGTGAAGTTCGACTGGTTCCTGGCGAACTTCTCCTGCGGTAATGATCGCGATCGAATTGATTTAGAAAGGATCTTGGCCGCGTGCTGTCCGCCGTTTCCGCCGCGGTGCGAAATGGGTAATTGACCTGATTGCAGTGGAACTGACTCTGGAGAACAGGGTGGATTGGATTAAACTGAATCACAGATCCGTCGGGTACTACGTCGTCAATTACACGGAGGAGAGCTGGAACGTCTTTGGCGACTTGCTGCGCGGAAATCATCAAGTGACCAAGCGAATTTCCACCAAAAACAGTTCCTAACTCGCGCGCCATTACTCATTTTTCATTATAAACGGAGACCTCTGTGAAAACATTAGAATCTCTTCTATAAACTATTTTGGAAAAATGCGAGATTGGCCGACCTGATGTTTGAACAACCGCTGGAAGAGATTGCTATAAGACTGCTAACCGAAAACTAAATTCAATGGTTAAATGTTGAAGAATACAGCTCCATTAATCAATTATACAGTCACCATTCTTTTCCGATAAGAACCTAACGCAGACTATTCTTTTTTAAAAAGAATGGCGACTATATAATTGATTGATAAAGCTGTATTCTTTAAAGTGCAACATTGAATTTTATTTTCAGATCGTGCACGAACTTATACAATCATCTGATATTTCAGGCGCTGAGTCCCACGGACAGAGCCGACCTGCTGCACGACGCCTTCCTGTTGGCGGACGCGTCGAGCTTGAATTATGCTACCGCGTTGAACCTAACAGTCTACCTCTCGAACGAGACATCCTATCAGCCTTGGGCCGTGGTCGCTGATTGGTTCAGTGAGATGAACAGATTGCTGGGCAGAACAGAGTTGAACAACCGTTTCCAGGTAGCCTAGTCTCCAGACGATTTTTTCGAAATAGTCATTCACTATGAACTTTTACAGATATACGCCAGGAGTCTGGTCGACGACATCTATCATCGAGTCGGGTGGCGCGTCGCCGTGGAAAGAAAGCTGCCGAATCGGTTAGTTCAATTTCATGTCAGCTTCGACGGTACATATTTTCGAGCCCGGCTAAATGGACCTTCAAGCTTATTACGCATTCGGGATTATTATACAACGACGTATAAATGCGAGTCCAGCTGCATGATGTATTGATCAATTAGCGGGGAAGGGATTAACGCGTTGACCGTGATGGCTCTCGCGATAATCAGCTTCCTACAAATTAATTAACGTGGAAACAGCGCCATTAGTCGGCGCTCGTTGCATAATATAACGCGTATACACATGCACGACGAAAATGTTGCTGGGACGACTGTTGCGTCGCTATCTTCGAGATAAAAGTATTCGGCGATCGGCAAAGTCCGAGTCTTAATCGGTGGAAAGCAGGAATAATATAAAAATTGATTTCGTCTCGCTTAATGACTTTGTTACATTAAAAGCAACATCACGATATTCTTGGATTTTTCTGATCGTTTACTATTTTATATTTCGCCCAACCAGTAAACTGAAGATCAAAACAGGTTCAATTCGATGTGCACAATGTAAAACAGATTACATAGATTGAAAATGATATGGGTTGGAAGAAATATCTTGATTTTGGAATTGAAATTGTTTCGAGTCCAAAGGGTTAAAGGTGTTCGCGAATTCCGGATAATTAAGAAAGGCCGTTGGCATTTGTTTCAAGAGAACTGGGCTTGCTGATACTCCATGCAGCTTGCAGCATGGGCCACGAGCATTGTCTGAAGATAGCCGGGAAGAAGCTGAGAAGCTTCCTGGACGGTGAACCTCTGCGAGCGGACATCCGGTCGGTGGTTTACCCGTTCGGTGAGGGAGAAAATATAAATGGCCTGTCCTTATTATTTATGGCGCGATGCTTACGACAGGTCTCGCCGAGAAATCCGTCGACGTGGAATCGATATTCGAGAAGATGTCGGGGCTGCTCGCGACGGAAACCGACGCGCAAGAAAGGGATCGCCTAATCGCCGGGCTGGCCGGTCTGCAAGATAAAAGTCTCCTAACCCGGTCCGTCGACTTTTCCCATTCAATTACCAGCTAATTACCGGCACCTTATCTCGCGCGGGGTCTGCTTATCAATATCCATATTGTATCGTTTATTTATGGAGCATGCGGCCGATTAAATCCTGGACATAAATTCCAGTAAACAATACCGGCTGAATGTTCCATGGAAAATGTGTGTTCGTTCGACGATATTCTCCTATTGTTATCGAAGGTGCCGGCGAGATTGCTATCGGTGCATGCGGCAAATCGAATCGCTAGACGATAGAGCTTAGCGAACGAAATCTGCAATGGGAACGGAGAGCAATGGAACATTGAACGGATATTTTAGAATATTAATTTTAATCGCACGCGATTCTCACGGTAATGCTCGAATTTAGTTCTTTTCGATAACTTCATAATATATTTTTCTATCGGATTGTGCGCGGATTGTAAATATTCTGTATATTTACAACGGAAGATACGGAAGTTAAAGATAGACGTAGGGCAGCGAGGAAAGTTTCGACCTTCGATGGCGTTTATTATAACTTCTCAAAGTAACATCACACTTCGTCCTGCTAGCCAATCAGCCATGGGATGTTACGTTAAATATATAATAGTATATTTAACGACACTGCTCTGCCGCGTAACTAACAACTGTCTTCTGGTTCAGGTATCTCGAACGTGCGACCGACGAGAGCCTCGTCCGCAAACAGGACTTCGCGCAGGTGTTGATCAAGATGGCGGCCGGCCCCGTGGGGCTCAAGGTGGTCTGGAACTTCGTAAGGTGCGAGCTCCTGCGGCTGGGTCACCGGAGATCATTTATAAAATCGTTCAATAACTTTTAATTACTCGCATATAGTACTTGCAATGTTTCAAGCGTAGACAAAGATGCCGATTGCACCAGCAAATATTTATTTTGCATTAAAGTAGTTATCGCATGGATTGGAGTCTTATAAAGTTCCATTTATGCAGAAAGTGGTTTGCGAGTAACTGAAGGTTAAAATTAGTTTCCTCTTAATAAACGAAATTCGTCCACCGGTTATCGAAACACATAGAACAATTTCCAGATCTCACTGGGACAGTCTCCGCGAAAAGTATGTGGCCGAGGGTTACAATCTGGGCAAAGCTGTCCTGGTGATCGTTTCGCTGTTCAAGGATCGACAAATGTTACACGAGGTTCGTTCGATTAATATCAACTCGCAAATCTTTCTAAAGTCCACAGTTCAAATCCCATTATTTTTCAGGCGAAAGAATTCTTTCGGCAACACAGCGATCTCGGCGTGACGAAAGTCGCGAAAATGAACGCCATCGAGGAGATCGAGAACAGCATCGATTGGCTGGCCGCGAACAAGGACACCATCGATCAATGGCTGGCGACCAATGGCATCTATTGAATCCCCAACGGAAATCGGCCGACAGGAGCACGCCGGTTTTCGCGATCTGGTTTCTGATCAATAAACTGCGGATCTTTATGCAAAATCAAAATTGTTCGTGTCGATTGCAAGGAACAGAAGACACACTAAAATTTCACTTTTTACTTAAACGTTGAGACGTTCTTAAATTCTTTTAATTCATCTACTCATTTATGTAATATTTTAAATGTATCAAATCCGCAGTCTATTGATCGACCACTGTGACCAACACTTCGTAGAAGCAATAAGTAGTTAATTAGCGATCATATCACACCGATCGAAGCGCCGATTCATTACCGACGAATTAACAATAAGAAGTGTAGCAATCCATCGACTGTTTTACCGCAAAATCTTCGATCAGCCACTGCGTTCAATAGTTTCTTTAACATTAATCAGATCACTTGCGCCTCGTACCGATAGAACCACAGATTCGTTACCGGTTAATTATCTAATCTCGGTCAGCGAACAGTGGCGAGGCGTCGCGGTGGAGAAACGTCTTCTCGGTGTGCGATGCGGGCTTTATCGGCTTTATCGAAAACTTGTTTCATTACTCATTGTCGATACAGTCGGCTAACCCTCGTAAACAGGCCCTCGCTCGCCTCTCGACCCGATTCAGACGCGAAAGTTATGATTCCTCCGCGTTCCTCGCCGCGAGCAGCTCCTCCAGCAACGATCCAGGGTCTGGATCGCGTCCAGTCGATACGTTACTACGGTTTTGCGTGAATCGAGCGGACCGTCAACGATGAGCAGAACGGTGCATTACGCGTTGGTCGCGTCCTGGGAGAAGACCGGCTGCAAAATCATCGCGGATCATCCTGCGAAAGAGGATCCTGCGTACAGGGCGATCGTCCTCAGCACGGTGGACGGCCTGAAATCGGTGGAGAACGACAGGATCAGTCTCGATCGGGGCAAGTAAGAGAATCCTCGAGAGAGAATTCCTTAAATCACGCGGTCAATCACGAAAATCGACCACAGGTCTTAGAGTATTTGAAACGAACCATATGTCGCAAACAAATTGTTATTGAGATATAAGCTCTGTTAGAGGAATTAAGGATATTAACTATAAGTGAACTTCATATATCGTAAGGATGACATTGAATTAATTTAGTTTAAAATAATGTGACGTGAAATAACTGATAAACTCATTTTTTTCTAAATTTTGACTTAGACCACTTTCATAATTATGGGCACATGTCTCAATAACAATTTGCTTGCGACACATGGTTCGTTTCAAGCTTTTTCTCCTCTTGATGGGTAGTGAGTGTTGATGTAAAAAACAACTTCAACAAGAATTATGAAGGACGACCGTTACTTTTTATTGTACGTTGTGTAAGACGTTGAATTTCATTGTTCACAGGTACACGGTGCACGTGCTGATCGGCGAGCTGCATTACGCTTGTCTGACGTCGAAACCAGAGTGCCCATCATCCGCGGCGTCATTAGAGTCTCGCAGTCATCTGTTCCTGGAGAAGTTGAGGAGCGTCTACAGGGAATTGCCGATTCTGGCCGACCTGTCCAAGGACTTAACCAAATTGGCTCTCACCGATCTGTCGGAACCCCTGAGGAAGATACTGGCTAGTCTAACGATACTATGATTCGATATTTAAAAGATATAATGGAGGTGGAGAATGGCATAAGGATTAAACACGTGGAATTTCAGGAGGAGTACAATCGACAGGAGGTGGAAGCTGTTCCTCGGTT
>CM052317.1:3450662-3490763 GCA_028455605.1 Lasioglossum malachurum
TTGTCGTCAGGACCGTCGCTGCTGATCAGGACCTTCTTGTCCCGCATGCTGGCGACGACGTACCTGGCCTCTTCCGTGGCCGGTGTCCTCGTGATCCTGTCCCGGACCAGCTCGATCCCGACGAACAATCCTGCGCCCCGCACGTCACCGATGATCGGCCATCGCTGCGCCAGCTTCCTCACCTCCGATATCAGGTAATTGCCAACTAGCAAAGCGTTCTCCTGGAGGTTCTCGCGCTCCAGCACGTTCATCACTTCGATCGCGATCGCGCAGGACACCGGGTTGCCGCCATACTAAAAGATTAAAAAATTAGGCTAAAAACTCGTATAGATCGTCACTTATATTTTACATTGAATTGTTCTTCTTTCTGAAGTGGATCAAAGAGTTTGATCAAAATCCACTGTGATGCTCGTACGCGAAATTATTTTATGCATGTATAACAAAAATGAGTAGGTGTAATTTCGAACATTAAGAACATTAGTCGCGAATTTGAAAATACTGTCATATTATTTTCAACCCGTTGAACATATTAAGGCAGGAAATAAATTTCTGTTACTCCAGTTGTGGTTGCAAATCGGGTAGAAAATTTTTATTTTGCATCAAGATTCGTTGTCTCTATTCTCACGCTGACAATGTGACCTTGATAATTGTAATTTTACACTTCGTTGGCACCGAAGGAGCTCAGTGTGCGTTTGAGCTCCGTGCGGTGTTTACAAAGTTACTACGTATTATACTATAATGTTTGTTTACCAAGCGAAAGAACAGTTACACCGAGATTCTCGGAAGAGTGAAGTATTAGAAGATGAATTTTGAAACACTTACCGTGTTGAAGTACTCGATTCCGGTGTTCTTGAAGCTGGCAGCGATTTCGGGGGTGGTGATGACGGCTGCCACGGGGTGGCCGTTGCCCATGGGTTTTCCTACGGTGACGATATCCGGTACAACATCTTCCCCATACATCTGGAACGCCCACATATGGCTACCGACTCTGCCAAAACCGACTTGAACCTCGTCTGCGATGCAGACACCACCGTGTTCTCGGACGTGCCTGTAAAATATCATTGTTCGTACATTATTTATTTATTATGAATACTTATTATCGGTGGCGGTATATAAAAATTTTGAGGCCCTCAAACTCAAGTGAGAAATAGAAGTTGCAAGAAAACTCTCATAAACTTATTAACAAAAACGAAAATAAATGAAAAATTTCATACTGTCACACATTAAATAAATTTATTCAAAATTCGCCATTGTTTATTAGGAAACTGACGAGAGACTGCGGATTTTTTAATGCAAAATAAAAATCGCAAGAGACTGAAGATAGATGAAATTGTATTTTCTTTTTTAGTGACCTTGAAAGGTCGAAAAATCTCTTTCTGGTGACTTTTCAATTTCGTATTAATTTTTAAATAAATAGTGTACTGATGAGCAATCTGGGTTTCTCGTCATCTTAAAATTAACTTTTCTTAGCAGTGTAGGTTAAGTTTATCATTCTAAAATTAATGAACTGTTCATTGGTACCTGTAGACGTTCCTGAAGTAGTTCTGTGGGGGCAGGATCTGTCCTCCAACGGACATCAAGCTCTCAGCGATGTACGCGCAGACGCCCTTCCCTTGTGCCTTCAGGTTCTGGCAGATGTCTCGGACGTCGCTCGCATACTTCACTCCGAGATCCTCTCCGGGATAGTCGGTCTCGTGATACTTTCCTCTGTAAACGTCCGGGCATGGTGCCTGCAACAGGTTTACAGGTGAGTTTAGGATTATCTAAAAAATTAGTATTACTTACGCGAGGGACATTACTAGGACAATGGTTTTTTTAACTTTGTGTGTTTTTGATCAAGTCGTATTTTGATTATTACAAGTAATTGAAAAGGCCACCTTCATTTTTTAAAATGGTACTTCAAGGTCATCCGAAGGTCATGGTATACTAAGTCGTTGAATTCGTCTTGATACGGGCTATAATACTGTTGAGTCCAAAATACCAAGTGCCATTTGAAAACATGAAGGTGACCTTGATATCTCTAAAAAAAAATCACATAAAAACAAAAATTTCTTTGGTATCATGTGAGCCTCACTGAACCATTCAACTTTGTCCTTCGGATGCATGCACGAGAAATCCTGGCCAATATCTCACCAGGGGTTGAAACGAAAAGGCTGAAGGTCTTACCACGTGAACCCAGTCTTTCTTCCCGGGCCCGTTCGGTTTGTTGAACTTGTACGGCGAGATATCGATCATCGAGGTCAAATGGCCGTGATAAGCACTAGAACCAGAAAGAACAAGGTTGAAGCGGGCCACGCCCCTTTCCCTATCTCAAACAAACGCGCGTTGTTCGCGCTTGCCTTCCGTCCTGAAAATCGTTATTCCTCCTCGTCCGCGAGGCCATCGTTGCTTTCTCGGACAGAAATCTGGACCAACAAATACGAACTAAAGCTATCTCCCCCTCTTCTGTCCCTGAAGACAACCCCCGGGCGCCGAAAATTCACGATCTCGCTCGATTAGTCCAATAAAAAAAAGAAACGGTTCGCGACACCCTCTTCTCCCGACAATCGACAACAACGATGTATCTTTGTCGCTGCCATCTTGTCGTTCGTGTTCGCACCTAAAACGACAATAGCTTTATGTTGTCTCTGTGGTTGTTCGTCGACTTTTTTTCCCATGGTTCCCTTGGTCTCTCGGTTCAGCGGCTGCAAACAGGCAAAAAGAAAACCCACACGATTAGTCGGAGGCGTGTGTAATGGACGTTGCGACCAACCCTCGCCACTCTGCGCAGCAAAAATCAGTTTGACAGTGAGCGAGGGGTAGAAAGACAGAGACAGAGAGAGAGAGAGAGCTAGAGGACTACAGCCAGCTGGCATCGGTCCGACTGCGATTGACAGTGTCGTCGTAACAACAGAGTTCTCTGAATTTCGCCGTGAGCCTCGTGTTCATCGGAAACTGTTGTTACTGCATTAATTGTCAACGAAAAATCGTTCCGCCGCCGCTCGGGAACGCTCACGATCGCGTCACGAGCCATGCCGTGATTATGCAGACAGCTTGTTGCTTGTAATTTAACACTGAACCTGCCACGAAAGGTCAAATGACCCGTTTTAGATATTTTATTTGACAATTATTGAAATTGTTAAGGTGTTTTCGTGTGGGAGTTTATTAAATATATTTTTTGACTCCTGCATACAGGTTTGCTGCAGATAGGTTTAGTGTTAATGTGTTTGATTTATTCTGTGCCTGTCTTGACGCTCGTCGCTCTCTGTATAATCAAGGCCCGATCGGAAAGTATAAAATCGTCGGAAGAGCCAGGTAGGCGTGGCCCGCGCCGCGAGGGCGTGGCCTACTGGCCCCCACCGAGCGTTCCCCATCGGAGGCGCGTAAATCATCGAATTTTCTTTGGACTTACTGATCGAGACAGATGATGTCCTTGTTTCCAGTGTGCGTCTGAGCCAATCGGAGGGCCAGGTCGTTCGCCTCGCTCCCAGAGTTCACCAGGAAACAGACGGACAGCGGCTCCGGCAGCAACGAGGTCAGCTGATGAGCGCAGATCACCAAGTCGTCGTGCAGGAAACGATTGTTCGTGCTCACCAGCGCCATTTGCTCCTGTCCGGCGCGCACCACCGACGGGTGACAATGGCCGACTGTAAGTTAATTAGTTTCAATGATTCTGCTGATGAGTAATAATTTTTCTGATGCGTTAAATCCTGGAAACATTGATTTTTGAGAGTTCTAGAGAAGATTCGAGGTCGGGGTGCCCCGTGGGGCAGTGCTCGAGCTCTCGAGGGGCCATTTCGACGCACGGAGCCCTGTGATCCGCTTTTGATTAATTTTTCCAGGTTTTGGGAGCACTAGGAGCCTGGAGCATTCGTGTAAGATTTTCCAGAAAATTTTAATTGTTATTTTAGCGGTATAAATTGTTTCAAGTCCACGCCTTAGGAACCAAATAACAATTTAACTTAAACCTTGCATTCGGAGCTGTTCTAGCTGGAAAATTAGACATTTTTCTTCCGACGTAGAATATTTCCATACCCTACGATTTTTCATATAAATTTCATATACGATTTTTTAAACAATATACATTTTTTTATGTAAACAATATTTTGAATAATGCTACAGCAATTTTTACTGGCGCCTCGCTCTCTCGGAGTCATCGTTCGAGTGCTGAGAGTTAAATTTTGATAATTTCCATACATTCATAAAATTTAGTAATTATAGCATTCGAGGAAAGTTTGTGGACACTCACCGTGTGCAACATTGTTGATGCAGTCCAGATAGCGGTTCCCCCTCTCGTCGAACATGTACTGACCCTCGGCTCGGACGATTTTCAGTGGATTCGATTTATAAAATAATTTGCACGCTTGCCTGTGAAACGATTACACCATCATTCTTAGTCGCAGTCGCAGGAAACGGTACTGCGAGCGATAACGCGACTAGTAGGAGTAGCGATTAGGTAAATATTTAATATTTACCCGATGTGCCGCTCCCGAAGCCTAATCGTCTCCGACTTCGGCATTTGTTCCAACGACTCTGCCATGGCCGATGATCGCGGTCTCTGGAATGTGGAGAACAACAAATGAGCAATATTTATCTCCATTCATCATTTTAATAACAATCTTGGAGGACTAAACAACTTCATATAATTTCATGAAGTGAGTTTCTGAAACATTTCTGAACAGTACAATTCTCTCTACTCCATTCTGTTTGGTAGACCAGTATCATTAATTTAATAACAATATTGGAGGTGTAAACAATTGTTTAAAAATCTGACATTTTCATTGAAAGAGTCCTAAAGTAAATATCGGGGAAAATCGTCGGTCGGTTATGGAAACGGGGAAAAATCGTTTCGGTTGGAAAGTACAATCTGTTTGAGGGGAAGCACCGGTATCGGCTCCGTTGCCTATGGGACAAGTAATTTTCCGAGGCCCGATAAGTGCACGTGATTCGTCCGTAGTCCCCATGCCTCGAGATAAATCGCGTTTATAGGAGAATATCGTATCTCTTCCCGGCCAGATACCGTGTGACTCATTAGGAGCTCACTTTCGATAGTTCGACCCTTCGATAGATTCGACCTTTCTACCTTCTTACTTTTTGTCGTATCACAGAAGAATAATTTACACTAAACCTACCACTAGGGATCGAATGACCAATTTTTACATTTTTTATTTGACGATTATTAAAATTCGGTCAACTCGTATAAATTATATATGTTCTGGTAATTTCGTTAAAATTGGTTTACAAGTTATAAACGATCAAAAGTGGAAAAAAAAGCCGAAAATCATGAAAAATTGCAATTTTTATCACATTCACTGAGCTAATCATTCTGGCCTTACAGAGTCTAGTGATCAGTTATGCTCCTAACTATATTACAATAAAAATTTTTATAGTACTATATGCACATCAGTCACTTTTAATGGTCGGTAGGTTTAGTGTTAATCGCGTATAGATTCCGGCTAGAAGCCCGCCGAGAGATAAAAGCATCGATAAAACGATTTTGCAACGGTTGTTGTTGCTAATAGCTGGTCCCCAATCATATCTGTTTATGAAAACGATAACGACGGTTTAATTATAACCCGACCCGGCTCCGAGCTTTCGACAGTATTCATCTAGCGACCGTCTCGTTACGAAATCGCGCAGCACGTGTTGCAAAACGATGACGAGAATCCGGTCGACGTTAATTTAGAAGTAAAATTATATACACACTTCCCCGGGTCGGTGGGATTAGAACGTTTCAACGAAGACTACGGCAGCCATTTTGTACGCGGGACGTTTCGCAAAGAATTTAACGGCACGAGAAATTGCAAATTTTATTCGCTCCTCGTCGAATGGAAAGAGAAAATGGTAAGAAAACCAATCCATCCACACGGTTTGACTAATAAATAATAAATAAATAAAATGAATCCCTTAAAGTTCCACCAACAAGTAACACAAAATGAAATCTCGAATTTACACGCGCTCCTCGTCGAATGAAAAAAGCAGACGGTGAGAAAACCAATCTATCCACAGAGTTTGCCTAACAAACATTAAATAAACAAAATGAATCCCTTAGAATTCCTCCAACGAATAACACGAAGAAAAAGAGTTTAACCATTACAATTACGAACCATTATGTCACTAATACACAATGCATGTATCAAAAGATTGAAGAAGAACATTATGTGATATGCAATGCGTTAAATAATAAATAAACTATGTTTTACCAGCAATATTTGAGACTCCTCCGGCGATTTCGATTACGAAACAGAACGTGAGTGAACGGTTCGGAACTACTCGACAGATTCGCGAAGAACCGAAGCTTCTATTCGACTCGCGATCGATTTAAAAATGAACAGTTTCGACGTGTAAATATGAAAATCGAGAGAAAGATCGATTACGCAATCGCGACGTGAGCGAGATCCACGGGACGCGTCCTCCGCGTGTCGGAAACCGGAAGCCGGAATCCGGAAGGAAGAGCAGAGTCTGCTCGATCGTACCTGAACTCGTGTGTAATCGTAAGTCACGGTTCCTCGACTTCTGAATGCAGCCGTCAGCTGAGTGCCACGACCTACTCCGACGTGACGTCATATATAGAGCTTGCCGATTGTCGGGAAGAAAAGCGGGGGACACTGCGCGCGCATTGTCCTCTTCGCCCTAATGAGATATTAGAATGATTTTTGCCCCCCTCCAGACTGATAACAGAGCTCCATCGTACCCCGCCCCCGACAACGTAATCGCGGCCGCGATCGATTGTTGACCGATCGAACGATTTTTCGACTCCGCCGCCGCTCGAGATCATTTTTTTTCTCGTTTTATTGGCACTTGGGAAATCCTAGATCGCTCCTGCTCCTGGATTTTTAGAACCTCCGTATAAGAGAGTGAATGTTAATTTACAATAGAGTCGTTTATTTTGAAAATGGCCTAAGTCCCTTTTCGAGAAAAATCAAGCTAACAATTTTAGTATTTACATTTCTACGTTATCTTTTCATTCTGAAGCAAATCTCGTCACTAATATATTTAAAATCGCAATGATTTTGTAAAATGGAAATTAGCTGGTTAATAAAATTATACAAATTTTTATTTTGAAAGTGGCCTAAGTTCTTCATTTGTCAGTTGTATGATAGGCCATAAATTCTTAGCATCAGGACATTCGTCTAGAACTACATAAAATTTTCAATAAGATATCAATAGATAAGAATGCAATTTTATTAATTCAACCTCCCCCCTCTCATTATTCCTATGAAATCCCCCATTTGGATTTTTTTACCGATCCACTTTAAAAATCGTCCTAGGACGCTTCTCCTAGTTTGAGATTGTAATTTGATCATTTTCAGCACCTCCGTGGATGTTAATTTATAATTTTGTTAATTCAACCACCCCCTAATTGCTGCTGTGAAACCACCCTTCCACGATTTTTTGGCCTATTCACTTTAAAAATCGTCTAATTTTCATCTATCCTAGTTGATCACTGTCCTGGATCGTATATTATTTTTCCAAAATGATTATGCTAAATTTTATTTTTTCTATAAATCTGTACATTATTTTTCCTAAAAATCTATAAATTATTTTTCACACAGAGACGACGTCGTTCCCGATCGATTGAGAGCTGCTGTCTTAAATAATCGTTCGCCGTGCGAATACAAAAAAAAAATCGCAAACCATTGATTGCGTATTAAGCAACACCCGACACTCGTCTCTCCGCTTGGATCAAGTGTCGGCGCGCTACCATGATCGCAAATAATGCATCGTGTGTCGCAACCGTAGTTTCGCGCGTCGTACAGAGGAAGCGGATGCAAAACAGCTGGTAAGGAAAATATTTCGCTTGTCAAGATACATCAACGTTTTGTGCAACGGAGGAAAACCAAAAATAAAAAGCATGTAGAGCCCGAATGATTTACAATTTACAGCAAACTAGGAACTATTTAGAAATACATAGAACAAACCCGGTGACCGTGAACAGTGTATGATCACTGCGTAGGTGACTGCTGTGTGACGTTGAATGCCTATTTCGCGCGGTGCTCGCCAAGCGACACCTCTTTTTCATTCACTTGGTCGTAATGTTGTTAACATTTGCCAGTTACTTGAAGCTTTCATTTTATTGTACAATTTCAGTAAGGTTAAAATCAGAAGCATTCATTTTTAATTGAACAGTTTTAATTCGCAAAATTATATTTGCGAAATAAACATTTTCTGCGCGGCCACAGTGGTTGAAAAGCGGACTCCCTGGCTGAAATTAGTATAGTTTTGCAACGTTTTGCAAGCCACTTTTGGTATTAAAATAAAGTAGAGATTCTCTAGTTTATTTATATGTAAAGATCATCGCGTGGGGCGACGTGGGGCATATACTAATTCATTAACGAAGAGGAGTAACATGGACGTCTCTGTGGAAAAATAAGTAACATCTTTGGCACGTAATTTACAAAAATAGAGAAAAGTTATCAATATTTTGCAATTACTAAGGTGAAAATACATGTTTTGAGATGCTATATCCATCATATATAGGCAATTTAAATACTCCTTAGTACATTTGAACATATTTCTAGCGCGTATAGAAATGTGCCCGTTCATTTATAGGTTAGGCGTCCGTCTTTTAGGTGAAGTTTACACGCTCTGTAAACATACAACAAAAGAATTTCAAGTTTTAATATTCAAGGGTTTTAATACATGGTTATTTAAGATTATATTATCACAGTTAATTTTTGTTTATTTGAAAGTTAATTTCGTCCAGCTAAAAAGGCCATTCGTCACACTGTGCGACGCGACGAAGCGATCTCTCCGGATCGGGAAAGATTCGCCTGCAAAACAACGATTTTATCATCGCCGAGCGATACGATTATTTTTCGAGTGATTTACGTGGGCGTGCTGATTTCAGTGACGATCATAAATCCGATTAGCCTCGGTGGATCGACAAACAGCCGCCGCGTCGGCGCAATCTCGCTAGCCAGCCGCATAGTTCGTACTTTTCTGGATCTTTTTCGGAAACTCGCGATAGCGGTTATCACGCGCGACCCAGAAATTGCTCGACGGGAACCGGTTCTAGTTCTCTTCGATCTGCATTTTTCCTTATATAATCTCCATCGTGCGTCAGCGTGAAGAGATTACGCGAATTCGAAGCTTTCGGCCGTTCACACTTCGAGAGAAGTTTGAACCGTCTAGTGTTGCTAGATGAGGGAAGGAATCGAGGGAAAAAAAGTTACCCCCTCTCTGCCAGTACCGCACACATGGGCGACAGAGATGGAACGCGTCACGTGACTCTATTCCGACGGAAGTGGGGGAAATAGCGTCGTGGAGGGGGAAAGCAGAGTGGAGGGATTTAATTTAGCGACTCTGCCCCGCTCTGCTCGCGTCTCGAGACGAGCGTGAGCGGAACGTGACCGAGACAGACGATTAGGCTCTCTGTCAATAAATCCGGCCTGCCGTACGCATGCACATTGCACGCGATATCATTCACAAATACCCGAGGCAACTTGATTGATCTCTGTGCACTGTGTGCACGCACACGCCGGCCATGATTTTATATCGTTCTGAAAAACATCCTTGATCTCAAGGAAATTCTTGAATTGATCGACGAGAGGATTGATGATTCTAGCCAGTCATTGTGACGGTCGTGTGACTTTTATTTATGCCAACCGCGTACACTAGGTTTAACGACGAGTAGATAGCTTGTTTGCAATCGATCAATTTTTTATTAACCCTCGCCACACGGCTAAATCTATTACAGTTTGATGTGGTAATATATTTCACTCATTTTTTAATCTGTTTCAATCTTCTTGTTGGAAATTATAATTAGACAGCATCGATTGCAAGAAATAGAAACTAAATAGAATGTTATTTCCTCCCTTAATGATTTTAAAAAAAGGGAAATCATATATTGACATCTCCAATTTATTTGATTTTTCAACAATTTTCAATTTCATCTTCTCAATTGTGCTATAAATGCATGAAATACCCTTTTTAATTGTAATTTAAATATAACTTTTTATAACTTTCGATTCTCAAATGGACAATTCGCGGATCAATAGGCAGCTGTGGTACGAAACAAAAAATTTGTACAATTTTTGAATCTCCTCAACGTGCAGAATCTATGCGTCGAAGAAAAGAATTTTTATTTTATCAAAATTTTCCGAGTCCATTTTGCAGAAAGCAGAAGTTAAAGGAAAATGTATATCCTCTCTCAATAACTTTAGGGAAAAAATGCCGCTGCTGTGAAAGCACCCTTACCCATGATTTTTACTGTGAAAACCCCCATTTTGGATTTTTTGATCGATTCAGTTTAAAAATACTGTTAGAATGGTCCTGCCACCTTAAGATTGCATTTTGGCTACGATGTCGGCTATTTCACAAAGAGAAAGTAGAACCACAGGATCTAAGAAACAGCGCGGACCCGATGACTTTTCTTAGACCAAGTACTGCACTATATCTCGCAACTGCAAAAATCTTGATCTTGCATAAAAATCGGCAATAATTACAATCCCGATGGAAACATCGTCTCGCTAATATCAGATACGTTCGCGCGATTTTTGAACGTTTGAACGCGAACAATCTCTCGGCGGAAGACTGTTGTGTCGTAGGAAGCATTGTGTACCTTGGGAGCCAGTGGTGGGAGCGATGGATCGTTCGTCAGCGGAAGAGGAGGATCGGAAAACGCAATTGATCACGTTCCACCGATGATCTACGATCTACGAGAGCGAACCAATGAACAGAACAGGTTCCGCGGGTTGCCTCCGAGCTGGACTGTGTCGCTGTAAGCGTGAGAGTCACTGAAACTCGCACGTCTATTCATAGTTTCATGCAAAGGAGGGCGACCTCGTGTATAATAATCGCCTGACATTGGCATAGTGACTGACAAGCGACGTCCACCACGACGTGAACGACGCTTTTTCCGACGTCGATACACGGCTACGTGTCTGTCATCCTCAAAATCTATTGCTAAAACCGTACATTTATCACTGGACTCTGTAGATCTCCAATATCAAAAGACTAACATTTTTTTTTTTATTTCTTTTTCAGCCATATTCATTAATGTCTTTGAACATCTTGAGTATTCCTACTTCGTCTCAAGCTTCGTCTATTCAATTTATCTCGATCGCAGGACTTGCTAGCAACAAACTCCCGCGAAAATGGCGAACTCATTTCCGGCGAAGATCTCTCGTGGAAAGTTTCATGACCTCGTTCCCGGTTATCGTCGTCATTGATAAATTATCGCGCCGTATTAGCGTAAATAATTCGAATGAATGATCGCCACGCTACTTTCTTTCCACGTTGTTCCCGAGCCTAGATGGCGTCCTCGGCAGGACGCGCACGTGCTCGGAAAATAGATACCTTACGTTGTGGAAAATTTACAGTTTCTTCTTTGAAAATCGGTACTTGGTAATCTAGTCAATTAGAACCGTTTCTATTTTGCACACGGGCCGCTCGGTAGTTTTCCATTAGTATTATTATCTGCGTTGGTTTTTGTTTAGCGGCGTTATCGCGGCAAAACGTCGTCGCCGAGCGAGCATAGTTGAAATCCGAACGAGTCTGCAGCAGGAACTGCAGGAAAGTTAGAAAGTTGATTTTGCAACTCGATTCTAATTCGAAATTCTCTAATCTAAATGAGCCACAGTAATATTCCGATAGTTTTAAAGGGACGATAACTTTTTTAATACCGGATCGTACGACTTGAATTTGTTTTTAGAGGTTAGAACAATTAGTTTACTTACATGACGTGAAAAGGAAATTTTGAAAAGATTGCACAATTGGTCGGAATTACACAGAAAATAATAAAAGTTGTATACAACCTTTTTATGTGGGCCAATATTGAAAATTTAAAAAATACGTTTTGTAGATCTGTATCAATTATTTCGACGAATTGCAATTCTTTCAAAATTTAACTTTTACATCGTGTAGTAAATTAATTGTTCTAACTTCTAAAAATAATTTAAGTCGTATGATCTGTTTCTACCACGTTTTTAAAAAAATTATCGTTTTTTTTTTAAATATCCGAAAATTACAGTGGTTTACTGAATGTATAATACAATCGGTACTTAAAGTAAAATTAGAATATCGTCGTATTGAATAACATGCTTTAGATTAGTTTTACGTAAAAAGGAGATAATGGGCGAACGACAGAAATAAAATGAACAATGTTGAAGAGGCGGAGATAACGTGATACGGTACGCCGCTAATTGTTATTGTTGGAGATATCGTTTGTCGTCGCGCGTCGCTATTTCCCCGCCTGATCTAATTTTATGTTTATTCATATTTGTTTATTAGATTTGTGCGTTCTGATACTGAGCATAGAAAGATTTCGTTTTCTCTTTTTAGGTAATTTCTATTCAGCAATAAAGTTGTTGACACCATTTTCCTTCTTTAGTCGCTATTTCCCCGCCAGATTTAAATTGATTTTTATTATTTTTGTTATTTTGTCAATACAGCAGATTTGTTTTTCTTGTTAGGTAATTTTTTTAGGCATTCGTTGCATAATATTGTTGAAAATTCTTGTATTTGCATATTTTATTTTTAAAGTTGTACACATACTTTAAAATCAATAGGATTATTTACTATTTACTATTTAAAATACTATTTTTTCCCCCCAGGTCTATCTGATACTAAACGTCGAGAGATTTCGTTTTCCTTTTCTAGGTAACTTCTATTGAGCAAATGTTGTTGACACGTATTTCGTTCGGCATTCTCTGGATAATATTGTTGAAAATTTCTGTTGAACGAGGCGGTATATGTCGGCAAACATGTTGATCGACACGTGCCGCACGTGGACGATAGTGATACACACGTGATAGCGGCTATCATATTCCACGTAATCTCGATGATACGCTTCGCGACCGGCCTCCCTTGTCTATTGTGTACGCAAGATCAATTGTTTAGTTGACCGAAGGTACGTTAACTTTCAACTTCTATAAACATTAGACGAGATATCCAGCTCGTTGGATAGTATGTATTGATCTTGCAGACAAAAATTGATTTATCGTTGATCAAATATCAATTGTATGCTTCGATGCAATCGCAATTGATTCGTGCCTATTTTTCCATTAGACTCCTTACACATTCCGGCTAGAATCATTTGCTCTGTTCCAGTGTCTGTACAGTGCGCTGTATATATAATGGCGATTCCATTTAGCGGCGAAACGCTCAAACTGCTAGCCGGTAACACGTAAACCTGGTAAGATAGAAAATGACACTAAAATGATAACTAATTTTCTTTCGAGTCGACAGATTCCTTTAGGAAATCTACCCGATTTGACCGACATACAGTAATTTGTTTAGCCCAGATAACTTACCGACAACGATATTGTGATGGTAACGTCACTTTCCTTTCGGTATCTCGTTGGCATCTCGTCGGTACCTCGTCGGTACCTCGTCGGTACCTCGTCGGTACCTCGTCGGTATCTCGTTGGTATCTCGTCGGTATCGTTGGTGAGAAGGCAAATCTTCACAAATCATTTATTATCATGAATTGTTACATTCTGTACAGAACCACCGACGAGATACATCTCTTTAGAATATACTTTAGAATAAACTTTAGAATATAATATACATAAGTTTTGTACATGTACAATATACAAACACTTTATGTATGCATTTACAATGAATAAATAAAGTCTACATTTATTAAAGAGAATATCTGCGTATTATATTTATTGAACCACCAATTTTTCCCGAACGTCCACTTGTCGTAGAGTCATACTACTGATCTCCGCAAAAGAGATTTTCGAAAATTTACGAACGTCTGACTTGTACTACTGAATTTAGTGCCACCTCCTTCGATATCATGTTCTCCTAATACTTTCTCAATTTTCGAAAATTTTCGCCCATTTTCGAAAATCCCGAAAATTGAAGTATGTATTAGGAGCACATGATATCGAAGGAGGTGGCACGAAATTCAGTAGTACAACTCAACGACGAGTCAGACAGGCTTACTTTTTCGGAATTTTCTCTATTTATGACGAAAGAAGAGCACTCAAAGGAAGCGCCCATGGAAGAGGAAGTGTTTCGGGATATTTGATGGACTTGTAGGAATGAAATAAATACAAATGAATTTTTATACACATTTTTGTTTATTTATTCTAACTTCTATGCATACATAGTACAAATAGGTACATGATAAACATTCTATAAACAATCCTGTGTGAGGTAATGTCTAAATAAATATAGCTGAACAATGTACAGGAGTCAAAAAATATATCCAATAAATTCCCTTGAAAATACCTTTACAATCTCAAAAATTGTCAAATAAGAAATCTAAGAGGGGTCATTTCACCCCTCGTGGTAGGTTCAGTGTTCATTTTCTGATTCATCTAACTTCCCTACCAAAGCGAGCGCTTTCCGGTCTCTAAATCCTTCTCGGATCGTCTACGCGGAACCGGAAGTGTCCGTGGAAGACTTGATCGCTTCCGTCGGGCGCGGAAACCACCAGGAATCCTCGTTCTCGGATTTTCCCGATGGAACATCTTCTCGATCGATATGCTCTCCTCGACGGCAGGGGAAGAAATGACTCTGCGTTGGACTTCGGCGCCGGCTGATATCGTTGAACAGTCTCGAAGGTGCACAAAGGGTGTTCGATGCGTGGCAGTTTGCCAGGTGACCTATAATCCCTTCTGCCACCGAGCACCGGCATCCACTGGTCAGGAGAACAGTGTCCTCCGGCAAAGATCGCGGGCTGCAAGCAAATCCGTCGTGGTTAACGTCTACGTTACTCGATTCCGTGATCAATACTTAAACGGTTGTGAAAATATAAATAGAAAAAGTTCTTCTAAGTTACAGACGAACCAAGTACTTGAAGACTTCCGCGCGAAGAAGAAAATCATGGTGCCAGGGGTTAACATTAAATCTACCGAGCACTAAAACTGGCTACTGCCACATATAGAAATGACAGAATCGAATTCATTTGGATTTTGTGCGATCTTTATTATAATATGTGCTTAAATATATGCGTGAATCTTTATGCAAAATAAAAATTGTCCGCGTCGATTGCAAGAGATAGAAACCAAACAGAATGCTATTTCCGCCCGTAATAATTGTAACAGATGAGAAATCATATTTTGACATATTCCAGTTTCAAAATTGTCCTACAAATTTCAATATAATTGCTTAAAGATCCGCAGTCTAGTTATCGTGAATTGAACTTTGACATTAACACGAACCGGGACGCGTTAGCAGCATGTGTAGCTGGCTCGCCGTGAAATGCGACCGAGGACATCGACGTTGTTCCACGACCAGTAGAGCTGAGTGGAGCCGAGACTGTGGGCAGTGGATGGGGACTGTCTCGATCAACGCCACGCCATAGATCTCCCGATCGATCCCCGTCGCCGTAGAGACAGCCCGAGGCCGCGGCGTCAACGTAAACACTGTCGCGTCGTCGCGTCGATTCGCATCGACGACGATACTCGTCTGGAAATCGACCTTCGATGCTCTGCTTCTTCAGCTAGAAGAAAGGGAAAACCTCTGGCGGACAAGCTCAGGCACTCTCGGACCGGCTGGATCACCTCGCAAAGGTAAGACTGGCTTCCGAATCCGGTAACCTGCGAAAAACGAACAGAGATTAGGAGCTTTCCCGGCGTATTCATACTCATATTCGCAGTCAGAAGTTTTCTCATTCATGAAGTAGTCAAACAGAATTGAGTCGGGGATGCTCTGGTTACTACGCTGTGTGATATGACCATAAACAACAAAGTGTACGAAATTAGTTTGACTATGGTTAAGTGAACTGTGAGATGGCAGACGTTACAAGTGACAGTGGAGCTTTCCTGGCTTGAAATTATACATTTTCGTTGCTCATATTCAGTGTTGGAATTTTTCCCAGTGTTCAAACAATTTAGCAGAATTGAGTAAGGAATTCTCTGGATACAACGCTGTGCGATATAACCATAAACAACAAAGCGTATGTCATTAACGAGATGGCAGCTTTCCTGGCTTGGAATAATACATTTTCGTTGCTCATATTCATTGTTGGAATTTTTCTCAGTGTTCAAAAAATTTAGCAAAATTGAGTCAAGGATCCTCTGTATACAACGCTATGTGATAGTACCGTAAACAACAAAGTGTACGAAACTGGTTTCAATATGTTTAAGTGAACTGTGTGATGGCAGACGTTACATGTGACAGTGGTAGCAAACGTGACAAAAAGTTGTTTGAGAATTATTTTTGCTGTGTTTCTCATGTAGACTACCAGTGAAACTATCATGATTAGGCTACCAGCGTGATTCCAAAACCGGCACTCTATAGTGGAGAATAAATAATTCGTCTTTCGGAAGACTGATTCCTGAGGTCATTTAGAATAACTTTTTCCTTTACGAAAATGTTCTTCGCGGATTCGTTCAGGAGTTGTTAACGAAAAACGAGGACCAATCGGAACGCGGCTACTGCGGACGGATTCTGCCTCGGCCAATGCCCACGCTCAGCGGGACCTGTCACTTGCTGCTGTAGCAACGCTCTGATTGGTCCGCGTTTTTCGTGAATAACTCGTTAACGAAACCATGGAGAACATTTTCATAAAGGGAAAAGTTGTTCCAAATGACCTTAGGAATCCCACCAAATTAAGAAGTGCAATTGCACCTGGTGGGTGCATCGGTGCATCCATATGAAAGATAAGGTCATAGGAAGTTAGGACGTATTATGACATATGATTCGTACCTCTATCATTTTTCTCTATCTTTACTTAAAAAAGAACTTGTCCCAGACCCGGAATCACCCGGTATAATTCATAATTACAATGTACTTTGTAATTTAATTAATTGAATCAGATACGAGAATTACACAGTAATTTAACTGATTAACAAATTACATAGTAATTGAATTGAATCAGGGACCAGAATTACAAATTACATTCTAATTAAAATGAACAAGATCCCAGAATTACAAATTACATTGTAATTAAATTGAACCAGATACTAGGATTACAACTTACATTGTAATTGAATTAAACAATTTCGAATCACGAAATAATCGAATACAACATAATCGAATAACTTCGTAACGATAATTCGTGAAGTAATTCACCCATAATTCACCACAACTCTGTCGGAGGAGTACACGGTGGTTTCGAAAAAGAGGAATGATTTTTTGGTTTTGGTTGTAGGCGACGCACCGTGCGGCGGCCGTGTATCGACCGTGAATGGAGGGCGACGGTGAGGACAAGGTGGAGGATGAGGTTGAAGTGGAAGAGGATGAGGGCGGGGGCGCAGCCGCTGTTCAGCCGCGGCAAACCAGGCCAACGCTGCGCGACATTGCCCGGCTCTGTGTCAACACGTTCAGAGCGTTCTATGTCGGGGACCTGGTCGTTGCAGTTGCGCCATCCGAGAAGTGCACCGTCCGTCAAGGGACAGAGGTCCCGGTTGCTCAAAACATGGGCAACCTGCAGAGCGAGGCCAAGAAGAAGACCAAGAAAGGTAAAATCGCGGACGGGACGGCCAGCGTCCATGGCTCCGTCGACGGACTCGGTGAAACCACCGACACGGGGGACGATGGCGAGACCGGGGACACGGAAGACACACCAGCCAGGAAACCAACACCCCCCGCCAGACACGAAGAGAGGATAGACAGGCTAGAGAAGTTCGACAAGCCTAGGCCAACCTACCATGGCAAGCGACAGGCTCCCAAGCCTCCCGGATCCGCCGTGAGAAAGGTCAGGGCTGCTGCCAAGGAGTTACCCTTAACTCACCGACAATTATTGCATTGGCAAGACAGGAATTCCGGTATTTTAAGGTGAAATAGAGCCAAATTTTTCTTTTATTCAAGCAATGAACTTTATTGAATAAGATATTTTCCATTTTGTTCGATGATCTTTTGCCAAAAATATTTTATTGATTAAAGTACGTCGTTTGAATAAAAAAAACAAAAATTGGGTTTTACTTCACCTTAAAGTACCGGAATTACTTCAACGACATCTAAATTCGTTGACAATATTAATCCTTAGTACTCCAATGGCGACTCTGAGAGGCGCCACTAAAAATTGCTGTAGCAATATTTAAAATATTGTTTAGATTATTAAATATATCGGTATCTAGCCCATTACTAAACATTTAGGTATTGTATGAGGTATATTTATGCCAATTTCATATACATCCTATTTCGAAAATCATAGAAATATTCTAAATCGAAAGAAATGTTTAATTTTCGAGTTGAAATAGCTTGGAGTGCAAAGCGTTAACTCACCAACATTTTGAGATAAATCATTTCACCAACAAACGTTTCAAAAACAATTTATAATTGTTGATGTAGACTGTTATTTTCATTTATCTAGTGATAACGTGTTTACATGCGTGTAGTTATCGGTACACAACAATGTATCATGATCATGAACATGGTTATCGGTAGAAAAATAGCAATGCTACTGATATAGTTGTTCTTAAGTATTATTTTCTATTATTGATGTTAATAAAGCGAAATTGTTAATAGTAAACAACTACTGGTATATCAGTAGCATTGCTACACATTATCACTAGCTGAATGAAAAATAATTATAAATTGTTGTTGAAACTGTCGTCGATGAAACTCGGTATCAATGAAAACGTTTGTCCAGAAAATGACTGTCGATGATCTCAAAATGTCGGTGAGTTAATATTGTCAACGAAGTTATATGTCGATGAAGTCGTTGAAATAATTGTCGATGAAGTCGTTGAAATAATTATATGAGTGAGTTAAGAGTAACCCCTGCGGAGGAGATGGCGCAATTCGCTTCTCGATTCTTCAGGGCTCCGTCCAAGTTCGAGTCTACGCTCTTTTTCCGTTCTTCTTTTTTCGTAATCTCTGTCGGACATCGGTGCGGTTTCTTTGAAAACTGCCTCGCCAGAAATCCATTTTCTGTACCGAAAAGAAATGGTCGCCAGTGAGACGCAATTGGCGGAATCGAATTGTAGGACGAGAATATAGACGGGAGCAACGGGAGGACATTTCGTGGCACTACTTCCAAGGGGCGTATGGGGGTTAATAGGTCGCCGGAGGGGGTTGAAGATTAAAGGCGACGATCGAGAGTAATTGGGACGAAGCAATAATTTATATACTTCCGATTGCTTTTACGATTGAGTGACGCTTTCGTCGAACAATTATCAGCGATGTCTCGAACGAACATGCTACGTACAGGGTGAGTCAGAAGAAACGGAACACCCGAATATCTTTGGTGGATTTAACCCCTTGCACAGAAGACGTCTGTTTGACGCCTAAGAGACGATCAGGAGACGTTCGTAAAACCTTCGGGAAGTCTTGAAGACGTCCCTAAGAAGTCTTAAAGGAGCATAAATGTTAATTAAAATAAAAAAAGGGAAGAGTAAAAATAAATTTCGACATAAACGAGTTTAAAGATAAAAGAACATTATTAAAAGAATAATTAAACAATTAAAAGAAATCACAATAAAAATAATAAAAATTACAATTACAATTAAAATCATAATAAAAATTAAAATTGGACTTGAAATTGGAATTGAAATTGAAGCAAAAACACTGACTCGAACAAATAATACTAATGCTAGTACTACTAGATTATGGATGTATAAAAACAACACTGTTTATGGTCTTAAAGACGTCTTTTCTGGGTTCGAACGACTTTATCCTGAAAAATGTCGTAGAGAGAAGAGAAGAGAAAATTTATTCTTGTATTGCTACATTTACTTAAATACTTAAATATTGATTATACACACGAATCGAATTTTATTTCATCCAAAATTAAATGCGTAACATTCGTATTTGTTAGAATTTGTTAAAGACCTTCATCACGAGTCTGGCTCGTCAAGATACGGCAAGGGGTTATATCCAACAAAGATATTCAGGTGTTCTGCTTCTTCCGACTCACCCTGTATACTAACGCGTAGCATTACAGAAATGATTCCCAACAAGAATTTTTCCCGGTAGTGTTACGAACGCCCAAAAACGTGTTGTATCTCTTCTTGATCCTGTGCGTGTCGTATCTCCTCTACGCGAACAACAATGCGAACGAACGACACGCGCAAAAAATTGAATATTTTTACCGAACTATGGATTACTCGTACAGATTCCCGATTCCGAGGCACAGGAGAAACCGGTTGAGATTCGAAGGGAGCAGACCGACGGGGAAGATGAACACCGCCGATCGTTGGACAAGATCGAAACGACGGAATTCGATTCATCGAACACTTTGCTGGTACCGGTGACATGTCCTAGTCAGAGGCAGGGGCCGATAGTTCTGGTGACCGATTCCTGGCGGTTGGCAAACAAGGGAGTGATCGTGTCGGAGATCTCGGCTCCACCGAGCCAGGAGTCGTCCAGCGACAGCGTGTTCACCGATCCTGACGAGCAGGAAGTCAAGAGGGAACTGAACGATGTAGCTACGTCGCCCACGATCGAGGAAGAGGCGTTCCCGACCCTGAGGAACCAACAGAGCGAGCCGAGCCCGAAGAAACAGAGGATCGAACCGATCGCGCTGCCCCCGGGAGCCGGTGAGTCCTTCAGCTATCTTTCAATTATCATTAGACTGCGGATTTTATGCATTTACGACAAAAATGGGTACGTACAATTTAAAACAGTGGAGGTATTAAAAAGATTTAAGGCCACCAGTGTATTAGTTTCACTTTAACATGATAATCAAACGAAGAATTAAATTTTTATTTCTCTCCTGTGTCTTCCAAACAATGGAAACATTTTTTATTTTGCATAAAGATCCGCAGTCTAATTATTACAGTTAGTTTAGGTCGCGCTCTGATTGGTCCGCGTTTTTCGTTAATAACTTCTAAACAAAGCCGCGGATAACATTTTTGCAAAGGAAAATGTTGCTTCGAACGGTCTCAGGAACCTCCTCTATTTCCGGGATGTGCAGGAATTTCGGGACACCCTGTATATCGATAATATGTACAAGGGGAGCTTCTATGAATCGACATCCTTTCCATTAAACCAATTATTCGCAAGCATCCCTTGTTAGCAGGAGTGGAGTGGACGTCCATTGTGACCTTCAGCGCGCCTCGAGAGGATCGGAAAACAGTAGAACTTTACGACAAATGAGCCGCCAACGTCGATTTCACGAATGATACTAATTGCTGTTCGGAAGAAGGCGTTGCTCGACGCGGCTCGGGAATCTACCGTCGCGGTGCGAAAGTAAACGAGCGACGATAAACGCGCGATTAATGGGTCGTCGATAAGAGAGGACCGATAAGTGGAGGCGTGACCCACCACGTGTCGCATTCGTGAATCTTCCGTCGCGATCGCGATCCTCCGTTTCGAGAAAGCTGCACGCAACTGGACCACTCGCTCGGATCCGACGTGACGTCGGAGACAATCGGGTTATCGATCTTCGACGAGGCGATGATCCATCGTCCGAGCGCGACACTGTCACCGGTCGACGATTCGCAATTATCTTTGCGTCGTCGGAGGTTAGCGTCGTCGATGCGCTCGCCGATACCGAGACCGGCGAATCCGTTTAGTAATAGCGTTTCATTGCGATCGTCGGGATGCAACGCTCGCGGCGGACGTTGAGAAGTATTTTTAATAATAATTCTCCGGTCGAAATGAGTGCTGGAGATCGTCTGCCAAGTTCCACGGGGCCTCTTGGTCCAGGGACACGGAGTCTGGATGATTTTGTAGCAGGTAGGCCGACAGAGGTGCCGAGGACCCGATAGTTATCCGCAGCTAAATTTCAACGGTTCGTGTTCGCTGAAAAATTTCATTGGAAGATCAACAGTGTGTAGATAGCAGTTCTATTGAGCGGAACACTTTATCTACCGGACGCCTATTAATTGGATTTTACCACGTTTTTATTGAAACGCGTATCTGTTTGTTTGTTTGTCTGTTCGGTACTTTTGAGATTGATTTTAAACTAACTTCCCGACGAGCTAGAGACTTGAAACATAGCTCAGAACTGGATGACAATGCAATATTTTATCGGTCCCTCGATCGAACGTGTTCTAGATCTATTTAGTTCAAACGCCGGTAGTGGTTCACACCGATATACCGAGCCGAGATCAGATTACTCTTGGTCGCATCTATCGTATAGATATTGTTGCGTCGATAGAGGATTTACTGTACCACGTTCTCAAGACAAACTAAAAAGTATTAAATAATTTTTCGTAGCCCTGTACAGATAGTCCTGTAAATTTGTGATTGTGAATTTTAAATAGCTCTGAAAATACTTGCAAGATTTAAAACGAAAAACGCGGGGCGCAAGATAATAGCCAGGACGCACAACAGTTCGCACCATTTGCAGTGCAATAAAATTGTTAGTTAATACAAGTATTTTCATAGCTATTAAAAATTCACAATCACAAATCAGGACCATCTGTATGGGGCTAGGAAAAATTATTTTATATTTTTTAGTCCGTCTTATAAAAACGTGGTATATTAAAACTATTTTTATTTAAATAATTCTTTTCGATATTGTGCTGCACCGAAAGGAAGCTTGTAATTATCAAATTACATACGAAAGTAAAACCATTAATTTACGTCACCGGGGGTGTGATGTAGCTTGAATCGCGACTGAAATTTCTATAAAAAGATCCTTGGCTAAAATTAGAAAATAATCGCCGGTAGATAATGTGTTAAAAGGCTGAAGGGTGCAGCTCCGGACGACTATGGGTTGCTGTTGCGAAAGAATGCGTGGGTCGTTGAATATTACATAGGTTCGCCGGTGCTTTCGATGTTCAAAGAGAGTGGTCGCGGTATAGAGAAAGGGGTGGACGGTGTGAAAGAGGGTTCCATCTTCCAGAGAGGCGGATAGTGGAGTCGCTGATCTCCGTGTTGCCGGAGCAGCTCAAGTCTAGACTGACGGAGGAGGAGATCGAGCAGTTCGCGACGAGGCTGTGCTCCAGACTGCACGCGGACGGACTCCTCGGATCGATTACCTTCGAGAAGGAAGCACCCAGCAAGGAGACCACCACAGTAAGTTCTGAAAAATCTTTGAGCAGTCTCTCTTAACGAAGGACAACAATGCGAAGCGAAGAAGGACCCATCTACCGGGGATGATTTTCAGGAGGACATCGAATCGAGCGACCGCAGCGACTCGGAGAAGGAGAACTTGAGACGCGAGATCGAGCGGCTGCGGGAGCTAACTAGAAACGCCGACGGGACAACGGTGCAGGGCCAGTCGACGCAGACGTCTCCTCTGACCGTGCTGCCGGAGCAAAGGGGCGGAGACAGGCCGAGAATCATCGACGACGCAGCATCGGACAGGTCCAGCGTTCAGGAGTCGATCCCGGAAGAACTAGCGATTGGTAATGGCTTGGACAACTTCGCGAAAGGTGCGAAGAACGAAGCGGCGACGAGGACGACTCGTGCGTCGCCGATGTCGGCTTCGCCACTGCCACCTTCTCCTCCCGCCCATTCGAGCGTAGCTCCGCCTCCTCCTCCCCCACCACCGCCGCCTCCGTCGCCATTTTTGGATCGTCCTGTCAGCATGCCTGCGCCACATCCCGCTGTCCCAACGCTTTCCATACCACCCCCACCACCGTTGCCACCGTGTCCTTTGGCGGCACAGTCGATTCCATCGCAAAGTCTAACCTCGTTAACCGGGATTCCTCCGCCTCCTCCTCCACCCCCTCCTTTACCGCCGCCCTTGCAGCCTTTGAGCAGGGAAACACAAGTTTCGCCACCTATTCCACCGCCTCCACCCCCACCACCGTCCCCCGCTCCCACTAGTAGTCTTATTTCTTCCGGTCCGCCTCCTCCACCGCCCCCTCCAACCCCGATGAACAGCTCCATACCTCCTCCGCCTCCTCCTCCTCTACCATCCCTTGCCGCCTCTCTTGTAGGTGGATTCAGTGATTCCTCGATTCCTCCACCACCGCCTCCCCCGCCGCCACCTCCAGCCCCGTCGTTGTCCGGCATGGGAGCAGGGATACCGCCACCTCCACCACCCCCTTGCACGCCACTAATGGGCGGAATACCTCCACCACCACCTCCGCCACCCATGGGAGGCATTCTTGGAGGACCGCCACCACCTCCACCACCACCTGGAAGTGGAATCCTCGGAGGACCACCGCCTCCTCCACCTCCTCCAGGCATGGGACCGCCGGGAGGACCGCCTCCTCCTCCTCCCGGAGCTTTCTCATCGGCCCTAGGACCCTGCCCTCTACCCGCCCCGCCGGTTGGCGGGTGGAACCCGGCGGCAAGAGCGTGTGAGTATCAGGACGCAGGGTGTCTCGTGACGCGTGAAAGGGAGATATCGCGATGATCAGTGCGCTCCTACTCGTTTAGGCATGAGAAAAGAACCCATGTGTCCAGAAGTGCCCATGAAGCCGCTCTACTGGACGAGGATACTGGTTCCGGTTGCTCCGACAGAACGTGGTTCCGTCGAAGTTTCGGATGCCCCCGCTCAAGTGAGTCCCGCCTACTCTCCGTGCCCCACAAGTTGCCTCCTGGCAGGAATTCGGGAAGAACGCGGCAGCGAGGCGTCCGATTAGGTTCCCATTAGAATCCAATTAAAGGCTCGGAATTATTTACTCGATTGTCGATGGCTACGCCCCCTCGATCCGGTCGCGCGTCTCAATTCCCGTGGCGGTCCTAGTCCTTCTAAGCGCCACGAATAGCGCCCATGGTACGCACCTGAACTGTCTGGAGAACTAGGACCCCACGGGGAGCGAGACGCGTGGCCGGGCCGAAGGGGCGTAGCCTTCGGAAACCGACCGTCTCAAGTAAATATAATTCGGAGCCCTGGATTAGGTTATTCCACTCGCACTTCCGGTTCTAGCCGAATTATTGGCTGAAGTGCGTGACAACTTGTGGGGCACGGAGCCAGTCGACCGTGTTTGGAAAGTAAAGGCGTGGCTAATGTCTTCGAGGGCGGAGCCGGCCACGCCCAGAGTCGACCGTATGGGTGCGGTCTGAACGATGGGAGGAGCTTGGAGAACGAGAGGAAGGATTAATACTATTTTCTCCGTAGATACCGTTGTGGGCGGAGCTAGAGGAAGAGAAAAACCTGGACATGAAAGAGTTCGCCGGTCTGTTTTCGCGTCAGGTGACCGAGCGAAAGCCTGTGAAAAAGGCGGACGATTCCACGAAGCCTTCTAAGGTGCAGCCAGCGAAGATCCTCGACTCGAAGCGCTCGAAAACCGTGGGCATCCTGGAGAAGAGCTTGCACGTGGACTTTTACGAGGTGGAGAACGCGGTCTACAACTTGGATACGAGCGTGGTTAGCCTAGAGGCGCTGCAACAGATATACGAGATCGTGAGTACCGTTTCGAACTCGCGATTCTTTCGGAGTTTACGAAGAATTAACGGGATTCTGCTTCAGAGACCGACCGCGAAGGAATTGGAGGACATAAAAGCCTTCGAGGAGACGAATCCTGACGTACCACTGGACCAGCCAGAGGTGTTCCTGAAGAAACTGTCCAGTATCAACTGCTTCTCGGAGAGGATAGCCTGCCTGATGTTCCAGACCGAGTTCCAAGACGCGATCTCCTCGGTGTCCAACAAACTGACCAACTTGAGGACCACCTGCGACTTTCTTTGCGACTCTGTCTCTCTGAAAAAGGTGATCGCGTTGATCCTGACGCTGGGGAACTACATGAACGGCGGGAACAGGACTCGGGGACAGGCGGATGGATTCGGCCTCGAGATCCTGAGCAAGCTGAAGGACGTCAAGTCGAACGTGCCCGGTATTACTTTACTTCATTACGTGGTGAGAGCGAGGCTGGCTCAGGAGAAGGACTACAACTTCGAGTCGCCTTTTCCGCTGCCTGTCCCCGAGCCCGCGGACATCGAGGCTGCCTCGAACATCAACTTCGACTACATAACGAGCGAGCTGGAGAGGTTGAACAAGGAATTGCAAGGTAAGAGTCCTCTATGAGCTCGTTTCAGACGATTTTCGAGAGCTACGCCCCCTTTTCCCGGGGAGCGAGACGCGGGGCCAGTCAACAGGGCGTAGCCCACGAAAATCGACCACCGAGAGCCATTAATTCCGAGGCCTACTCTACTGCGAATCTGGATCGTTTTCTTCGTGCGCAGCTTGTATCAAGAAGTGTAACATCGTGGTGGAGTCCGACCCCGAGGCTTCGGGCCCGTTCAAGTCGAAGATGGACAGTTTCGTGCACGAGGCTACCACGGAGCTGGCGAACGAGCAGGAGGCGTTTCAGGAGGCGAGGAGCAAGTTCAAGGCGGTGATGCGGTTCTACCAGTATACGCCGAAGGGATCCAATCTGGACCAGGCCGACCCGAGCGCGTTCTTCGTCCTCTGGCTGGGATTCTGTCAGGACTTCAAGGTACTAGCGTGCAAGGTTCGCGCGCGGTTTCACGGCGCAGTAAGTGTTAGTGTTCCCTGAGATCTTCTACTGGTAATTCGGTGATCGCGCGCAGGACATCTGGAAGAAGGAGCAACAACGAATCATGAAGGAGCGAATGGAGGAGATGCGGAAGAAGTACGAGAGCAAGAACAAAGTGGCTAAAACGAAGAAGAGCGCGACGGGCCTGAAGGCGCGGCTCCTCAGGCTGCAGCACAAGTAACGGCTCCCGAGTCGATACATCTTTTTCATGGTGCAGGCCCAGAGGTGGGCCCCTCAAACTCCTGCTACCCCCAGCAACCTCCCTTCCTGTTTGCGACAAACTATGGAGACGGTCTTGTCTCAATCGAGAGAAAGATGCCCACCCCTGGAGCAGGCCATCCATCCGACGAAGAATCGCCTAACCGTCTTCGAGCGAGGACAGTCTGGCTGTCCCGATGCGACAGCACGCGCGGATCCATCGATCGTGTACCATGGATCCACGCAACACGGCACTAACTCCCGTCGAACACGCACACCACGACATTCTATCGCGTAGGATACTGTTCGTACGAATCTGTTATTGTAAATAGACTCGTTAAGTTTGCACAAGATTATTTGTAAATACGATGTTTTTCGCGATATAACGAGTTTTCAATTATTCAAGAAAATAAACGATACGTTTTTTACATTATCACCGCTCTTCGATTAATCGCCCTACTCCCATCCTCTACCGGGGATAAAGGAAACGGGGGTCTCAAGATTTCGTCGTAGACCGTTCGGTTTGGTGTCAAATGCGTGTGCGTTTTGCGTATATTTTTTGTTTCTTTCCACTGCAATTAGTAGCGACGATACAAAACCTTCAAGTAAAAGCGAAAACAGAGATTAACATTTAAGGGGATAGATTAATAGATTAATCACCGTATCATCATAATCATCTCATCACCATCATAACCATCATCATCAATCATCATCAATCATCATCGGTACGAGTCCGTGCTGTTCGCGTGAACGCGACTCTAGAGTACAAAAGAAAACGAAAAAGATAGAAAGACGAACAGAACAGAAGAAAATCGAGAAGGTAAGATTAAAAAAACGCCGTTTTCTTTCCTCGCGAACCAGACAGATCTCGTTCCACCGTCCCGTGGGCCCTTATCGCGTTTCCCGAACTATCAGCGTCGTTACATCTAACAACAATTCGTCTACTATGTTGCTATCAATAATATACATATATAGTATGCGTGTACGTAACACGATACGTACGAATTACCGGAAGTATAAAGTTCTTTTTTGCTTTTTGACACATTTTTCTACTTAAATGTAATCAACGAACACTGACGACAGAAGTGCGCATTACTTTCCATTGTGTACCCATTTATCGGGTCCCACGATTTACCCAGGATCCGTCGCTACGGTTTACTACTTCCGGTGGTCGGCTCGCCTCGGCAGGCAGGTACGATTCGCGCAGAAAGCGGCACGGCGATAGACTTTTAAGGCAATCCGGTCGCGGGTAGCGTTGACTCGTGTCTTTTCTAGGAAACTGTCTTATTCGCGGAGTGGTTCCCGGTCGCGACACCGAGCCGGAGAGCAATCGAGCAATGCATATGTACAACGTGTGTGGTCTACCCTCTCATCGAACGTGAACACTCATTTTTTTTCCCTCACTCTCCACGTCGGTTCCCAAACTTTTCGATTTTTCTCCGACGTTTGCTCCCGCCGCGACGATCCCGGGCTCGACGGAACGAGCGTCTCGCGAGACGAAACACGATCGTACGGCACAAACGCGAAACAATACCGAGTCAGCGGAGAACACGCAAAATCTCGCTCTCTCTCTCTATCTTTCTCTCTCTCTCTCATTCATTGTTACGGCTGAACACCTAGTAGTTCTATTGGATAGCGCAGCGTTACAATTACATTAATAATAAATCGTTATTCGGCTATGTGTTTCTCTGTGTCACGGGTAAAGAAACTTTACGAAAAAATCTGTTAAACCGACACGCGCATCGTGTCGCTAGTACGGTAGCGTCGCGACGACACGTTCTTCCACGCGCAATCTCTGTGTGTGTGTGAAACGTGTCCTGTTTCCTCTCGATTGATTCTCCTCTTTGGAACGCGATCGCGCATTATTCGGTCGCGTCCACTCTCACAATCTCTTCGTCTCCCGTTCTTCATCGCGCGATTTTACGCGTTTTTACAAAATAGTTCGGTAATAATGTTAAGCTCTTTCACACTCGGTCAGTGGGGACGCGCCCGGCGAGAGCGCAGTGTCGAGAGCGCGGATTAGGTAGCGAAAACTGTAGCTAATTTTTTAATTTTTTTGTCTATTAGGCTGCTCCCGGGTCGCGTCCTCGCGCGCGCGCTGCTTCGAATCGTTATTACATATATTTATATTTTTATATATATATACATAGATATTGGATTTATGTATATATATTTATAGATTTTGTATATATTAGATTAGATTATCCTAAGCGTTGCGTCGACGGTGATCCCCGTTACGCGGGTCGCTGATCCCCCCGCCGACGTTTGGCCTTCTCGTTCGCGTGACTATACGAATATGTCCCGGCGACTATAATCGGAATGGTGCTCGTTGGTCGATCGGCGTTGGTTTCCCCTTCCGTTGGGTGGTCGGCGTCGAGACGGACGTGTCCGAGGCGCCCGACGGCTTCCTCGACAGCTTCAAAGACGGTGGTAGCGGTGTGCTCGATCCGCTGGACGGTGTTCTCGTTCTGCGAACCCACCAAAACATGTTTCAGTCCATGTCCGACACGGAACACGTCCAACCCGAACACCACAATCTCTGTACGATTAATTAAATGCTGCACGGACACTGCGACTGTTACAACAGCCCTTGTAGTGGCACAGCAATCATTCTTAAATCGAATATCTTCAGAACGAACAATCAGAATCGTTCTAACCCTTGTGTAGTCAACCGCGTACTCATTTACTGTATTTCTTCCAACAATTTGTTAACGTTCCTCTAAAAAATATTACAAAATTTACAATGAGAATTTGTGCAAACATGTTAAATAAAGAAAGGTTTTTAATAACCTGTACATTTCGGTTGACAACTCAAGGGCTAACACAGTAATTGGTGTTAGGGTTGGATACAATGTCCCTGACTTCGATCTGGAACGACGATCGACGACGACACGCAGCCTGGTCGGTACGGCGCGTGTCTAATGTTCACGGTTCGCGCGAACCAACCCTCCCGGAACAAGCAAAAGACAACCCCCAGTACAAAAACAAAACCACAACATCAGAAACCGAGAGACGATGGATTACCTATCTGGCTTGACGGCCGACGAGGTGTTAGTCGCCGAATTCGTACACATCGAGCTGCTCCTGGTGTTAGAGAACAGACACGACATAGGATTAGTCACGAGTCCCAAGCGGTGCTTAGTTTGTTAGTGGTCGTGTAGAGACAGACATGAGAAAGAAACAGTGAGGAGGGAACGCTTCGACGAATGTTTCAATAATATTATAAGAAACAAGACTCGCGCAATTTTAGGTTTAAAAATCAACCCCTTTCACTCGTAGCTATTGTAACATTAAAATCAAACTAGTTCTTAAGATCTAGAATAGTTAAATTAATAGTTAACACTCTACTTAAGCAATATATTGATTGAAAACAAATGTGGTGAAGAAAATTGGCTTGATAATTTTTAGTGACGCCTCGAAGTTGCCATTCGAGTATTAATTTTTACACTACTATAGAATTCACCAAAGTAATAACAGATAAAAGTGTACCACGATAAACTGTCAAAATTTTGGCCAATGTATACAAGTATTTTCATTGCTGACAATAGATAGAACTTCGTGGAGTTCGTATTCCGGTTCGTCGAAGCGTCTCGTGTCAAAGAAGCAAACGAAAACGGCAAACCGGACGGGAGAACGTTAGTACCAGGTTTCACGGAAAGAAAATGTGGTTAGACGTGCGAGATGCGTGTGCACACAGTGCGTGAAAGACAGAAAGATAGAAGAGGAAGCTAGTCAGTGTTAAGAGCAGAGGAAACAGTTCGGCCATACCCGGTAGAATCGGTAGAAACCGTCGAGTCGTTGCTTCGCATGGAATGGGTGGATATATTGCTGGTCGTCGATTGCGGGGATTTTATATCCGTGCCCACGTACACGGGGATCCTCGAGTGGCTAAACCATCACCAATCATCAATACAGATAGTCGTTACAACGACGACGCACGAGCGGGGGACCGCGGAACCAAAAAGCACGAACATAAACGGAACCAAAGCCAGAACGGAAAAGCCAGAAACCCAACGTTAACGGATGGAAATGAGAATGAGACAGAGAAAAAGAAAAGAACGAACCACCTCCACCAGTTCTCGCGAGCTACGAACGTATGCGGCCGCGAAAAAATCCTGCGTCGTGAATTCTGTTCAACTTCAACGAATTAAAATTGTCTACATATAAATTACAAGGAATTGCAATCAAGTAAAAATTTCTTTTCTTCCTTAGTAACTTCAAGAAATCAATCATTGTTTTTTCTCCAAATAAAAATCTTCAGTTTAGCTACGTGTTACTAAAAACTGGTCTTGCTATTCTCTTTTCATTTTATGCAGTAGAAATCACGATACTTTTCGATGATCTGTGACCGATTCATAGATCAGAGGACTCAGAGCTTTCTGTGGAAGCCACGATACAAGATTCTTCGCGGCCATTCTATTTTCGAGGATCAATTTGGAGACTAGCTTCGAGACACCGTGTGGTTAGAACCCGCTGCCACAGTAGTACAAAGATACGTGTCAAAAGCGCAAGCGAGTATACCCGATCCTCGACTCCGATAATCGTTAATTTAGGTTTACCTGATCGGTGTGCCGACACCAGTCAGGGTTGGAATGCTCGAAGCTCTATGGATCGTGCCGAACCTAAAAACATGTTATTAACCAGACTTATGTTAATCGTCGTTAAACCGACACGCTTGGACCTAGTGCGTTAATATGCGTTGGAGAACCGAGCTCTAAAAACAATCTATATAGCGATCTATACGTTATCCCGTGTCGTCTCTAAGAACAGCTCTTGAACGCGCCTGTTCTGCTTTCACGCGCGAGTGGAATTCGTGATTCTCGAATAATTAGAAACGAAAGGTAATACAAAAGAAAAAAAAAGAAAAGAAACCAAATAAAGGTGGGGTATAAAATGCCGGGGGACTGAAAATACATATAAATCATCGTGCACGATCCGGACTGGATGCGAATACGTCACGATGCACCTAAACGTAGAGATTAGGACACAATTGGATGGTGAACTCTGTGAGACTATTGCATTGTAGTCTGTCCAACGGGACGAGGCGTGTTAATCATCTGAGAGGAGCCTCGTCTCGTTGGACAGACTATAGTCCTTGGTATTGGGTTGGAACGAAAGTCCCTAGCGTTTGTAAATTAAAATTGAAAGCTAAAATTCAGATATTTATTCAATAACATATTTACCATTCTGTTCTACTACTTTCTACCATTTCCGAGGTAACTTCACGTGTTATTGAATAAACACATGAATGAATGCCTTAATTTTATCCTCGATTCTTAATTTGAAAACGCTACAAATGTTCTTTCCAACCCAATAGATCAATTTAATCGAGCTTTCAACTGCCCCACGGGGTTCGCCATCGAATGGTACCATTAATCTTCCAGCATACTATCCTCGTTAATCTCTACCACGTAGTAGGATGCGAGAAACTCATCAATATCTATCTTCAAGATGCAAGTTAGTCCTCAAGTATTGGTCATTTCGATAGTTCTCTTTTCTGTGGGAAGTCTGTGGACTACGAACCTCGCTGACACGCCACTGGCTGGACTAACTAGCCCGGTGGGCGTCCTCGGTCGTGAACTGGAGCCGTTCACAGGCGTTCCAAGCCTTTTTCCTGACACGCTGTTGTGTCTGCTCGAGGTTGGCGTGTTCCCCGTTGTAGTGCTGACCGGTGTTCTCCGCGGTATGCGACTTAGGTTCGTCGAATCGTCTGGGAACGATTAACATGTTATCAGGAGACGTTTTGGGATAGTCTAGTGGATATTGAAGTGATAGGGTACCTGTGCTGTCGAGGGACTGCGTGGAGCCGTATCTGCTTGGTGGTTTGCTACCCTGTCTCGAGGCAGGTCTGCTGCCTGGTCTGCTGGTAGGCCTGGACGCTGGCCTGGATGCTGGTCTTGACGCTGGCCTGCTCGATGGGCGACTACCTCCTGAAATGGGACTTGTATCAGACTCAGTAATTGTCGAGATAATATGTTGTCTTGATTGCTACTTTGTTTGAACAGACATGTGGATACACGGATGCACCCGCAAGGTGCAACTGCATTTTATTCTTTAATGCATTCAATTTTTTTGTTCAACCAATAAAAGGAATCTATTTGTTTAGGAAAAAAATTGGGTTGCATTAAGGAATAAAGTGCAATTGCACCTGGTTGGAGTATCCACATAAAAAATAAGATTGTACTCATAATTAAATGGAATTACGAAATATACATGTATACTGGGTTTTTAATATATGGTCCCAGTAATTTATATATTGGGTGATTAATATACGGTCCCAGTAATTTATATACTTGTTGATTAATATACAGGGTGTTAATTTTAACTCGAACACCCAAATCATTTCCGCTACCGAAGAGTGCTTACCAGGGGTGATGGTGCTCCTGTAAGGCGTGCTGGTCTTCCTGGCGGAGCCAATCCTGAAGGAGCTCTCGTTGTCGCTGAGGCTGTCCGGGGTCCCGGCGCTCAAAGACGAGCGGGACGCCCTGGACTGTCCCATGGGAACGCTTCGAGCGCTTCGTTCCCTCACCTACGCGACAGAAACGTTAGTTGAAGCCACGGGCACAACGATGATCCACAGAAATGCGTAGAGTAGAGAGAAAGAGTGAGAGAGAGAGAGAAGTAGGCAGAGAAACAGGCAAACAGCTAGAGTCGTTTATCGGCTGTTGGGGTGCGGCGCGTCGACTCGCGAGGCAAGGATCTTCCCGGAAAGAAATTCGATCGATATCGAGATCCTACGATTTATTTTTCTCGAGAGAAGATCCGCCTCGCGTCGACGACGTCGCCGAAGAGTCTTATGGCATACTGCTCGGTGTCGTTTGCATTAATTCGCAACCTTGAAGCGCCGGCCGCTGCGCGAACCAGAGACCGATCGAGGGGATCGATCGATCGCGGCGCGGCTCGACACGAACAGTGGTGACCGTGTGTACAGGTCGAAGAGAGCGTGTTTTTTTTTTTTACTTTCTATTAGAACCAGTGTGAGAGAAAACGAAATCAAATAAAGAAACAAAGAAGAAGATCCATGCAAACTTACCAGAGGAAGTTGGGAGAGATAGAGTAGCTTATGGTGATTCGAAGTATCTCCGATCAACGCCACTATGCACGCACCAATACAGCAATACAGGAGATCGTTATGCACATATCGATACAGCAGTTACACCGTGTATCCGCGGACCGTGTCTACTCGCGAGAACCGTTCGGAACGCGAATCTTTCTTTAGACAAGGAACGATCGACATCCTCGTGTGTCTAACGCCGGAACCATCCTCTCTTCGGCGAGCCGATCTTTCCTACGGTTCTCCGCCGCCGGAGGATGACGATCGTCCCTGCGATCGGGCTACAAAGAATCCCGGTTCGTTCTACGGGGAATAGGGGATCGTTCAGAGGCATCCAATCATCAATGGCAACCAAAGAATAACCCGTCTACTGTCGCGCGCCGGAAATCATCGGAAAAATCGGACCACGAGATCGAGGGGGAGGGGGACACTATAGCGAAACTTCATGCGGTGTTCAGCGTCGTGTGTTCCTCGTCGTCGAGAAGATGGCACACAGGAAAGATATTATATATCTTATTAGATATTATTGTATTACGATATCGTATACAGGGTGAGTCACCTAACCTTGCCACCTCAAATATCTTTGTTGTTTTTAAGGATACGTCAAATGTCTGAAGGAGAAAGTTGAATGGTAAAATGGTGCTCATACGATACCAAACAAATTTTTGTTTTTATGTAATTTATTTTAGAGGTATGAAGGTCACCTTCATTTTTTAAAATGGAATGAGAAAAATTGCTAACTTATGTATGTAGAAAGGTTAGTACTTCAGGAGATATTTGAATTTAAATGGGACTTGGGGTCCTTCCTTTTTCAGTGTCGCCAGATCGAGAAAATCGAGGGGAATACAATTTTCCCCCTCTCTGATGACCAGAACAATACGTGACACGTTATGCGTGCGGCACACGTCACGTGACCAGTCTCAGTGCTTCGATTGAGCCCAACTTTTCTCGCGCATGCGCGGCGATTTCAGCATCAGTAACGTAAGCTTCTCGATAAATTGGGGTTCCTTGAGCACCCCACAGAATTTAAAAAAATGTATACGATTAGATTCTGAAAAATGAATGTGTATAACAAATGTATTTGTGTATATTCTGTAACTCGTTGGACGACACGTCTTGGAGTCTTTTTGTCCGGTAAGATTATTTCGGTACAATCCCGCCAATATAACTGCCTCGGGGCTCTGGCCGCTCTGCTACTCAATAGTAGATACGTTACTGTTTTCTCGCGCATGCGCGTTGACGTTTAGAAGGTTTATTGTCAATATTTCGTCAGTCTCACTAGACAGTGATCGGCACCTCGTCACAAATGCGTCACAGTGCGTTGTCGCTATTGATAGCTAGATTGACGAGATTATTGGAGCGCATTGAAGGGAGCTTCAATATTATTACCAACCTACATTGACGATATTATTGAACGTCTACGGCCCTTTTAGTGGGGGGCGTTGGAGCGTGCTCATGGTGGAATGGGAATGGGATAATGGAAGGGGAAAAGGAGAAGTGGTAAAACCAACCAGTTGTGATCGTTTCTGGCGACACCGGTCCCACTGTCCCTACTGGGCTATCTAAAAGCGGCACCTCGTTAAATTAGTGCCATCTTCTCGCGGAGAATAGATGCATCTGATTTCCTTGGTGAATGCACTGTGCGACAACGAGAAGCCAGGTTCTCGCGTGTGCTGAGCGAAACAGTCCGATTCTCGCGCGTTCGTTATAAAAATCTCTCGAGCACGAGTCTAAGGAAATTGTTCTTTGAATTTTTGCGGATCTCCACAGAGATTTTCCCAGAAACATTTAGTCTGGTTATCGAGGTGCTGCTGCGAGTGCATCCAGTGCATTCCACAGGTGGAGGGGGGGGGGTGTCAACATCCACGGGTGCAATGGCTCCCGGCGTCGACGGCCGTGGACGCACTTCCGCGTCGACGCGATGATTCGAATGAGATTTCGTACGATCGGATTCGAGAGAATGCACCTAGCGAGACTGATAACAACGAGTTTGATCGTGCAGCAGGTACGCACGGCTGATCTAATCTACCAGTTCTACCGCATGCACGATCCTCGATCCAAGCTGCGGAATCGTGGCGAGACCCGAGTGTCCGGTGTCTCCGGTATACCCGGAAAATCAAGAGAGAATCGAATCGGAGTATGATCGATCTGTGATTGATAAAACAAAAGACGAGGCAACAACACGCGTTCCATCGGTCGTCGCACGATAACGCGCAACAGAAAGCGCACTCGAGACAATAAAACGGAAAAAACTGTCGCAGGTGAGAGAGAAAAAGAACAACAAATATAATTAGAGAAACTCAAGACCAAACACAACTCGGAGAAACAGTGAGTTTTGCGTAAACAGAGAGCGAGAGACACAGACAGAGAAAAACCAAAAAATAAAAGAAATAATAAAAAACGATGACAAGAACGTAGCAGAAGATACACAGAAAAAAGTAGACGTAATAAATATGTATGTATGTACGTATATGTATATCAAAATATATTAAATGATTAATTATTATAGAGATATATACTGGGGTATACACCGTGTGTCACACCAACGACAGCAGAATTCAGAGAATAGAGTTTTCTTATTTACCCAATGATAAGAGGGGGCGTGCATGTGGAGGGGATACGAGCACGGGAGGTCCTCCTTTTGCCTCAAACTCTCAAATATCGGCGTCAGCTGGCTCATAAACTCCTCCGCTACACCACAAACGAAAAGTTTAAGGAACAATGCGCCAACGATCCCGCGCGCGCCGAACCGTTTCGCACTCGGTCCTTGGACGGTACAACGGGCAAAGAACCTTCCGAGCAATCCTGGTCGCAATCCGCCGATCCGATCGACGATCGCGAAGATCCTGCTCGAAAGATCCTCTCGCGCCGAGGACGCGGCGATCCTCGAGATCCTTCGGGATCTCCCCACGGACGTCCGTGATCATCACGGAATCGGAAAGAGACCAGAGCCGGGCAAATCACCGCACTGCGAAAAATCCCGCGAACTCGACGTTCACAAATTTTGGACCTTTTTAAATATGATCTTGTAGATTTTGATGAGACAATGTCAAAAATCCAAATTTCAATGTTGGGAATTCACTGGTTCCGAAGTTATGCCTGTTTAAACTTGGAGAGCGGACACTGCGGGCGCCGAAATTGTACAACTTTAAACGGGCATAACTTCCGAACCAGTGGATCCCTAATGTTGAAACTTGGATTTCTGACATCTTCTCGTCAAGATCTACAAGATTATATTTTAAAAAGACCAAAAATTTGTTGGCCCGTAAGGTGAAGTTCAACCACGGATAAGAAAATTTTTGTTATTTTATTTCTGAGTTAAAATAAATGCAGCTCTTCGCACGAGCTGAATTACGGAAAAGGTGTTTAGCGAAAATTTTGTTGATTTTACTTGACATTCATTTTTGCATTGCTATTGTCTTAAACATTGGCGTTTCGTGATCGTCCAGAGGAACGTGGGTCCGCGTGAGATTTCGCGGTAGAATGGTGACGTGCGACCGACGTTGCCCGACCCTGGGAGACAGTAGATACACAGAGAGACAGTCTCGTGAAATCGCATCTCCTGAGGTGACTATAGGCCCCCAAGATGGCGGCGGGGGCCGACTCACGGCACGAAAATCTAACATCCCGATCCGAAGACGCAAATTTGCGTGGCTGTGGGGTCTGTGCGGGGGGCTGAAAACTGAAAGGGATGTCGTGGGGTGGAGGGCGGAGAACAGGGGTGACAAGGGGTGAGAAATGGGGTGAGACGGAGAACCGGGGAGCACGAGGGGTTTTTCGGTGACTTTGAAGCGACTACCTAGAGGTGCTGAGAGGGTAGCTCTAGGTGCGACGATATTGCTACCGGTCTTCTAAGCTGACATGCTCGCATGCGAATTTGAAAAATCGAGGCCTTCCGCGGTTCTTGTACTTACCCCCATCGTGGCCGCGAGAGAGATCTTCGACTAGGCAAGACCATGGAGAGACAGTGAGAGAGAGAAAGAGAGAGAGGGAAAGATAGATAGATAGAAAGAGAGAAAGAGGTCGAGAAGAATCGAGATCGTGTATTCGACTTTGCTCTCTTCTGGCTGGTGAGATCGTCTGTAACCTTGCAAGATGTTATGGAGGCTGAATCAATTTCGAAAAATTCTTTAAGCTTCGAGAGTGGTTTTTTGAGAGACAGAGATGATTCCAAGAATCAACCCTTGTCTCGTTTTAGTACTTCGCGAATCGGATTGATCTGGAATGAATAAAAAGAAAACTTTCTCTGGCGAACCTTAACCCTTCCGGTCCTCTCGATCCAGACTCGACATTTTTACTTATTTCATTTTTATTACAATCGTCACTAATTACACAATTTTATGGTATACAGGGTGAACCACGAATCATGACCAGTAGTGATTAGCAGACCGATCGAAATTTTTTTTATAGATTATAGCAAACGTTAAATTTTAGTCACCTTCAATTTTTTGTAAATACATCTATAATTTTTTTTTACGTCTATGTGTTAGAGGATTTCAAGACGAATTCGTGAAGAGTATCATACATTAAAAAAATTTCGAAAAAAAATTAAAGAATTGCTTCTTTTTATTTATTTTTACACAAAATGTGCTATAATCGCGTGAAGGCTCTTTTGAAACCATGCTATATGTGATAGAAACATCTTCGATCGGACTGTTAATAACTAGATTTCATTTCATTTATAAAAAAATCGTAGTTGGTGCCAGCAAAAAGTGATCGATTTGGCATAGAATTCAGTCAACTAATAACATAGTAATCTCTACTGATCAGAATTCATAGTTCTCACCTTGTATAACAACGATTGTGATACTCCTCAGCTTCGTATGGGATCACGATTAAATTCTACGAGCGAGATCTGAGGAACCCTTCGGACCACAAAGGGTTAAGAAATGATTCTTCGAAATGCTTTCCCTAGAGAGATCGTACCGATGGGATCAACGAACGATCAGAGGCCTCTTCGATCAGAGTAGCTTCGATCACGAGGATTGAAAGAGATAGAGATAGAGAGAGAGAGAGTGAGAGTGAGAGATAACGAGACAGTCCCTCGGATAGATCGTGATCGGTGGCGTCGATGTGGTCCGAGGATCATCCACGCCCTCGATCAGGATCCATAAGAGGGAGCTGAGTGATTGGTGGCGTTACCTTGGTGATTGGTCCGGCATTTGCGGATGAGATTTGCGTACGCTGCAACGTGGAGGTCGGGCTCGGCTTCGACTTGAACGCAGTCATTGTCTGGCTGACCCCGTCCGCCAGTATGAATTGCTCTCGCAGCTCGATATTCGTTCTTCCCTTGGCTACAGTGGTGTGTTGCGTGCACGCAAGTTAGAAGGAAGCCGTTACAGGACATGTATGCGCGGGATTTTTGTTTTTAGAAACGGGGCGGGGGGGGCGATAGGGGGGCAAAGTGACAGAGAATAATGTATTTTATAATACAGAGACAGAGAAAGACAGATAGAGAGGTAGAGAAGAAGAAGATAGAGCATACAGCGACAGGGTAGAAGACAGATACACGATGTACAGAGAGCAGATAATTAACGGGCAGCCGAGAGATTTTGTTTTTTTTTTTTTTTTCGTTTTTATAGCAAGTTAGTTGGCGTAAAAATACAAATCAGAGCGATCAAAGGGTTGTTAGTGAAGCGGGAAATAATTTACAGATTGACAGAGAGCGTTCATGCGCGGTTATCGACAGCGTGGAATCGACCAAAGAAAGAAAGAGCGTCGATAGGAGATTTTTTTGTCAGCACGGAGATAAAGTTGGAGATAGTAGTATAGAGATACGGGGGCGGGGAAATGGTAGCGCAGATAAAAATAGCGGCGATAGTACAGCGAGTAGAGTTTGTTAGAGCGTTGCCAGCGGCGTACACGGTATGTTTGTGTGCGAGTGTACGGTGGTAGACAAAAAAAGAGACAAAAAAATACAGTGTATTATAGAACGATCGTATCGGTCGAAAGAGTTCGGCTGGGTGGGGGGTGTAAAACAACGGGTGTCGGAGTCGTAAATAATAAATCATAAGTGGGAGTAGTCGTGTGTCCATGTGGGAAAAACCGCTTTGATTTGCATTGGTCGATTTCTCGATGATACATGATTACGATGAGAAGAGATAATGATCTTTGCCGATGCTGATTTCCCGTTAATTATATTACGCAACGCGACCAATTAGTCGAGCGACTGGGGAGGGTGGCATGCGAATGCGACGCTGACGTTCCGAGCCTTTTTGTCAATCATTTCTCGTTAACTACCAACGCTTTAAATTCGCAGATTTATAAATTATCGGTTACTGCACTCTCAAACTACTGAGATCTCAATAATACTGAACTGTAAATGTACTGCACTCTGAAAATACTGGAATCTCAATAATACTGAACTGTCAAGCTACTGCACTCTCAAAATACAACTCTCAGAAGACTGAGATCGCAATACACTGACCTCTAAACGTACTAAGTTCCCAAACTACTGAATTCTCAGTCTACTGAGCAGAATAGTGATCTCTAAACATCGGATCTTTATTCATTTTCCCATTTTCATAGATCGTTTACTAAAAATCGAAACGCGCGAAAAATATCCCTCGTTAGAAGCCTCTTTACACAGGAAGATTCAAGTAAAAAGACTGCTCTTTACTTTACCGGACTCAAAATTAGTGCCTTTCTCTATATTTTATATATAATCCAGTAGATTTGTAC
>CM052317.1:3490863-3506615 GCA_028455605.1 Lasioglossum malachurum
CGTTGGTTAGAGGTTCATTTTAGAGATTCTCTAGTACCCTGTATTTCCCTTCGCCGACTTGGAACACACGGAACTTCTGGCGACACGTGCACAGCATCACCAGCCGTTTCACCTCGTCGTGGATCTTGTCTGTGTCGTTGTACGTCCTGCGTTCTTCCCAGTCCGGTCTCAGGGCTGCGATGAACTCCTTCCAGTCGATCAATCCCTCACCGTGACGGTCGAACAAGTCCGCAACTGCTCCCATCTCTAATCTGGACGTTTCGAACTCTGCAAGAAAGCGTCTCGTCAGAATGGATATTATGGAGAAGACAATAATTTTGGTCAGTGGTAGAGAAAAACAGAGCACTAACTGGTGTTCATGATTCCTTGGATGAAGTCCTCGCGAGGAATCAGACCGTCGTTGTTCTTGTCCATCTTCCTGAAGAGATCCGTCAGCCTGGACTTCTTGTGGTTCATGAACTTCAGGAACTGCAAGGGACAACGGTTGATAACAAGATCCAGGACTCTTAATAGAGATTGCTGCGTGAAATGTTAGGTTGTGGGAAAGTTCTGTCGTATTTTAAATAAGCAGGTAATTTTGCTGCAACAATATATTCTTATAAATTGATTCAAATGTTTTCTTTAAAATATGACAGAACTTTCTCCCGAGCCCAACAGATGCTGGATCCACTCACCCTCTTCCTCCAATCCTCCCAGCTGAAGTTCGCGACACGGTCCAATTCCTGGATGTAATTGTACTTATCTTGGAGCCGGCGTTGACGCTCCCACGCCAGCATCCAGACGTGCCTCCACCTGTCCCAGAGCAGCTTGACCCTCGGACTGCGGAACTCGGGTTCGGCGCCTTTGCTGTAGAGACCACGACGAGCCACGTTAACGCTGTTATAATATCAAGTACATCGACGGACTTGGTTAAACGAAGCATGATAAGCAAAGAAAGCGGATGAACGTTGAAAAGAATCGTTGGACTCTATACCGGTGGACTTTGAAAACGAACATCAACATCTCGAAGGAAAGAAAGACGCTGTACGGTTAGAACTAGAGTAACCAAAGAGTAACACAACGAAGGAGAAAAGTAGAAGAATGATCGTTCTTAGTGTGAGTCAACGCAAACCCGATAGAACTGCAAAAGAAAGACGAGAGAACAAGTACAAGAACGTGTCGGGGTTGGAGAAAGCGAGTAGCAATATGGACTAAAGAGTTCGAATTGTTAAAGGCTGGGTGTGACGAACCTTCCTTTGGGTGGGAAGCGTGGGCCGATGTGCGGCAACGAATCCGGCGTTCTCTCACGGCCCGGGCTGGCTCGGCTAAACAGGAACATGCGTCACATCACTCGACACTTCTACCAGACACCGATCACCGTGTCCCAAGTCGGCGATCGATCCTTGGCGGTCTTACGGGACGAGCGAACGGGGGAGAACGTACAGAGAACAGGCTTTCGAACGTGTAACATCGTCGCGATGGATCGACAGAGTTACACGGCAGATTTGTGCATCAGTCATGTGTAGACAGCGGATTTTATGACAAAGCTGAGTAGGTGTAATTTAAAACAGCAATAACATTAGAAGAATTTAAAAACGCTATTGTATTATTTTCAATCTATTGAACATATCAAGAAAGAAAATCAATTTCTATTTCACCCCAGTTTGTTGCAATTCAAGTAGCAAATTTTTATTTTACATAAAGATCCACTGTCTAGTCATGTGACTGTACTCGGAATGGGTGGGTCATCGAGGACCTGTCTATGAGCAGGCCTGTTCTCTGTACTTGTTGTAGGATGCTTCACCGCAGGGCTGTTGCTTTTTCGAAGCTTCGGAAAGCTCTTCAAGTATGAAGTTGTACTGACATAAACGTTATGTGTCATAAAATATTGGGGCTGTCTGACCATGGACAGTGTAATCTCCTGGCAACGAGAGAGCCGGGTGAAGCATCCTGCTGGGTACACGCCTCGGACGCGCTCCAAGTGTCCTTTATCCACCTCGTATCCAAAAAGAGTTACTCTCTACCATGCTGCCTACAGTGCACAATCGTTTGTCGACGGATACTCTACTCGAGAGATGAAACAGATATCAACAAAACTCTCGTTCAACGAAGCTGAAAAATTTCGAACTGAGACAGACCAGGCGAGGAGAGACAGAGAGCAGTCTCGCGCGGCAACACGCACCTTTCTCTGTCGTTCCAGGTGTGTCCCCCCATGGACGTCCAGAAAGATCTCGAGCATTATATTTATTTTGCGAAGGAGATCGACGTGTATCTCTCTCTCACGCAGCAAAGTAAAGAGAAATGGAAACAAGGTACAAAGAAACTCAAACGCAACATGCACACACGCCAAGGGTTCCAAGAACTCCAAAGCTGAAAAACTGCAATCGTACGGAGAACCAAAATGGAACGAAAAAAATGACTCGAGCGATTGAAATCGTAGAACACACGCTCGAGAAGCAAGATACAATGTAATAAGGTGTCTGTTGCTCGTTCTAGTGATTATCCGTCTACCTCGGGGGAACGATGAGAGACTCTTGCGACGAGCGCGATCCTCGGCTCGACAAATCTTTGCTAAAAGAAACGGGTGTGTAACGAAGGGGCGAGGAGTGTGAACGTACGTCGGTGCTGGTGACTTAGCCTTCGTTATCTTCTTCGTGTCTTTCACAGACTTGATCTGCCGGGCCTTGCAGACGCGGTCGACTTCGGTCTGTCTGCGGCTGGTGTTCTCCATGAATTCCCTGTGGTCGGCGATCAACATCTCCAACGTTGCCTTGTCGTCCGGCAGCGGTTCTGCTTCGAGAGCGTTCAGCGTATTCTCCAGGCCCTCCAACCACGAGAGCAACTCTTCCAGGAGGTTGTCGAGATCCTAAAAGATTTAGCGTTATTTAACATATGTATTAACCCTAGCCCCAGTTAATTACGCTTCGGACGAGCCAAGTTGCCTACCTGAAGACCTTGCATATGGTTCTCCAGCCTCTGGTTCCTCTGCAGGGCCCAGGTGGCTACCTCGTCCCACCTGGATTGTATGATGGTGATCCAGTGCTTGATAACCAGCACGCCATCGGGATGGGCTTTGCCTAGAATAGCACGAGCGAGTTCCAAGGTCTGGTCCTTCTCGAGCTCCTTGGTGCGCAGCTCCCTCAAGAACTTCTCGTGCTCCATCAGTTGGTTCCTGCTCTCTTGTTCGTCCTCCGGAAGTTGACCGGCGAACCTGAGCTTCATCTCGGCGTCGCTGAGCCATTCCAGAAGCACGTGGACCGCCTTGTGCAGCCGCTCGGCCTCCTTCAGAGCCTCCTCGAGGCGATCGGTCTTCTCCGATGACAGTTTGGTCACGGTGCCCCATAGATCGTTCAATTCAGACAACTGGGAATCAATAGCGGCCGCATCCTCCGCCGCCGCTTTGCCGAGAAGCTCGCGGCCAGTTCTCATAACGGAGTCCATCTGAGAAACTCGAGACTCCAGGTCGTTCTCGAAGGTCTTGTGCTGCTCCACCAGGTTCATCACGGTGTCCAAGTCGCCGTGAAGAGGTCCGGTGTTCGCCAGCTGCTTCTCGGACTTGATCAGCCACTCGAACAGAGCCTGAATCGCGTCCTTGTACTGTCCAGAGAACAGCAGAGCCTCCTCGAACTTCCTCTGCCTGTCGACGCACTTGCCGCAGACGGTGGTCCACTTGTTCTTCAGCTCGTTCAACAGCTCCTTCAACGCGAACTCGTCCGTCTTCGGCGCCTTGTCCTTCAGCGTCTTGCCGTTCTTCATGGTGGTATCGTAGGTGCCTTGTTTCGCGCTGAGAGCCTTCTGTAACTCACGGTGTTTGTTCAGTCGAGCCTTTATCCTCTCGGGATCGTTGCCACCGAGGCCACCGTCGGCAGCGACCTCGTCCAACGTCCTCTCGGTCTCGTCGAGCCAGTTCATCAGGTGCGACCAGGCGTCGTGGAACTCTCTAGCCTCCTTGTATCCATGGTCCAAAGCTCTGGTCCTCTCGGCAGACTTCGACACCACTCTTTCCCATCTGTGCTGCACGCTGATCAGCAGGTTCTTGATCAGGATCACGTCCTGCTTCTGCGAGAAGTACTTCAGATGCGTGCCCTTCTTGTCCAGGTTCAACATGGTCTCGCGATGAACGCCGACGTCCTTCTGGAAGGTCTTGTGCTCCTCTATCTGGCCGAGAATCGTCTCCATTACCCTCGAGACGGGTTTCAGGTTGGTCAGGATCTTCTCAGCGTTGGTGAGCCAGTCGACGAATGCCTGAAGAGCGTCGTGGAACTCCGTGGCCTCTTTCAAAGCAATCTCCAGCTTGATCTTCTTGTCGCTGGCTCGGGCGGTCACGTTGTCCCAGCGTTGCTTCAGAGTCTTCAGATTATGGTTGAGTCCACCGGCGCTGGACGAGTCTGCGCGCTTCAGGTACTCCTGCCCTTGTTGTAGAACCGTTTCCACCTTGGGTCTGGTCTGTTCAAGCTCGTTGTAGACCTCCATGAAGCGCTCGAGCTGCTCCGAAGCCGTCTCCGGAAGTCCGCCGACGGGTTTCGAGGCTACGATGGTGTTGTCCACGTCGCCGAGCCAGGACAACAGGTCCTGGATCTCCGCCGTGAATGACTGCGCCTCTCTGAGGGCGTCTTCGAGCTCTCGTTGACGGTCTGCAGCTCGTTGCAGCAGGTCTCGCCAGCGTCTATTCAACGTGCCTAATTTCTCGGCTGTAGTCGATGCCTCGGCTGTTCCCTTGCCGTCTTCGATCAGCTGTCTTCCAGCATCGTTCAGAGTATCGACGCTGGTCTGGTGAGCCTGTATGTCGTTCACCAAGACCTTCAGCTTGGCCAGCTCCACCTCTATCACCTGTGGATCACCGGCCACCGCCTTCAAGTTGTCCAAAGTGTCGTCCGTCTTCTCGATCCAGACCAGAAGCTCGTCGAGGGCGTGCTGGAACTGTCCTAACCGCAGCAGAGCGTTCTCCAGCAGCCTCTGTCGCTCGACCACGCCTCTCAGCAAGCCGTCCCATCTCTTGTTCACCGCTCCCAAAGGCTCCTTGATCGCAGCCGCCTGTTCCGATGATGTTCTCTCTGTCAGCTCGGCAGCTTGCCTGCAAAATATGTCACGTGAGATGTCAACGTATATCTACCGGTGTTCCTTCGAGGGGAACCTAGCTGGAACCAGCTGGACAAAACCTTCTTTGTGACTACTAATACAAAGTGTGCAGATATTTGAAATATTAAACCGCATATAGATTTTTCTGCTGCTTCACATAACGTATCTATACACGATTTCTCCGAAACATATTTATACAATCTATTTATTAAGATAATTGCCTTTCCGAAAATTCCTCCAAACTTCCAAGAATTCAGATCGTGAAATAACGATCACTGTCACTAAAAATATAAATATTGTTCATTTCCGCAATTTTCGCAATTTCCGCATTTTCAAATTTTTACATATACAATATATCTGAAGGGGTAAAACTTTAATTTTCGAAGATCAAGGTCATTTCAAGGTCATGTTTTTATAAATATCTGGATGTATCCTTCGATCAGTTACACATTGAAATAAAAAAAAAAAAAAAATGATGACCTTCAGTTTAGACATTACTTCATATGACTAGCATCTACCTTTTACGGAATTACGTCACAAGTTTTGTCCAGCTAATTAGCATTGATCGCAACACTGTGCGATGTGAGAAAGCGTACACCCCGAGGAATGCTTGTGAATCAAAGATACAGTCTCGTCCAGCCAGTCTCGGATACGATTAACAACACGTTTGTTTAGTCGGAACGAACATAGACAGGGTCGACGACTCTACGGGAGAGGAGAGACATAGAACAACCCCATAAGACGGCAGAAAATCCTGGCTGATCTCGCTGTTGATCCTTCTGTGATTTTGTTCCAAAGTAATGGGTATCGAGCCGATAGAGGATCACGGGGCTACCGACCATTATTTTCTGCCTCGAATTACAATCCCATTGTGAGAGGGATCCATTCTCGAGAGTCAAACCACGATTGGAAACCTACGATGTGGTAGTGTCAGTGGAACAGGCACGCCACGAGCCAGGCAGACAGGCAGGCAAATACGACAACTTCGACGACAAGGCAACAATGTTTTAGAACTCCAACCAACAGGGAGCGGTTAGGGGTTCACGATTATTCCATCGCAACTCAGGTGTTACGACTGTTACGGACGTCGACGCCAAGCCTACGGGAAGATTTTAACTTCCAATCGCTCGCACTCTATTTTCTACATAACTCCAACATAAATCAATTTTTACTACTGCAATATAAATAATTGCTAGTGACACCATTGTTTATGTTTGAAACACTGAATTTAATGTTCTGAGATTGTAAATACTATATGCAAATAATATATGCAAATAATACTATATGTAAATACTATTAGCGGGTCGAAGATAATATAAAAGTATTCTCAATTTCTTCTAATGTGTCTACTATTTAAATTACACCTATTAATTTTTGCCATAAATGCATAAAATCCAGTCTTAACAAAATGTCCTCGAATTTCTCGATCTGTGCGGCGGCTTCGTAGACAAGGCGTGAACGAGATTAAAACACGGATCACAGTTGGGGGTTGGGGAGGATGGTATTACGTACTCCGGACGATCGAAGAATAAATGTAAGCCATGCTCTAACTACAGCAACAACAGAGAGAGAGGGTTGACTTGCCTGGTCAGACTCCTATGCGTTCAGCAACCGGCGCGGAAACAACAAAAGTTCGGATTAGAATCTCGCTGGTGGTGTCTTGGGCATTGTTATCGGTACAAACGAAGATCGCGCAAACGAAGATTGCTTTTGTAAGGAAACAGAGATGCCAAGGGATTCCCTATACCGTGGAGATCCGGCTGCACGGACAAGTTTCGCATAGAGGAAGAGATGTTCCCCTTGAAGAACGTCATCCTCTGACGAGGAGACCCCGCGTATCGCTACATCCGGATCGCAACGAATTTTTGTGCGAACATAGCTTAGACACCCTCATGAACTATCTATTATGAGCACTATTATGAGGGTGTCAAAAATTCGTTCCGATCCGGGCGTAGCGATACGCGGGGTCTCCTTGTGAGGCGTCAACCTTGTCATTACAGCCGGCGTATCCGGTCCACGGGCACGGCATCGCTGGCGGAAGACAAGTACAAGAACAGGGCACGCGAGTGAAAGACGTTTTCAGTTAGCGCAACGATTCAGTCAGGGCGGATCGAACAGACGCAACAAGACTCGGACTTCTACAGCTGCGGAACCGTGGTTGGTTACCTGTTCAGAGCTTCGACCTTGACCATGTGCGGGTCTACTTCAGCCTTGAAATTGGCCAACTGTTTGATCTGTTTCTTAACTTCGTCGATGTCGCTGCCCAACGGTCCCATCCTGGCGAACTTCTCCTCAGCCTCCTCGAGGAACTCGAGGAGATTCTGCAGGGTTTCGTGGAACTCCATCGCCTTCTCCATAGCGTCGATTAGGTTCTCCTCTCGCCTGGCGTACAGAGCAGTGACGTTGTCCCAGGCCTGGTCCAGGTCCTCGATGTGTTTCCTGACTTCCGGTTTGTCCGGCTCGCCGCAGAGACCCATCAGCTCGTGTCCCGAAGCGCGAACCTGCTCCACGTCTGGTTTCGTCTGGTCGATCTCGTGTCTGATCTCCTGCAGAGCAACCTGTTGCTGTTGGATCGCTCCTGGCTGAGCTGCAGGCGGTGCCTGGCCGGAGAGAGCATCTTGCAGCTCCCTCAGGGTAGACATCACGCCGTTCAACTCTGACCAGAACTTCTCCGCGATCGCCAGAGCATCGTCCAAGGTAAGCCCTCGATCGGTGGTTGCTCTCTGCACGTCGCTCCATAGTTTGTTCAGCTTCTCCAGCTTCCTCTTGATGTCCTTCACGGCTGGATCGGCTCTGTTACCCGCCTTGCTGATCACGTCGTCGGCGGCTCGTCTGACGGCAGCGTAGGCTTCCGATCTCTGAGCGAGCTCGTCGACCAGGGCAGTGTTCTCCTCCATCTGATCGCGCAGGCGACCAGGATGGGCGCTGATCGGTTCAGCTCCGTTGACCTGGTCAGCTGTAGACGACAATGCTCGCAACATTCCTTCAAGTTTGTCTGAGAACTGAGAGGACTCCTGCAAGGCCTGCTCCAGGGTCTGCTGTCTGCTGCGAAGCTCGGCTCTCAGGGCCGCGTACCTAGCAGTATCCGCCTCCAAGATGTCTTGAATCTTAATACCCTCCTCCTCGTTGCAGAGCTTGATCAGAGCCTCGCCGGTCTTGATCAGCTTCTCGACGAGCGGTTTGTGCTCGTTGATGCTCTGCATCAACATCTCGTTCTTGTCTTGCTGCGCTGCTATCAGGTCGGGCCTCAACGCTGGCATAGGCAGCATGGTTACCTGATGTTCTGCCTCCTCCAGCCAGCTGACCAAACCGATGTGCGTGTCGCGTAGATGTTCTGCTAACGGCAATGCTTGCTCGAGAGCTCCCAGTCTGTCCGCGGAGAGACCCGACACGATCTCCATCGTCTCTCTGAGGTCCTCCATCTTCTCCCTGATGATCGAAGTGTCCTCGTGCTGGCCGTTCTCACGGATCACCTTCTTCGCCGTGGATATCACGTCTCTGACGCGGCCCTTCTGGCTGGAGATGTCATCGTTCAAGGCTTTGTGTTCCTTCAGCTGTACTCGAATGATCTCGGGCTCGCTGCTTGGCGGTTCAGCCTCCCTCAGCTGGTTGTCCACCTCGCGGAACCATTCCAAAAGATCGTCGATGTCTCCGATCACTTCCAACGATCTCTGCTTGCTCAGCTGGATCCTCTCCGCCTTTCGTTGGATCTGTTCCGCGATAGCGTCGAACCTTCTGTTGTCTCTCGTGACCAAACCTTCTATGGTGGCTGCTCCCTCGCCAGGCGACAGCTGCGACAATTGCGGTCCGACCGCGTTGATCTTGTCCAGGACCGGTCTGTACTCGGAGATCTCCATCTCCAGTCTGACGATCTCGTCCTCGCGAGGTTCCGCGGATTGCAGAGCGGACTCCGCAGCCTGCATCCAGTCCATCAGACGATTGTGGTTGTCGTGGAACTGTTGGACCAGTGGCAGCGACTCCTGGGCGTGCTTGAGGAGGTCGGAGCCTCGGCTGACGAGGTCGTTGAATCGTCGTTGCAGAGAGTCCAGCTTGTCCTTCAGCTGCAGAGCCTCGTCGCTGGAGATGTGCTTCATCAACTCCAATCCAGCGTCCGTGGTACTGTCCACCTCGGTTTGCCGCGTGGAAACCTCTTCGGTGAGGTCGGCCAGGTCCTCCATTTGCTGGAGAAGCTTCTCGGTGTGCACCGCCAGGACGCGGTACTTCGACAGTCTGATCTCCATGCCCTCCATCCACGCTTGGAGCTCTTGGTAACTCAGCACCAGGTGTCTCAGACCCTGTCTCGACCTCTGCAACAACGCTCCAAGCGCCTCTGATCGTTCGACGAGCGCGGCGTACCTGTCGGCAGCGTCCTGCAGTTTGTCGGCTAGAGCGGCGGCTTCGTCCTCGCCCACGAGAGCCATCAGCTGGCTGGCGATCTCCGTGAGCTCGCTGAAGTCCGGTTTTCTCGATAGAATGTCTTCGTGGAGGGCGTCGTGCTCCGCGACTCGTTGTTGTATCTTCTCCTCGTCCGTTGGAACCAACTCCATGTCTCGGACGCGTTTCTCGGTCTTGTCCAGCCAGATAGCCAGAGGCACCAGCTTGTCCTGGAACTGTTTCGCCACTCCCATCGCCTGTTCCAGGGCGTCCATCCTTTCGGCAGCACTCTCGGTCAAGTTGTCGAACCTTCCTACCAGCTCGTTCAACTGCTTCTCGATCATCTTCCTCTCCTTCGGATCGGCACCGGCGGCAACTTCTTGACCCATGTTGTACAGAGACGACATCGAGTTCTGTCGGTCCATCAGCATCTTCTTCAGGAACTTTTGCTCCTGTAGCTGCGCCTTGACCACCTTGTAGTCCGACGACGGCGGCTTCTGGTTCGATACCATCTCTTCCGTATCCGTCAGCCATTTCTCCAGACCGTCCAACGCCTCCTGGAACTTTCCGGATTGGAGCAGACCCACGTCCAATCTCCTGTCCCGTTCGTTCATCCTGTCCTTCAGATCGTTCCATCTCTCGTTCATCTTGTCGACGTCCTTCTCAATGTTGCTGGTGTTCACGTCACGTCCGGCGGTCTGGATCAACGCCTGGCCGAGGGCGTTGCAGTCCTCGACGGCGCGGGCCAGCGGCTCTATCTTGTTTATCTTGAGTAACCTGAAGTCCTCCTGCTGCGCCTTGATCGACTCCACCTCAGATCCTACGGGCTTGAACCTTCTGAAGTGATCGTTCGCCTCGTCGATCTCGGTGATCACGTTCGAATGCGACTGATAGAATTCCTGCAGCTTGTCCAAGGTCGCGGTCAGCTCGTCGTGACGATCTCGGGAACGATCGTCCAGCTTTCCGACCTGTCTCTTCAACCCAGCGACCTGTTCCCTCGTTGCCACGGCGTCTGCAGCGAATCCATAGTCCACCAAACGTTCTCCAAGGTTCTCCAGATCGCTGACCTCTTCGTACAGCCTGTTCACCCTGGTGATCACCTTGCTCGTCTCTTCTATCTGGATCCTCACGATCTTGATCTCTCTTCCAGGCGCCTTCATCGAGTCCAACTCCTTCTCTAGGCTAGAGACTTGATTGCTGATTGATTTGACGTGGTCATTGAACTGCGCGACAGCCGTCGCGGCGCTCTGCAGCTCGTTGCACCTGTCGTCTAACTTTGACTGCAGGTCGTTTATCCTGTCCGTCAGATTGTCCACTTCGTCCAGCAAATGCGACGCATCGACGCCTTGCTCTCCAGCCTTGTTCGCCAAGTCGTTCGCCTGCTGCTTCACGCATTGCAGCGGTTTCTTCAGATTCGTCGTCTCTTCTCGTAAACTCTGAAGCAGAAACGGAGTCGTTCAAATATCGAAACTATTCACCCCTGACAAGAGGAATACAGTCTCGCTTACCTTTATCCTATCGAGAAGCTTCGGGTCCTTGGCCGCACCTCCAAGAGCGTCGTGAGACGCCAGCTTGTCCTCGCAGCGCTGCAAACCGTGTCGCAGGTCCCGCAGATTTTCGTTGAAGTCCATCAAGTGTCGCGCAGTATCCTCCAGAGACTGCGTCCTCGTCAGTAGATCTAAAGACATTGATCAATCAGTAGTAGAAGTCATAGAAGTTACTAAAAGTGCTGCAAGATTACTCAAGCTCGCGGAGATGAAGCTTACCGTTGTTTAACTTGTCCCATCTGGTCTTCATGGCACCGAGCTCGTTCTTGACATTCTGTTTGTCGATGTCGCAAGCTCCAAGGAACGTTTCCCCGAGCGTCTTGTTGTTCTCGAACTCGCCGGAGTGCTTCCAGACCTCGTTCCTGAACGACGAGAGCTCCTTCAGCTGCTTCTCGATGTCTTTACGCTTGAAGGACGCTGGCTTCAAGCACTCCAATCGATCCTCCGCCTGTCTGAGCCAAGGCAGGAACGCGTCTTGCGCTTTGTAGTACTTCTTGCAGTGTTCCGCGCAGGTCTGCAGCTTCGTGTGCCTGTCGACGATGTCCTTCTTCAGGCGGTCCCACTGCGACTGCATCTTGTCCAAGTCGCGCTGCAGAGAGCGATTCTCGACCTTCTGAGATCGAGTCACCATGTCACGGCCCTTGTTCAACAGCATGATCACTTCGTGCTCCTTGCCCATCACGTTCCTGTATATAGGCTGAACAAAGAAAACGCGGAACATTAAGCTCACTGTATAACATAAACAAAGTATAATTATATTGAATTCACTTACCTCGTGGTGGTCGAGTTGTTGCTGCAAGATATCCCTATCAGCGGACACCAACAGCTTCTCGGACATGTTTCCAAGTTCATCGGCGAGCCAGCCCAACGTCTTCGTGCAAGAGGCCTCGAATTGTCTTCCGTCTCTGAGGTTGCCCTCGATCTCGGCCTTTTTGTGGTCCAGCTTCTTCTGCAGGTTGTTATACATTTTACCAACGGCGGCCAATTTTCCATGGATCTCGGATTTCGACGCTGGATCGCTGAGCACCTCGCAGAGCTGTTCTCCAGCCGCTTCAGCGTCAGCCAAGAGCGGCCTCTGTCCTTCCAGTTGTCTTTCCAGGTTCTCGATCTTCCTCAGCTGATCTTCAGGGTCTTTCTCCAGCGTCAGATCATCCAGGTTATCGGAGATGCCTTGCAGGGCGTCGCGCAAGCGATTCAGGCTAGCATCGAACTCCCTGCTGGTGTCCACAGCATCTCCCAAGCTCTGAGCCCTCTCGTCCAGCCTGTGCAACTGATCGGACCACTTGTCAAGGATCGACTTCAATTTTGCGCTGATTCTCTGGCCGTCAGCCGAATCCGTGCCGAGTACAGCGAGGATGTTCTCGAAGACCTGCACCAGGTGGTCCAACTGAGGCTGCTGGGTGCGGAATTCCTCTCGCAGGACTTGCACCTGCTGAACCTGACTGGCGACCATTCTAGGATCGGCGGAGATGGGGCCAAGCGCGCCCAACATCCTCTCCTTCGACCCTAGCCACGAAACCAGACCCTCCGACGTGTCGTAGAAGTCCTTCACGTCGTCCAGGAACTTGATCCTGTCCTTGCAACGCTCGCTGAACGATCTCCACCTGCTGGTTACGTCCTCCATCTCGTCGTTCAGCCTATCCACACCGTCCGCGCCTTTCTTGCGCCTCACCAGGTCGCGAACTTGAGTTCTCGTGGTGTCCAGCAGCGATTGCTTTTCGTACATCTCCTCGATCACGATCTTGATCTGCTTGGCCGTCTTGTCCGCCTCTTCTTTGGTGCTTGGCATACTCTCTTTCGGTATTTGACGCTTGATCTGGACGGAAACACGTCGCTATGAATACAAGGTACCGTTAAAGCGAAGGATATGATGCTCACCTTCTCCAAGAACTGAGACAGGGTCTTCAGGTTGTCCACGTGCCTTCGTAGCTCCTCCTTCACGTTGTCCAGCTCAGTTTGCCGGTCGGATAAACGAACTCCCAGCAGTCCGTACCTGTTGTTGATCTCGGAGAGCTGTTGCTGGACTGGCGACAGATCCTCCAGATGGAAGCCATCTTGGCTGGAGCGGCGGCTACTGAACCCGCTGCTACCACCTGGGGAGACCGGACTTTGAGCAGCATACAATTTAGCGGGAGATGGTGAGCGACCGTCTTGTGACATTCGGCGTACTACAAAAAAAAATATGGTGTATGTGTGTTGGCCGAACGATGACAGTGATATGCTAGAAATGATCGTGAGGATGCTGCATGGTGTATGGGAAGGTTAACAACTTTGAGCCCAGGTTTACGCGGAGGACAAATCAAGGAAAAGTGAACACGTGCGCAAAATCGTGATGGTCGAGTGAAAGCGTGCCGATGCGATGCGCCAGGCTCAAAATGTTAAGACTACCAAGCGATGAGGGTACGCAAGATGATGGGTACACGGTTCCAGGGCCCACAGAAGCGACCGAAACGTACCTGGCCTCTTTGTAGGGCTGGTGCTACCGCGTCTGCGAGTTGGGCTCTCGGTTCGCTCTTTTAGCAAGCCGTCGTAAGCGATGCCGAGGTCGTTCACCTTGTCGACGGTGTTGCCGTAATCGCGGTACTCCTTCTGAATGGGTTTCAGCTCGTCGACCTGTCTCTTCAGCTTGTCCAAGTCGACGGCCACAGGTTCCAGTACCTGGACCTTGTTCTCGGTTCTAGTCAGCCAATCGATCACCTGATCTCTCAGCTTCTCGTAGGCGGACAACTGCTCGGCTCTGGACTTGCTGAGACGTTGTTTCTCGTCGATCAAGTTGTTCACCTCCTTCCACTGCGTCTCCAGCGCCTTGATCTTGTCTCTGATCGGCGCAACGTCTGTCACGTCTTTCTTCGAGATCAGGGTCTTCCCGTTGCGGATCAGGTCCTCGAAGCTAGCTCGCTGGTCTTCCCGTTTGTCCATCAAATTCGCCATCTTGGTCTCGTATTCGGCGACGTCCAGCTTGCTCAGATCCCTCGACTCGAGGGCTTCGACCATGTGTGCGTACCAACTGTCGAACTTCGTCGTCTCCACGAGGAAGTCGCCGAGGGCTTGCGCGATCTCGTCGAGGAACTCTCCTCTGCGCAACGATTTGTCCATCAGCTTCTCGAATCTGCCTTGCACGTCCTTCAGCTTGCCCTCGATGTGTTTCGCGATCTTCGCGTTGCTGGAATTCGTTAGGAGATCTCTCGCGCTCGTCGCCACAGCTTCCACGCTCAGACGATGACTGTCCAGGTCGGCTTGAAGCATTCGCTGGTCCCTCTGCTGCTCCTCGAGCCGCTCTTTCTGCAAGCTCGCTGGTCGCTGGATGTTCCTGCAAAGAATAACCATTCGTTCATTGATCCTCCGTGTTGCATTAATTAACTGCGCTTCGAGATACTTGCTTGAATTGGCTCTCGATGCTGTTCAACCACTGCACCAGACTGTCCAGCGCATCCTGCACGCCCTGGCTGCGCACCAGAGCCGCGTCCAGCTCCTGACACTTCTCAGCGATCGCGTTGGTCAGCTGTCTGTACTTGTCCTCCAGAGCTCTGGCAGGTTCCTCCAGCTCGTCGACTTCTTTAGGCGTCAGCTGCCCGTCCAGTGACCTCAGTAAAGCGTCCACGGTAACCTTGACGTTCTCCACCAACCGTTCGTTAGCCAGCATCTCGTTGTTCAACGCCTTGGCTTTGCTCAGCTGTTCTTCGACTTGTTTCGGCTCGGCGGCGATTGCCTCGGAAATCACTCTGTGTACCTTGGGTTCGACTTCCTTCAGCCACCTTCTGGCTTTCTCCAAGGACTCGCGGTAGTCCCTCTGTCTTCCACCGACTCCGGAGAGCCTGTCCGACAGTAGATTCGCTCTGGACAATAGATCTTTGTATTGGGCAGTGACGATCGACACCTCGCCCCGCACGGGAGAGTCCTGGCTGGAGAACGGCTCCTTGTGAGGCAGCCTCTGAGGCAAACTGGTGCGGAATTCGTTGAGTACGTGCAAGAACTCTTTGCTCTCGTCGACGAACTTCTGCGCGGCCATCGTGATGAATCGAAGGTCGGCCTGGTGAGCGATCACGTCGCTGATGAAGTCTCTCGTGGCGTCGGTGCTGCTGCTCAGTCTGTTCAAGTCGGATAAGGAGTGCTCTTTCTCCTCCAGGACTCGCCTGGCGTTGTCCAGCCAGTGGGAGAACGTCGACAGCTCGTTCCTGGAAGAATCGGTGTTAGAACCACGTCTGGTTTCAATTTAAAACAATAATAAGTAGACTGCGGATCTTTATGTACTTAAAACAGCATATAAAACAATAATAGAATAAAAGAAATTCAACAATGTTGTATTGTTGCTTTTAATATAACGAAGTCGTTACGGCGCTCACTTGAATTTGACCAGCTCGTCCCTGGCAGCCATCAGACGCCGGACCATCCTCTCGGTGCGGTCCGTGGCTCTGTCGAACCTGGTCTTCAGCGACCGACCGTTCTTCTCCAAAGTGGACACCTCCTCGCTGGACAACACGTTGCCACCGGTCAGCACCACCTGGCGAATCTGGTCCAAGCAGGAAGAAACTGGTCTGGCGTGGGCCTCCAGGTCATCCTTGATCTCCTGAAAACGCGTGATCGTTGTCAAATTACTCGGCGAACACAAGAACATCTTCCAACTTTCAACTTTAAGAGGGTAGACTCTCATTTCTCGATAATGCAAAGACGGGGGTTTTTAGTAGTTAAAACCGCTAGATGAAACATCAATCTACGACGCTGTTTGCCTCAAAAGTCGTTCTTTTACGTTTCCGAGCAATGGTTTTGCAATAT